>VZZY01006188.1:153952-179647 GCA_013400335.1 Eurystomus gularis | reverse complement strand
TTCTATGATTCTATGATATTTCCGTGAGACCCTTTATGGGTGATGCTCATGGGAAGTGATGAGCTGGTGCACTCCTACAGAGCGGACAGACCCAGAGCTGCCCAGTGCAGCTGGACAGGAGAGAGTTTGGCATGTTGGAGTCCACCTGGTGTTGCCACCCTCTCAGCAGGGTGACGGCTGCCTTTGCCCTGAGGGATGGGCACTCCTGGCTTGGGATGGGCACTCTTGGCTCATCATGGTGCAGGAGCGGGCTGGCAGCAAGGGGATGGGGAGGCTGATCTTCACGCCTCTATCTTTGAAGATAAGGGTGATGGAAAGGTGCGGGTGAAATGCTGCCATGGCTCATTTAAGCCAGCCTGAAACTGCAGCCAGTGTCCCGCAGTGGCATGCTGGGCAGAGCCTGGCAGAGTGGGCAGGTCTGCAGCCCATAAGATGCGCTAACCCCTGCCAACTCCATGCTCTCCAGGAAACAGAGAAGATCATCGCAGAGCTGAATGAGACATGGGAGGAGAAGCTGCGTAGGACAGAAGCAATCCGGATGGAGAGGTGGGTGGGTTGGGGTGGGGTGGGATGGAACAGGATGGGGTTCCCCAGGCATCTCCCCCCCTCTGCACATTGCCTACAGCAGTTCAGCCATACCTGGCTGCTCCTGGTGCCCACCACATTGGTGTGGATGGGTGTGGTCTGCTCTGAGAAACCCTCCCCAAGCATGGAGAGAGCTCAAGCAAGGCCTATGGCTGTGATCTGTGGGGAAAACCTGTGGGCTCAAGTCCTGCCCTAGGCTTGTCTAGGGCCAGCTGCAGGAGCTTGTGGGGCTGTAACAGGCTCTTTTTCCCCTTGCTCCCTCAGGGAAGCGTTGCTGGCTGAAATGGGGGTGGCCATGAGGGAGGACGGAGGCACCTTGGGTGTTTTCTCTCCTAAAAAGGTAGGATCATCTTATTCTCTTCTTCCTGGTAAATGAGGGCTGGTTTGTACCCCTGCAGCTGCCTTCTGACCTGCCCTCTCACTGCCGGCCAGCCCCAAATACTTCACTAGTCTTTTCTTAGCTCTGAAAACTACAGGGGAAATCCCAGTGTTGACCTGCTGGGTACTAACACCAGTGGAAATACAGGGCTAGATGTCCCGTCCCCATTGCCTGGATGCTGTCCCCGTTCAGGTTAGGCTTTGCTGACAACCGCTGTGTTTGGCTTCAGTACCAGCTAATAAAAATCCGTACTTTGGCGTATTTGAACAAGTCCTCCATGAGAAATGTGGATGCAGAAATGTTCCATACTCCTTACTGCTTGTAGCACCTGGAAAGTATTTTCTAAGGAAATACTGGCTATGTCTCAAAGAGTTTGTGTGCTGGCGAACCCTGCCGAGCACCCGTTACAGCACGTCACGGCCCCTCGCTCGTCTGTGTAGCCATGCTGGTAGTGTTGTCCATTTTAGAGCCCTAACCCCATGAAGCTTGGAGAGCAGCACGGGCTGCTGCGGTGCAGGCACGTGCCCGTAGGACGAGGACACGCTTGCTCAGCTCTCACCTCACTGAGGGATGCTCTGAGAGCTGCCCTGGCAGCTGATGCCAGTTGGCTTGGCCAAATATCTTAGTAGATGCGTGTCCCCAGCTGAGGTGATGACACTCGCTGATGAAGGCTTCGGGACCTTCCTCTTGCACGCTTTGGCATGGCTCTTAGGACAAATTTCTACACCGTTGTCTTTGTTTCTCATTCTTATCTCAGCTGCTGCTTGTTGGGACCCCAGACCTTTGTGTAGAAAATGTGGGGGTTTATTCCCCAAAGCAGGTTGGTCTTGGAGGTGGGGCATTGCTGTGGTGGCTTTGGTGCCTCCTTGCTCTTCAGCTATCTGACGAGTGGAAACTCCTCTGACTTATCCAGTGGCTGGCAAGGAAAGTTAGTGTCGGCAGCGTGCAAAACCCCATTTCGTTAAGGGCAAAGCAGGGGGGGAATTTGTTGTCCTGTGTGTGCCATTGTTGGGGTGGTTACATCTCCAAGGAGCTCAGTAGAAGGTATCTGCCTTCTACTAGCCAGCCTTGCAGATCTAGAGGAAAACTGCAGTCTGAAGGAGTTTTAGACCCTGAGGTTACACGTCTGTCCCAGAAGGGCCTGAGGTTAAACTTTAAGGCCAAATTATTCCTGCCAGCCACCACGAAGAAGAACCTGTTTCCCTTGACCTCCAGCTCTCCTGCAGTATTTGGAGTGGATCTCTCCTGTCAGCCAGGGCTTGTAGCACTGTCGTGACAGGGAAATCTATGCATGCTGAGTGTCAGCGGGCTGATATTTCTTATGGTCTCTATTCTTACTTCTGGGAAACTCAGAACTTCATCTACTGATACTCCCATGACTTTGCCTGTTGCCTGAAGGTGCAATCACAGCAGCTTGTGTTTGGGTGAGACAAGCTAGCTGCAGCCGGAGAGGTCATGTGGCCATGAGAGAAACTTCCTTCTTATTGAGAACAAAGTGGTTTGTGATCTAGGGTAAGAAAGTGAAGGAGACCAGGGAGTGAATTCAGCCTGGGGAATATGGCTTCAGGTCTCCACTACTTTTTGTTGAACCTCTGATCTGGGACCTACTCCTTTGGGTTCTTCATCTGTCCTTGTACCATCAGTGGAGGAAAACAGACATGTTTAGTTCCTCTCATCCTAAAACAGCTGCTGCATGGGATGTGTCTTTGTGTCAGCTCCACCGACCACAGTGGAGCTGGGGGCTATGGTGAGGCAAGGGCCCGTGGACACACAGTGCCAGCAAGCAGAGTCCTGCCCCAGGAACTCCCCATGGGGCATGTTTGGCTCCGTGTTGGGCCTGTCTGCAACACAAATTTTCAACGGGACCCAGGGGGAGGGTGCCTAGGGCTCAGCCCCTTGAGGAGGAAAGCAAGGAGGTGTGTGTAGGCGGGTTATCCTCATGCCAGCTGCTTGGTTCTTTGTAGTCCCCTTGAAAAGTACCTGCTTAGGCATGCTGTCCTGGAGCTACAGAGAGCAGAAGAGCCCATCCACGTGCAGGGGTCAGCCTGAGGTGCTGCTGAACTCCAACCTCCTTTGGGAGATTCCTCAGTGCCTGGTGCACCGAGGTGACTCCTTGTTTGTCTCTCCCAGACACCCCACTTGGTCAACCTGAATGAGGACCCGCTTATGTCCGAGTGTCTTCTCTACTACATCAAGGACGGGATAACAAGGTGAGGGCCAGGTCCCATAGGACAGTGAGAGCCTAGTCCTTATCTCAGTGCCTGACTTGCCTGGGTGGGCAGTGGAGCGATAGCTGTCCCCAGGCTGGGCACCATTCCCAGAGCATCCCCAAAGCACCATAGCTGTGTGGGAAAAGAGTATTTGCCTAGCAATCTCATTTGGACATTGGTCCTGCTGTGCACCAACGCCTACTCCTATCAGCCCCAAAGATGGTTTTGCGGGGAAGGCCCAGGGAAGGGCTACTTTGAGGAAGGATTGACCTGAGTTTCCTCCCGGCAGGGTTGGCCGGGAAGATGCAGAGAAGAGGCAAGACATCGTTCTCAGTGGGCACTTCATTAAGGAAGAGCACTGTCTTTTCCGCAGCGACACCAAAACCGGTGGTGAAGGTATACCTTGTCTGGAGGGACTCCATGTCCCCGGGGACCCTAGTCCATCTGTATGTTCCCAGCACCTGCCCCCAGCCAGAGGTCCTGCCCTCCTCAAACTAGTAGGGCTCTCCCGCATGGCTGTGACCTCTCCCATGCTTCCAGAGCAAGCTATGGCCCTCACTTAACTGGGGGGGAAGCTCATGCAAGGCACATGGAAGCTGCCATGGTGAGGCAAGCCAGGGAGACCAGAGCGGGGGGGAAGGGCAGATGATTCTCCTACCCAAGACACAGAGCAGACCCTACCCCACAAACCAGCAGGGACCTGGGGGTGAAAGGGCTTTGGGAGATGAGGCTGGGGAGGCTGGAGATGCATGCTGGAGGCTCTGATCTCCTCTTATGTTCCAATCTTCAGCTGCTTTTAGTCCTTGGGACTGCTCTGATTAGATGAGGTTGGCTGAGCCTCGTTGGTTGCCCAAGGTGTGGGTACTGCTGGCGGGTACCCTGCTGTCCCCCCACTCTGTGCATAGGATTCCATCTGGGGCAGCTCTTCCTTTCTGAGACTGCAGGAGCAGCAAAGCAGGAGATGCAGGATTTATCCCCCTGCTCCCACCTTACCTTCTCTCCTTCTTTCCCTGTCCCACCATCTCTGCAGTAATAGTGACCCTGGAGCCCTGTGAAGGTGCCGACACTTACGTGAATGGCAAAAAGGTGACAGAGCCCAGCATCCTGCGCTCAGGTGGGTCCCCAGAACCAGCACACCAGCGCTGCTCTAACCCGCCTCCATCCATCCCACGGAGGCCCTGCAGATTGTCCCACATTAAACCCATGCACTTTCCCCCAATCCCGCCTGCATCTCTGTAGGAAACCGCATCATCATGGGGAAGAGCCACGTCTTCCGCTTCAACCACCCTGAGCAGGCTCGGCAGGAGCGGGAGCGGACCCCATGTGCAGAGACCCCCGCCGAGCCTGTGGACTGGGCTTTTGCCCAAAGAGAGCTGCTGGAGAAACAGGGCATTGACATGAAGCAGGAGATGGAGCAGCGGTGAGAGCACAGGGACTGGGGCGATGGGGAGTTGGGTATCCCCCTCCACGTTGGTCATCCTCTCCTTCCCCATTCCTCCCAGGCTCCAAGAACTGGAGGACCAGTACCGGAAGGAGCGGGAGGAGGCAAATTACCTTCTTGAGCAGCAGAGGCTGGTAGGTGGCCAGGACCTGGCTCCTTCTCAGGCTGCCCAGGCATGACTGAGTCCTGGCAGATGCTTGCACAGGTGGGCTCTGTGTGTCCTAAAAACAAGGGCAAACCTGTTGTTCCTGGAGTTGTCCCCATAAACATGGATCCAGAGGAGGGAGGAGGCCAGGTTCCTGCAGGGAGGAGGAGAAGCACTATGTGGCAGCAAGGTCACACCTTGTGGGTTGCATCAACCCTCTCCCTGCTTCCCCCAGGACTATGAGAGCAAATTGGAGGCTTTGCAGAAGCAGATGGACTCCAGGTATTACCCTGATGCAAATGAAGAAGAGGAAGAACCTGAGGATGAAGGTGAGGGAGGGCTGGGTGCCACCACAGGGTTTTGATGCTTCCTGTGGGAGCAAGAAGAGTGGACCACAGGTCTCCTGGGCACCTCTGTGCCAAGGTCCTTCCTCACAGCAGTGGGGTAATTGTCCCTCCATGTCCCCATAGTGCAGTGGACGGAGCGGGAATTTGAGCTGGCCCTCTGGGCCTTTAGGAAGTGGAAGTGGTACCAGTTCACCTCCCTCCGTGACCTGCTCTGGGGCAACGCCATCTTCCTCAAGGAAGCCAATGCCATCAGCGTGGAGCTGAAGAAGAAGGTGGGTTCCTGGGGCTCCTCTCTGGCTTGCTACAGCACACACAGCAGAGGCCACAAGTGTGGGCAGCTGGGGAAGTGCCAAGGAGGGGGTTGCTGAAGGCACTGCACAGAGCCTGCTGTCCTCTCGGGTAGCTCACTGTCCCACTCTGCCCCTCTCCAGGTCCAGTTCCAATTTGTGCTCCTCACGGACACGCTGTACTCGCCCCTCCCTCCTGACCTGCTGCCTCCCGATGCTGCCAAGGACCGGGAGAAGAGGCCCTTCCCACGGACCATCGTGGCTGTAGAGGTGCAGGACCAGAAGAATGGGGCAACGCATTACTGGACCCTGGAGAAGCTGAGGTGGGCGAATGATGCCCGTGCTGGGGAGGGCTCGTCCAGCCTCAGCCTGGTTTCTCACTGCTGCCCTCTGCATCCCCCTCTGTCTGCAGGCAGCGCCTGGACCTGATGCGTGAAATGTATGACCGTGCAGCAGAAGTGCCTTCTAGCGTCATCGAGGACTGCGACAACGTCGTGACTGGCGGAGATCCTTTCTATGACCGCTTCCCCTGGTTCAGGCTGGTTGGCAGGTGAGCGCTTTGGCTCCTTCTAAGCGCAGCTGGGACCTGCAGGCAGCCCTGTGGGAGGAAGAGCTGATGGCTCTGCCATGTGCAGGGTGTTTGAATCCCTGGGGCCACGCCGTGGGAGGATGCGTTGTGCCCCCCGGTACCGTTCAGGGCCCATTTTGCCCGTGATGGCTCTCCTCCACACTGGCTGCTGGGACCCCGAGGGACCCATGAGCCACTGGCAAAGCTCCCGCTGCCTGCTGTGACATGGTGCCGTGAGGCAGGGGCTCTTGGCTTGCTGCCGGTGGGAGGCAGGCAGCTGTAGCTGTCCCAGCAGGCCGACAGCCCCTGCTGTCACCACCTCTGCCCCAGCGGGCACGTGTCCATGTGCACGTCTTGGTGTCCAAGCATCCGTCTGTACAGTATGTGCCACGCGTCTCCGTGTGCTTCCCGCATGCCGGTTGGAAGGGTGCGGTGCTGGCGATGAGGACAGGCCACCCCAGAGAAGGGGTCTGCCCCGGTGGGCAGGGGCAGCAGGGTGCTGAGCCGCGTGGCCCAACCAACTGCATCTGCTGTGGAGGCATCGCCCTTGTGCCATGGCACGTGGAGAGATTCCCTTCGGCGGCGGGGGTGGTGGCAAGCCTCGTGCCACCTGCTCCATCCTCGTATTGCCCGCAAAGCCAACGAGGGGAATCCCCACCGTTTGCACCAGTTCCTTGGGTCACTCTTTTCTCCCCCCTTTATAGCTGACAGCCGTTGGTGGCTTCCTTTAGAGATGCACCTGATGGGCAGGTCTTTATTTCCCAATGTCCCTTGGTTTAAGCAGAAAAAAAGCCCACCCCAAAAACCCGACCAAGAAAAAAAAAACCAAACAAAAAAGCGCAAAATTCCTATTCTTGCTCTCTCTGTTTGGAACAGCTGGTGTTAACCTGTCTTCTATCTTGTTGTACTAACCTTAGTTCAGATATCTCTGGCTGCAACAGCTCTCCTCTTTTCAACACATGCATGAGCGAGCGCATGGCTGATCTCACCCCCTCCCCTACCTTCTCGAACCCCGACTCCGACATCACCGAGCCTGCTGACGAGCAGCACCAGGGGCAGGAGGAGGAGGAGGAGGAGGAGGAGGAGGCGGAGGACCTGGAGGAAGACATCTTTCCGGAGTGCCCACTGTGTGATGGCCGGGATCCGTTTTACGACCGCTCCCCCCTGTTCAGTTTAGTAGGAAGGTTGGTGAGGTTTTAGGAGAGCATGCCGGGAAGGAACTAGCTCTTTCACATGAGGGAACTGCTTTTGGACACGACTCCCACCTCTGGGGCGTTCCGGAGGCACCGGGAGTGGCCGGCCAGCCAGAGCTGCTGCCGAGCCCGGTGCTCCTGGCAGGGTGGCGAGGTGCCCACCGAGGTAGGGCTGTGGTGAGCACAGCAGCAGCAGGAGGTAGTGGAGGAAGGTGGATGGCACCAGCTCTGCCAGAGACCCATTAGGCAGGTCCCTCTTTGGGGTGGCCCCCAAGAAGGAGAGCTCTGCTGCGTCTCTGGCGCCGAAGGAGCCACACAGGGATCTCAGTCCTGGGCGTTTCTGTCCCAGGGAGGGCCACCTCCTGCTCAGCTTGGGGTGACCCCCCACAGGTGCTGCTGGGTGGGGACACACAGGCACTTTGAAGCTGTGTGTGCCTCTGGCACCTGCTTGGCTGTCCTGGCTGCGTCGGTCAGGGTGAGCCCCCGCGGACACGGAGGCTTGGATGTCCCCAGGCGGTCGGGGGAATGAAGCCGAGAGCAGTGAGGGCAGAGCCGGGCTCAGGAGGGAGAGGTGGCCTCTGCGAAAAGCAATGTTTTCTCTCATTGTCCATAGTCAGTGCTTGGCTTGGGGCCATCCCTGCTGTCTTGGCACAGGAGGTGTTCAGGGAGGTCGCAGGGTGCAGGCTCCAACTCCTCCTCTGCTCTTGCCAAGGACAAAGAGCTTTGATTTCTCATACCTGTTGGCCAGGAGACCCTCCTAGTCTCCATCAGTGTTGGCCTGGAGGAACCCACCGGCCACTGCAAAACTGGCCGTGCTGCCAAACCCAGTCGTAATCTGCCCATCCCTAAAATGCGATGTGGTGCTGCCAGCCCTGCTCCGGGGATGTGCGTCTGGAGCTGGTACTGGAGCCTCTGCCCCAGGCGGGAGCCAGAGGAGCTCATGACAGTGAACCTCTCCCTGCTGGGGCTGCCCTGACTGGGGTGGAGCTGGAACTCCTCTTCCTCCATATGCTAGAGGCAGGCTTATCCCTATCAGGCAGGATGTGAGCATCGAGGTGGGGAGGAGGGGGACCAGCACAGGCAGAGAGGGCAGAGGTGGGGTAAGAGTCCTGCAGCCTCAGACCGAAAGAGCTGGGTTCTTCCCCCCCCTTTTTTTTTTTTCCTTTTTTCCTTATTCAAAACAAAACAAAAACCAAACGTCAAAAACCCCCCAAATTCTTGGAGGCACCTCAGAAAACCAAAAGTGCCCTGTGGCAGCAGCCTTGCTCTGTGCCGGGGGCACGTTCCCTGGAGCTTGGTGCCTTCTGACTTCTTTTGAGTCTGCCCTGGGTTTGGCTCCCCGCGCAGCAGCTCCGCCGGCCACATTTCTTGTGAAGTGTGCTTGGATTGGTTTATGATTGGATCCTTGTCTTTGATTTTTTTTCCCCTTTTGTTCTTTTATTTATTTATTTTTCTTTCTTTTCTTTTTTTTTTTCTTTTTTTTGGGGGGGTTATTTTTTAGCTGCTGGCTCTCTCTCTCCAAAGCTTTAGCGAAAATTGGGGTTATTTCACTTTCGTCTTCCTTTGGAAAGGCTTTTCTTTGGTCTGAGCATGCCATCTTTGCACCTCACCAATCTTGTGGTTAGTGTCCCTGCCCTCCTTCCTCTAGTGACACACTTGTCCCTCTCCTCCCCGCCTGCCCCCTCCCTCCCCCTCTTTCCTCCCCTCTCCAACCCCTTGGCTTCAACACCAGCTGACCTTCGATTTCGGGCAGGTGGGCACACCCAGATTCCTGTGCTTTTGAGAGCTTCCCATGCTTGCAGGGCTCTACCCCAGGCACACAATCCTGCTGGGAAGCCCTAGCACAGTCCAGCCACTTGTCCCTGGTGGCCTCTGAGAAGAGATGGGGTAAGACGGGCCTGGCAGGAGACAGTGAAGGGGTATCACCTTTGCTTCTACAACTTGAGTCCTTGGAGATGCTTTGGGTGGAAATAGCCTCAAGCAGCAGCTGGAGGTCAATGGGAGTCACCAGAGCAGGGGGAACCTCTGGACTTTGGGGCTTGGGCTGCAAATGCAGGGCTGGGGCCTCGTGCAAGACCCTCCCTGGGCACTTCTGTGTGCCGTTGGATGCCTGCGAGGTTGGGACGTCGTGAGCAGCACTGCCAGCCACCTGGTGATGCAACCCTCATGGGAGCCTCCTGAAGTAGAAGTGTCCTGGCCAGCCCCAGCACCGTCCCATCCCACGACACCTGAAGATGTTGTGTGTCAAGATGCTGGTGGGCACCCTGGAGAGGGGTGCTGGGCACGCTGCCCTCCCGCTTGCTGGGAGTGGTGCCACCCCACAGCAAAGGATAGCTTGCATCTCTCGCAGGGAGCTCGGCAGTGAGGGCTACGGAGGTGACTTGTCACTACTGAGGGCACAGCACGCTGCTATTGCCAGAGTGCCAGGAGGACTGTCAAGTGTTGAACTGGCTGGTGGCAAGGTTGAGAAATGTGGCAAGAGGCAAAACACTTGAGAAACAGGGAGCTGCGGCCTGGTGGGAGGCGCTGGCAGAGATGTGGTGCAGCCATCATGTTGAACCTCAATGCGGCACCTTGCCGTGGTAGCATCGTTGACCTGGATGCCACAGAGGACAGTGGGGAGGTTCAGACCTGCTGGATGGGGAGCGGTCAGCTCCTTCCTCGCCCACAGAGAGAAGTCGGACGTGCTATCCCTGTGACATGCTGGCAGGCGGCCCATGACCCAGAAGCCACGCAGAAGGGATGAGGCGAGGATACACACGCCACTGATGCCACCAGCCATGCTGTGCAGCCTCCCTCCCAGCCAGGCAAAGGTCACCTGCTGCCACCAGTGATCCTGCAACACCACAGGCAAAGCCGGGGCCAGAACCCTCCCAGTAGGTTCACCTCTGGAGGCTTCTGGCCTCTAGCCAGGACCTCCTCCCCTCCTTCACTCCTGCCAGCCTCTACCTCCCTCTTCACCCTCCCTTTCCCCCCCTGCCTTGCCCCTGTCCCCCCACCACGGTGACTCCGCAGCCACCCCATGAGTCGTGTTGCAGCATTTCCTGCCCTAGTCCTCCGGCTCTCCACTGCAGAGAAGGTCCTCTTCCCTCCCAGCTTCATGGTGGCACCAGCGCAGCCCCGCTCCCCTCCCTGCCCACCGCGGAGGTGACAGCCGGAGAGGTACTCGAGCCCCGTCTGCTTCGTGGTGCTGCCTGCGGCACGCTGCCTGCTGCCTGCCCGCGGCACGCTGCCCGCCCGCTGCCCGCTCCCCATCCCTCCCGGCTGGCCCTGGCTGCCTTCTCTTTAGTTTTGCTTTGCAGCATCGCGGTCGTGCCGTGAGCGGTGACCTGGGATCCCGGCCGCCGCCGGCTGCGCCACCTGCACCTGGGGACCCACGGGTGGGAGCAGTGACGGCTCCCCCCCGTGTTGTGTGTCCCCCTCCCCTCCTCTCTGGCAGGGCCTTCGTCTACCTGAGCAACCTCCTCTACCCTGTGCCCCTGGTCCACCGTGTGGCCATCGTCAGTGAGAAGGGTGAGGTGAAGGGCTTCCTGCGCGTGGCCGTTCAGGCCATATCAGGTAGGAGGGGGACTTCTCCCCCAAGATGTGCCCCCCACACGCCCTGTGCCTCCCGCACTGGCTCACCCCCATCCCTCCTCCAGCGGATGAAGAAGCCCCCGACTATGGCTCTGGCGTGCGGCAGTCGGGGATGGCCAAGATATCCTTCGATGACCAGCACTTTGAGAAGGTACGGCAGTGACTGGCTCTTGGTGGGTGCCTGGGGACCGCAGGCCCTGCCTGCCATGGCAATGCTCCCCCATGGGCACCACCAGGCTCCCAGAGGTGCAGGCATCATGCTGAAGGGACTGTGCTCCTGGTTCATCTGGTAGCCCCCAGCCCTCTGGCACCTGCTGGTGCAGCCTGTTCTTGCCCATGTCCCAGGGTGGGCTGCTGTGGGGTGGGGGGGGAGAGCTGGAGGTGTCTCAGTGCTCGGGGTGGTGGTGGCACAAGCAGGACCACTTTGGTGACCACCAGCATCCCTGAGCCCCTTTCCTGGCGCAGTTCCAGTCAGAGTCATGCCCAGCCGTGGGCATGTCTCGCTCGGGGACCTCCCAGGAGGAGCTGCGCATCGTGGAAGGCCAGGGACAAGTCAGCGACATGGGTCCCTCTGCTGATGAAGTCAACAACAACACCTGCGCAGGTGAGTGGGTGCTGACAAGCTGTTGGGAAGTGGTTCCCGTCCTGGCTCCCAGCCTCCTGCGCCCACCAAAGCGTCGAAAGCCCGCTGCCCCTGTGTAGGGCTGCTGGCAGACACCCATGGGGGTGACCCCCTCCTTGCTGAGGACCCTCCCCTCCCCACAGTGACACCAGAGGACCTTCTCCTGGACAGCCCAGAGAAGCCTGCACCAGATGGGCCCCTGGAGACTGCTCTGGACCACCTGAAGCTGGGCAGCATCTTCACTTTCCGCGTGACAGTCCTGCAAGCCTCCAGCATCTCCGCAGAATACGCAGACATCTTCTGCCAGTTCAAGTGAGCCCTTGGTGCCTCCTGGTCCCGTATCTCCCCCCATGCTCCAGCCATCACCTCAGGGCTGGTGGTTAATGTCAGGGAGCCACATCTCCCGCACCTCTGAGCCCTTCATAGATGAGGAGGCAAAACCAAGGACTGTGGGCTGAGTCCATGCACTTGTCTGGTACCTTGTTCTGTTGCTGGGCACATCCCTGTCCACAGCCCCTCAGCCACCTTCCTTCCCTCTGCAGCTTCATCCATCGCCACGACGAGGCCTTTTCAACAGAGCCCCTGAAGAACACGGGACGGGGGCCACCGCTGGGCTTCTATCATGTCCAAAACGTGCGTATCCCTCCCCTCCCCTGCCCACAACCCCTTGTCCCCATGGCTGCTAGGGTCTCTGTGGGGCCATTGGCTGGCTCTTTTCACCAGAGGAGCAGCTTCCTCCTGACTTTCCCAGCCCGTCACAGCAGCCCAGCTAAGCCAACCTTTGACAAAGCGGGAGAAAGACTAAAAGCCACTGCCCTCCACCTGAAAAGGCTGGGATTTCATGGCAGTCATCTCAGTGTGGAGAGCATCCCTGGGGAAGGGGATGGGTGAGGAACGCAGGGAATTGGACAGGCTTGCACCCTCCCATCTCCCTGGTGCTGTTGCCAGCTGCATCCTTTTCCCAACTAACCTGCACCATCGATGGCTGTTCCTCTTCCAGATTGCTGTGGAGGTGACCAAGTCCTTCATTGAGTACATCAAGAGCCAGCCGATTGTATTTGAAGTCTTCGGGCACTACCAGCAGCACCCCTTCCCACCTCTCTGCAAGGACGTCCTGAGGTGGGTTCACCCTAGGCCACCCCTGGCTCCTGGGTGCCATGGGGGCACCAGGTGCAGCTGGCTTCCTGGGAACCCAGGGAAAGAGGGGGGCAGGTGGCAGAAGGAGGTGGCCCCAGCTTGTAGATGGGGTTGGCAGGGTTTGAGAGTCCCTGTGGATGCTTTAACCGAGCTGGTTCTCTTTGCAGCCCACTAAGGCCATCCCGGCGCCACTTCCCCCGTGTGATGCCACTCTCCAAACCAGGTGGGGAATCCGGCCTCCTGCTTCTCTGCCTGCCCATGGTCCCTGTGCTGGGTGTGGGGTCCCCTCACCCAGGAAGACCAGTTAGGACTGCACGGGCACCACAAAATGTACTGCAGGCCAGAGACCCTAGAAGTCCTTGGCCTCCATCCCTGCAGCTCCTGGCTGATGCAAAGCCCCTTTCTTGCCTCCTGTGGTGTGGCAGGGAGGAGGCTGCCTGCCCTGGATGGCTCTGATGGCCACCCAGCCCCACCATCCTGCAGAGGCTGCAGGGTCCCTGCTGTGCTCTGGCCACCAAGACACAAGTTGTTGGGGTTAGGCTGAGCACTGTGGTTTGCCGTGTGCCCCAGCACTGGGGGAGCTGCCCTGGAGTGGCTGTCCCCAGCAGTCCCTGGGGCCGTGCTGCATGGTTTGGGGTGTGTCCATGCCAGGGCTGTGGGCTCAGGCTTGTGCATCTCAGGGATGGGTGAGGCTGGCTGCATGCTGACACCCTTCCTGCTCTTCATTGGGCATGGGAGAAGGCACAGCAGTGGTCAGCGAGGTCCCCGGGATGGGGCTGTCCCCCAGCACGCCCTCCCTCCTGCCCTGCCGCCGGCTCCCCGTGTCTTCCCGTGGTCCCTGCCTCCTCTGCCCTTACCCTGCCTGCCATCCTGTGCCTCACTCCGAACGTCAGTGGCAAGCTCACCCTTTAAGCTATCTTTCCAACTCTCCGCAGTGCCTGCAACGAAGCTGAGCACCATGACTCGGCCCAGTGCCGGCCCGTGCCAGTGCAAGTATGACCTGATGGTCTTCTTTGAGATCTGTGAGCTGGAGGCCAACGGCGAGTAAGTCCTGCCAGAAAGGGGAGCGAGAAGGAGAGGGAGGCAATTTGCCCGGTGCTCAGCACCTCTGGGCAAGCTGTTGGAGCTCTGTGTCATGCTGTGATCCTCTCTTCCAGCTACATCCCTGCTGTCGTGGACCACCGCGGAGGCATGCCATGCCATGGGACCTTCCTCCTCCACCAGGTATTCCCTCCCCAAGATACTCTCCCGGCTCTGGCTCCTGCCAGGAGCTGTGTTAACCACTGTTCCTTCTCTCTGGCCACGTGGCTCTCAGGGCATCCAAAGGAGAATCACCATCACCTTGGTGCATGAAACGGGCAGCCTCATCCGCTGGAAGGAAGTACGGGAGCTGGTTGTGGGTAAGCTGAGCCAGGTTGGGTGTGCTGCGAGCAATCCCCAACCCACCGAGCTCCCAAGCTCTTGGGCTGTTTCTCACCCACATTGCCATGCGGGGTTTTATGCCTCATCTCCCCTCCTGCCCTGCAAGAGCAAAGCAGTGGCTGCCCAGCAGGTGGCACCGGGACACCGTGTGGGCAGGTTGCCTTGGTTCCAGCCACCATGTCCAGGAGCTGGACCAGGACCACCGGCATTGAGTGGCTGAGCACGGTGGTGGCTGCTGCCTGTGATGGGGGGGCTGCGGGGGGATGCAGGCAGGTGGGCTGTCCCTGCCCCTCAGAGGGACCCTCACAGGGCCACCTCCTGGCACCTGAGTGGCATCCCCACGCTGCACTTGCAGGTCGGATCCGGAACACTCCAGAAGCAGACGAGTCTCTCATTGACCCCAACATTCTGTCCCTGAACATCCTCTCCTCTGGGTACATCCACCCCTCCCAGGATGACCGGTGCGTGCCACTTCTTCTCTTGCTTTTTCCCCACTGTGGTGAGGGCTGTGGGGGGGATGTGGGGAGCCCCTCTCTCCTCTGGCAGGCCTCTTGGCTGCTCTGCAGGGTCCTGCTGACCCATTGCTGCCTCGGGGAGGGGCTTCTCTGGAGCCGCAGAGGGTCTCAGGGTTCATGGTGGCCAGCCTCCTTCCTCCTTCCTCTTCCCTGAAGCCTCTCAGCGCTGGGCTTTGGCACTACAGGGAATTTGGGTGGAGATCCAGCTCTCGGGTGGCAGCTCTGGAGCCTGGCGCAGAGGTTGGGCAGTGCAGGTGCCAGGATGTACCAGCCCTGCAACTGGAGGGGACCTGCCACAAAGGGCTATTTGTCTGTGTCCCAGAAAACT
Source organism: Eurystomus gularis (assembly GCA_013400335.1). Taxonomy (NCBI): domain Eukaryota; kingdom Metazoa; phylum Chordata; class Aves; order Coraciiformes; family Coraciidae; genus Eurystomus; species Eurystomus gularis. The sequence continues at coordinate 164,892 of VZZY01006188.1, read as the reverse complement.
TGTTGGAAAGCACCTTGGTGCCCACGGCCGGTCCCCGTCTGTGTGGCAGTGATGCAGGAAAGCCATCCCCCAGTGCTGCTAGGTGACTTTGGGGATGCCTGCCCGTTCACGCCTGTTTCAGGGGAGCTGTGTCCCCATCCCTGGGTTTGGCTTTTGTGTGGGAGCTGCGAGGTGGGAGGTTTTTTATCTCTGAGATCTCCCTGGCTGGGTCCTGTGGTGGCAGGTTGGAGTCGTGGGCACAGAGGGCAGAGCTCTCCTCTGCACCAGGGCTACTGGCAAAACTCAGGGGGCTAGCGGGGGTCCTTGGCGAGAGTGTGTGCATGTGGTCAGCTGTAACAACTCAGGGATGGTCATTGGCAGCCCCAGGAGCAACAGGGCCAGTCCTGGGCTGGGTGCATGGTAGTTGCGGGTGTAGGAGCATCCTGGTGAGGAACAGGGATCACTTTTCTCCTCATTTTCTTCAGAGTCACCACTGTCCCAGTGTGGCCTGTCCCAAGGCAGGGTGGCCTGGGGGGATGAGAGGGGTCTTGATGGGAGGTGCCACCCTGAAGTGCTCCCGGGGCAGAGCTGAATCACTGGGTCGAGTATGCGTGTGAGTGTCAGACCAGGAGAGTTTGGCACAGCCATGGGGACCACAGAGCAAGGCCAGGTGGGGATGGTCAGGCGACGAGGTCTCAGCCCGGCAGAGCTGCGTTAAGTTTTTGCTGGGCTGCCAGCTGGGTGGCTGTGGCACTTGTGGTCTCCTGGGGCTGCGCTGTTTTATGTCAGCTCCTGATCTGGCCTGTTGGTCCTGGGTGCAGCCAGATCGGATCTTCAGCATCTCTAGCGTAGCCTGGCAGGGACGACGTGCCTCCTGCTCGGACATGCCTCCTGCTTCTGCCTTCCCCCCGCAGGTCCTGCAAGGCAAGGGGACAGAGCTCAGGCTGGGGGCATGCTCGGGGTGTGGAGAGAAGCGCGGATGGGAGGCTTGGGTTTTGCAAGACCCCACCTCACCTGCACACTCATAGGGTCTGCACTCAGGGCCAGCACCAAACTGGGGCTGTGGGCTGGCGTGCACGCTGTATCCATCCTGTAACGATCCCGTTGAGCCTGGCCAGGCCCGGGCAGGGTGAGGAGGAGGTGCCCGGCTTCCCATGCGATGCCGGAGGGCTCCCGCTGCAACCCCCATCCCGCTTCCATCTCGCATGCAGGCGTGCATGCTTCAGCCCCAGCAGCCTGCAAGGACAGGCAGAAGGAGGGCAGCAGGTAGAGCCAGGTCCCACTTTACCCTCCTTCCCAGCTGCTTGCGCTCCCTGCTTTGCTGCCTTATGCCTCGCAGCCTCCATCACCCAGAGCCACCTTGGCTCTACCCCCCAGCCTCCCCAGACCCCTGGAGCTGCTTAGGAGGAGACCGGGGGAACAGTATGGCTCCCGCCCCAGCACCCATCCATCCCTGCGTCGAGCACCCAGGGAGGAGGTGTGGGGGTCAGCACTCAGGGTCCCCCCTTGCTTCTCTCTGCTGCTGCCACCCATCCGAGCCCACACTAACCATGTGATTGTTTTGTGTTTTTGCAGGCAGTTTCTTGATTCGGATATGCCTAGGTATTATTTGTTTCCACTGATTTTTTTTTTCCACCCCCTCTTCTTCTCTCCTTTCTTTCTTTCTCCTCCCTTGCCTTGGTGCGCTCACTCCCACCAGAGGCAGCACTTGGACATCCAGCCCCCCATCCCTCCACACTCCCCATCCCTCCTCCCTCCTGCCCTGGCACCTCTTGCTCACTCAGCCCCTTTAGCTGTTCGTTTTGGCCGCGCTCTCGCTGGCTGCCGCTCCCCCTCGCACGCCTGCGTCCCCATTGCCTGATTTGGGTTTTCTTCTTGCTTTTTCACTACGCTGCTCTCCCATCTCTTGGGCATCTGGCCCTGAGCGTGCCACCCCACTGTCGCCTCCCTCCGCAGCCCCAGCTCGTCCGCCAGCACCACTTGGAGTAGCCACAGGGCTGGTGCAGACCATGGCAGGGGTTTCGGGGTGCCTCCAGCCCTCGCCCAGGCAGCTGGTGATGATGGCAGCGCTGCTGGGTGTTGTGGTGGCATGTGCAGCGGCTGCCCACCCTGTGCATGGTAGTCCCGTGGGTGTAGGTGCGGCACATGGGCAGCGTGTGTCTGTGTGCAGGTGTGACGGTGAGTGTGGACACCCGTACGTGGCATGGACTCTTATACACCTGCGTAACCAGGGGAGAAGCTGTTTGGGGATGGAGGGGCTTTAGCTGGGACCGCAGGGTGAGCGTGTTGTGCGGTGTGTGGGCAAGAGCCGCCCGACCCAGAGGCTGCTGCCAGGTTCTGGACAGGAGCATTGCCAAGACCGCAGAGGAGGGTGCATCCTGTCACCGTCCCTCAAGGTGGAGGAATAGGGGGATGTGTCTGGGAGACAGGGGATGGAGTCTGCTGAGTCCTGGTGGGCTCTGTAGCTTTGTGTCTAGGAGGTTGTCCTCCCTACAGCAGCTAGAAGCTGATCCTGATCAGAGATGCCCGAGGGCAGAGCTGTCCCTCCAGTGGCACCTTGTTCCCCCTGGCATGAAGGGGGACAGATCCAGCATGGATCCAGCCCCCCGGCTGCACGAGATGTGGGCTCGTGCTGGCATTGCCTGTGGGCTCTCAGCACAGTGATGCTCTTCCTGTGGACCAGGGCACGGGCCAACGCTTCATCTTCCACTGCACGGGTGGCAGTGGGACTGCTGGTCCCCCAACAGGCCCCTTCCCAGGGGCTGCGCTGGGCAGGAGCTCCTTGCCCGAACATGACAGTGAGGGCAGAGTTAAGGGCATGGGGAGCTTGCCTGTGCTCACCTCCCAGCTACCAGGCTGCGAGAAAGGTGAGAGGTAGATGTTTTTCACCCAAGTGGGTAAACCTCTGTCTGCCCTCACTGAGCTCCTCCTGGGCTCTGACCTGGGCTCCAGCTAGGCTCCTTCAGCCAGCAGTGCTGCTATGAGGTGAGTCCCCTTGAGGGGCTCCCCTTCCTCACGGCCCCGCTCCCACGCCAGCACCATATGGATGATGCTTTCTGACCTTTCGTTTTTCTGTGTGTGTACGTGTGTGTGTGTTTGTCCTTGGGTCACCTTCCACTTATAGCATTTCGTTTGGAAATGACACTAGGTATTTCATGCGCACCCACTCGGTCTGGTCTCTCCTGCTTTTCTCTTTCTCCTGTGCCACCTCCCTGTGCTTTTTGCTCTTTCCCCCCCTCCCCGGAGGCTCCTCTTCTCCTCCTCCTCCCTGGGGAGCACTCTCTTCTCAAGTGACCTGTCTGCAAAGCGATCCTTTGCCTTGGCTCTGTCTCATGCGGGGTGTTTTTAATGTATTTTACACACCTTCCGAAAGCGTCGCTCTCCCTCTTCTTCCAACACGGGGGCAATTGCAGCCAAGAGCCTCTCCCCACTCCCTCTGGCCACCCTGGCTCTTGTTAAAAGAGCCACTGAGCTGCCTGGATGCTGCTTTGGGGACGTGCCAAAGCATCCTTGTTGAGATGTCACTGAGCCATCCACTGAGGATGCTCAGGCAGGAGTCGGGGCTGCAGCAGTGCTGGGTGGCTTTGGGGAGTGTGTGTCCCATAACCCCAAGGCTGGCCTGGGAGGGAGCCCAGGAGTGGGGCAGGGGGTGAAATGGGGAACCCCCACGCTCTCAAACTGGAGCCACGTCCTGCTCCCCCCACCCTCAATTGCTTGACCCAAAGAGGACAGCTGCTGCTCTTGCTCTGGGTGGCTGCACCGGCCTCTACGAGACCTCATAAGTACCAGGTGAATGGGGCCGGGTGTCCCCAACTCCTTCTCCCAGCCTGGGAGCCATGGAAAACACAGCAAGGGGAGCGAGGCAGCCTGGTGGGAATGGGGCTGACAATCAGGGCAGAGCAAGAGCCAGGGGAGACAGCCTGACAGGGGCCAGCCACCAAACCATGGTGGTCCCCAGGTCCCACTCGGGCTCGGGGCTGACAGACAGGGGAAGTCCTGGGGAAGGGGACCTGGCTGACAGGGGGACTGCTCTCCCAGGGGTGGGCTGGCAGCAACCCCCCCAGTGCCGAGCATCATCCCTCCTTTTCCTTCTGACCATCGCCACCCAAACAGCAACAGCTGCTCCTGGCCGGGGCCGGGAGGTGCTGCGTGCCCTGGGCTAGAAGGTGGGGACCTGGCCCGGGTGTGCTGAGGGTGGCAGCACCCCACTCCGAGGCATGCATCCTCCTTTGCCTTCCCAGCCTGCCCTGCCTTGCCTGCACCCCAGCTGAGCCCCTACCCGCAGTCCCTCCTCCCCAAAGCCCTGGTCTGCTGGCCTTTTTGAGGGTGCCCTGTTCGCATCCCACCACGCCTTGTCCCCTCTGCCTTTGAGCCTGCGTCCTCTGGAGTGGCTGTCCCCATCGGTCCCTGATGCGCATGCTTGTCCGTGTGTCCTTGCAGGCCTGCTGCAGGGGGGGATGATGGCATCTACTTGCTCACTTTGCCTGGGATTCTGGGGGGATGGCTTTACCAGCTCTGCTATCTTTTTTTGGCAGGACTTTCTACCAATTTGAGACAGCGTGGGATAGCTCCATGCACAACTCACTGCTGCTCAACCGTGTCACCCCATACCGGGAGAAAATCTACATCACCCTTTCCGCCTACATCGAGGCAAGGACCTTAGCTGGGGCCATTAAAAGCACCAGCAAAGTCTGGTATTTCCGTATTTCCCCCCGTGTTGGGGTGCAGCTGGTATGAACCCCTCCTTAGTCAGCACTGGTGCTATGGGATGCAGGATTCAACCTGATGCTTGGGGGCCCTGTGGGACCACAGGAGCAGAAGCCACTGGGGAGCAGGGGTGGGAGAGACCTGCTGGGCTGCCGAGCTGCAGTCGCCCTGATGCCTCCCCCTCCTCCTGCTGCAGATGGAGAACTGCACTCAGCCTGCCGTCATCACCAAAGACTTCTGCATGGTTTTCTACTCCCGGGATGCCAAGCTTCCTGCTTCCCGCTCCATCCGTAACCTTTTCGGCAGTGGCAGCCTACGCGCTTCCGAGAGGTACTCAGATGCTCCTGCCTTTCTTGGGGAGGAGAGTCCTTTCTGGACTGGAGCCCTCCTGGGGCATCCCAGCATCCTGAGTGAAATAACCATGGGGATGGGGCAGAGCCAGTAATATCTTGTCTCCCTTTGCTCGCAGCAACCGTGTGACGGGAGTCTATGAGCTCAGTCTCTGCCACGTGGCTGATGCTGGCAGCCCAGGTGGGTGCTGTGCCTCTGCCCGTCTGTTGACTATGAGACCGGGAGGCACAGCGTGGTGGTCGGGGTCAGGGCTGTGTGTCTGTCCCCGCAGCTGTGCATCTGTCCCCACAGGCATGCAGAGACGGCGCCGGCGTGTGCTGGACACCTCCGTAGCTTACGTGCGGGGAGAAGAGAACCTGGCTGGGTGGCGGCCCCGCAGCGACAGCCTCATCCTCGACCATCAGTGGGAGCTGGAGAAACTCAGCCTCCTGCAAGAAGTAAGAGTCTGGGCTAGAAACGGGCTGAGATGGTGCAATTTGCATCTCAGCCCCTCGCCCTGCCAGTGCCGGTGGGATTCCACACCCTGGGTGTCTCAGCCCTACTAGATGCGGGAGGAGGCGGGAGTGGGGTTGTGCCACTGGTGCTCTCCTGTGCATTGTTGCTAGCTGGGTCCCAGCAGACCTGAAGCTAATGAGCAGGTGGGGTTAACGGGGCCTGGAAAGCACGGTCCCTGAAAGGATGTGGGCTGGAGCAAGCGGCCACCCCTGAGCCTAGCTGCCTTTGCCCAGGTGGAGAAGACAAGACACTACCTGCTACTGCGTGAGAAGCTGGAGATGACCCAGCGCCTGGGCCTGGAGACCCTGTCCTCCTGCTCCAGTGACGACTCCGAGTCTCGAAGCACCTCCTGCGTTTCCTCCCCGCTCTCTGTCGACGGGGCCCCTGAGGGCCGCACCTCTCCCCCCATGACCCCCAGTGAGAGACAGAAGGAGCTGGCTGTGAAGGTAACAGTCTGCAGTATCCCCACCTTGTGGGGATGAAGCTGGGAAGGGGTTCCTATGGGGCAGCAGGGGGTTGAAGCAGGAGAAAGCCTAAGAGGAACTGGAGGAAGAGGGTGGAGGAAGGTGCCTCCTGCCCCACCATCCTCCTCCTTTCTCCACAGTGCTTGCGCCTGCTCACGCACACCTTCAACAGGGAGTACAGCCACAGCCACGTCTGCATTAGCGCCAGTGAGAGCAAGGTACTGCTGCTGCCCCAGGCTCCACCAGGCTGGTGGGGGCTGGGAGGGATGTGTGGCCAGGGGAAGCTGGCTGAGGCGGGGGCAGATGGACACCACGGTGTGAGTAGTCCATGCTCTCAGGTCCCTGCTTCATTCAATCACCCCGATGCTCCTGGAGCTGGTAGCTCTCAGGACTGTGCCAGGAAAGGACCCCACTGGCCAGAGGTCTTGCCTCTCCCTGTATGCACATGTCCTTTGCCTGTGCCTGGCTTCAGGCAGAAACTCAAATCCACACTTCCACTCCTCCACAGCTGTCTGAAATGTCTGTGACCCTGATGAGAGACCCCTCCATGCCAGCTCTTGGGGTCACCACTCTCACCCCTTCCTCAACCTGCCCATCACTGGTGGAAGGACGCTACAACGGCATGGAGGTCAGGTAAGAAGGTGGCTGGGAGGTTTAGGTGATGCCCTGGCATCCCCCAAGCAGGGCAGCTGTACCACTGGGACACTGTCCTGGCCGATGGGTGTCCCCCAGCTGTCACTCTTCCTACACACTGGCCTCTTCCCTCCCCAGACCCCCCCAGGTCTCCTCCAGGGCAGAGAGCCCCGACCTGGAGGCTGCAGTAGAAGGAGAGCAGAAGAAGTCCCCAGCCTGCCGGCCTGAGGAGGAGAAAGAGCCCCAGCGATTGCTGGTGCCCGACATCCAGGAGATCCGGGTCAGGTAGGTGCAGCTGGGACAGCTAGTGAGAGGAGCTCCTTGGGGCTGGGAGGAATTGTGCCCTACCATTGCCACCTCCTCACGGGGCATGTCCCACCCTGACCATTGTCCCTTCTGCAGCCCCATCATCTCCAAAAAGGGCTACTTGCACTTCCTGGAGCCCCACACCAATGGGTGGGTGAAGCGCTTCGTGGTGGTCCGACGCCCTTATGTCTACATCTACAACTCAGACAAGGACGCGGTCGAGAGGGCCATACTCAACCTCTCCAAGGCCCAGGTGGAGTACAGCGAAGACCAGCAGGCCATGCTCAAGGTAGGGCACTGTGAGCCAGCCCCGCTCCGTGCACCCCCTCAAGCGATGAACTCAGCCCTGGCTCTCCCTCGGCAGACCCCGAACACGTTTGCAGTATGCACGGAGCACCGGGGCATCCTGCTGCAGGCAAGCAGTGACAAGGACATGCACGATTGGCTCTACGCCTTCAACCCCCTCCTGGCTGGGTCCATAAGGTACTGGGGGCAGCTAGGGGAGAAGGGGTGCAGGGAAGCCGTCGGTTGGGGGTCCGTGGGCAGCCAAGTGTGCTCCTTGCCCTGTTCCCAGCTCTTTCCTTGCTGTAGCCACCCTGGCCAGGCATGGGAAACACCTCCTGCACAGAGCTGTGCCTGGACAGACTCTTAGCCAGCATAACTTGGGCCATATTGATCTTGATTTCAGCTCCTCTCTTAAATGCTTCTATCTAGGGCCAGATCCCAGCTGGTACAGAGGCATTGTCTTGAGTTCAAAGCATCACGCATGCCTGGCGGCAGGGACACTGGCCCTTCACTGTTCTTGAGGGCATCTCATGTAGTCCTTCAGAGCATCTCATGAAGTTCTCGAGACCATCTCAGGTGGCAGGACTACAGAGAAATAGGAGTACACGCACAGAAATTGTTGTGCTCTGGCTAAAGAGACGTTAATCCCATGTCCCTCCAGCTCTGGCTGAATTCCAGCACCAGCCTGGAGCCAGGACATCGAACCCAGGGGACCACACCTCTCCTTGTCCACATGTCTAACACCTTTTGTCCTTTGTTTTCCATATCAGATCCAAGCTGTCCAGAAGGAGAACAGCTCAGATGAGAATCTAACCTGTAAAACACCCTCCACCTCATCCGTCTGCCAACAGGATCAAGATAGCTGATTCTGTCTCAAGATTCCCATGTTAACGTCTGATCTCTCACACCATCTGCTGCCCCAGCTGTCTGCTCCATGGAAGGATCTGTCTCGATTCACGCCTTCGTGGGGGAAACTCACTTCAGTTCATAGCTGCAAAAGCCTGGACCCACCTGGGCAGGATTTCTCGTGTGCATGCCATCTGCCTGTCCTCCCATGGGTGACCTTCATGTCATACCATCTTTAATGCTCCAGAAAGGTCCCTGTTGGAGGGGAGGGAGCGAGGAGGGCGGTTTTGGCTAAAAGCTGGTCTTTGATCTACAGAGGTGGGAGAGTGGTAAAGCTCGGAGGTGGGAGAGCAGGAATTGCCTCCATGCAAAGGGAAAGTAGTAGCTTAGGTATGGGGATTTCCTAGTTCATTGGTGTTTCTGCAAGAGACAGCAGGGTAAGATCAGGTGTCTGTAGTTTAAGATGATAATTTATAAAGTATTTATTTCTATTTACATCACAAAAATCCCGTAAGTTGGGTCCTGACCCCTGGACAACGGCCTCCCCCAGGCAGGTGAGAGCCTTGGCAGTGGGCCAGGGTCCTGGATATCCTTTCCTGGCATGCGCCCAGCGGCCGCAGAGCTCTCACCCTCCCTTCCCACCCTTCCCCAACCTTCTGCTCTGCCCCCAGTGCAGCTTAAAGTACTTATCCCCTGAGCGGTGGCTGGACAGCCCACCATGTCTTCCCGAAGGAGGCAATTCCTACCTGCCCCATCTACCTCTGGGAGGGGGGAACTCGCCATCTCAGCTGGCCAGGTCACCCACGCCCATGCAGATGTGTCACCTCACTTTGAATCTCGATCCTGCTGGAGGGAAAAGAAGGCCTCTGGAGAGGGCTCTGCCTGTCATCTTGTGGGAGGCTGTCCTTCCCAACCAAAACCACACAAGGCACCTCCGCTATCCCCTCCTGGGAGCCCCAAAGGGATTCCCCACCTCTTACGGGCAGGATGCCAAGGGACCCATCCCTGCAGGGAGAGTGGAGGTTCAGGTGGCTGCTTCCAAAGCCAGATGGGAAAGTTCCCCAGGCAAAGAACAACCATTCCAATTCACAGGATCCTTGTCACCCTTTCCCCAAAGGGCTGTCATGTCCCTTCTCCTCCCAGCAGGAAGACAGGCTTGAAGCAGGTTGGAGGGACAGGGGAGAGGCTGGCATAGGGGTGTCGGGGTGGGGATGTGGCTTCTTTTTACTGTTGTAGCTGGTGTTTTCTCACTCCTCTTCCCCTGCTGCAGAAGTGAGTGCCCACCTCCTTCCCACCCTGTCTCCATCAGCACGTTAATCCAGGGGGCTTCCCGCAGCTGAGGTGGCTTTGCTGAAAAGACCTCCTCCAGCCTTCACCGCTTCCCACCTCTCTCAGCAGCAGCTCTCCCTCTCCTCCTTTTCCGTCTCTCACCCACAGGGGGATGCTTTTGTTTGGGACTTCCTGAGCAGCTGGTGGCATCTGGCACAGCTCCAGGCGGGAAGGCAAGCATCTTCCTCTGCACATCTCCTGGCCAACCCCCCCAGCTTTGCTGTCACGCCTTTGTGGCTGACTTTCCCTCGCACAGCACGGCCGCGCCTTGGCTCTGCCGTACCTACCTGCGCTGTCTGTGGCGTGTGTGTGTGTTTGTGTGTGTGTTGGACGTGGTGCCATCTTCTCGTTATGCTCGTGTCATGGGGGGCATGGACAGGTAGGGACATGGCAGGTGGGCAGAAGCTTGCAGGGGACCCTCTCACTGCACATCAGGTGCTGTTCAGTTTGAATTTCAGGTAACGGAAAGGGTTTTGGCATCCTTCCTGAGCCCCTGCCAGTTCTGCCCAGCCTTGTCACAGCTTCTCGGGCATCTCACCCCATCCCTCCAGCCTGAAGCTGTGGTGGGGCTGCTCCCCCCAGCCCTGCTCCCCAGGCAGGCAGCAGCTTGCCTGCCCAGGGCAAGCTCCCCATCAGAGTTTTTCCCCCCCCTCCCCGTGATCCATTTTAGAGACCTGGAGGCTGACTCACACCCTTTATGGAAGGAGAAGTGCCTGCCTGCGGGCATGAAAGGGCAGAGCTGTGGCCGAGGAGAAGCAGGGCCCCGGGCAGCAACATCTCAGCTCCCATGCCCTGGGCAAGGACTAGTTGGTACCACCCCAAATTTCAACATAAGGGGCTAAGGAAACGCAGGGTGCCCCGGGGAAGAGGGGAGGGTGGAGGCAGCTTCTGGGAGAGACAGGACCTGCGTCTGCCGGGGACCAGACACAGGTTCACTGGCCGCAGCCAGGCAGTGCTGCCTGTGCCGCAGGCGAGGAGCGGCCGTGGGACGGGCATCCTCCAGCTGCAGCCGAAGCGTGCCTGAGGCCAGCAAACCTGCAGAGCAGACGGCTCGGCTGGGGGCCGCCACAGCGGGAGCCAGGGCCGAGGGAGACAGAGCTGCTCACGGGGTGCCTGCAACATCCCCGCAGGACATCCCTGGCTCCCCAGCTGCCCTTGCTGTAGTACCAGCTCCCCTCTCGCCAGCACCAGTCCTCCCCTGGTCAGGCCCCTGTCCACCCATCCCTTCTACCACCAAAGCCCCCCCCGGCTTGAGGAACGCAGACCTGAGGTGTAGGCAGGATGTGAGGGAAGGGTCACGGGGGTGCGGTGGCCTGGGTGGGCAAGCGCTGGTGGACAGGCCGGGAGCCCGCGGAGGAGGGAGGCCGCCCTTCACGCCCTGTAGGCCATGGCGGGGCCCTCCCTGCCCTGTGCCGGGGAGTTGGCTCCTCAGGTCCTGGCCGTCCGCGCACACGTGAGGCTTGTTTGGTTCTGAAATAAATGTGGTATTTAACGCAAACACCCCCGGTGTTACCGAGCTCTCCTTCCTGGGCTGCGCAGGGGGGG
>VZZY01006188.1:136107-153423 GCA_013400335.1 Eurystomus gularis | reverse complement strand
CAGGGAGCGTCCCGGGGCGGCGGGAGCGGCTGAGGGGCCCCAGCGCCTGTGGGCAGCGGGGAAGGGCGCGGGGGGGGTGGAAGGAGGTGGGCTGAGGGAGTGTGACAAGGCGGCTGCAGGAGGGGGTCGCTTAAAAAGCGCTGGAGGAATTATTTGGGGTTGTTTTCGTGGGTTTCTTTTTTCCGTGGGACTCGTTCAGATGCAGTGTTATCCGCGCGGTTTTGGCCTTTCCCCTCTCTGTGCTGTTGTGGGTCATGGGTCCCAGGAGAGCTGTAATGGTGTTACCTCAGATAACTGGGTGTTTTCTGGGCCCGTCCCATCCTATAACGTCTTGATTTGGCTGCCGAGGGATGTTAACACAGGTTGAGTGGATTGCTAGCAAAAAAAAAGAAAAAAAGTTTTCGAGATAAAAATTCACATAATCACCAGCCAAGTGGTTGTTTTGCTCGTGTATGAACTGCCTAAATTAGAGATGGAAGAAAGGTAGCCAAGGCTTTCTTTGGTTACCCCACATGTGCTCGCCTGGGGGACAGGCCTTCCAGAAACCAACCCATGAGTGCCTGCAAGGGGTCCTGACTCTGCCCTGGTGCCTTTCAGGGAAGGAATCCCAGAAGGGGCCTCTGCTCTTTGATGATCTCCCACCGGCCAGCAGTGCTGACTCAGGTATGGGTGCTCCGTTCCTGCCATTAGTTTGTCTTCCTGTATTTTCTGTATCAGCCTCTCTTGAGATGAAATTTGTATAAACCCTTTTCTTTGTTAGACAGGATAAAGACAACTGGGTTATCAGCACTGGTGTGCAAAGCAGCTGCTTTCCTGTCCTTGTGGGTTTGTTTTATTTTGTTAGTTTGGGTTGTTTTTTTTTTTGATAACCAGAATGTTTTGGATGTTCCACATGTGTTCCATATAAATATTCTCTGAAAGAAATGTGAGGGCTGAGTCTGTCCCCACCACTGAGTAACAGAAATTGAAATTTAACTTGCTACCATAAACTCATTTTATCATTTCCACATCTCAGGAGAGACATACACAGAGCATTATTCCCTCAAACAGACAATGGTATTTAGTAGTTCTTGCCTTTTTCTTGTGCTCCAGGAAAAGGAGGCTCTTTACTTTTTGATGATCTTCCACCAGCCAGCAGCAGCGACACAGGTAAGTCAGCTCACCAAGCCTCTGCTGCCTTCTCAGGAAAACCCATTGATGTAGTCTGTTGTGTTGGACACGTGGCAAGTTAATGCAATGTCCAGATTGCCTGATGCTGATTGTGACAATCTTTTTGTGTCCTGGTTGTTGAAATCGTGATTCTGACTCTTTAAAAGTAAACTCAGGTCTGTTCCCAGAAGCGCATCCCTCGGATGTCTTTTGGGGACCCCACTGACTGCGCCTGAAAGCGCCCTGCTTTGAGATTGAAACCGTGCACGTGCTTGCTAAGAGCAAACACAGTGTTGGCCTGGTGCTGCCACTGCCCCGGCTTCTGTGGCTTTTCTGCTGTGGGCACAGGCTGCTTTCTTGTTCCTAGCTGTAAATGTCCACGTTTGTCCAGACTGCTGCTCTGGCAAGGCATTCTGCGTGCAGCCAAGTGTCTGCCATCACCTGGGAGGAGGTGAGATAATTCGTTATACCATACAAGGATAAATCTCCAGAATGAAAAGGCCGGAGTTCTGATGTTATGGCAATCATATTTTGCTTCCTAACTTCAATTTGTAACCTGTCTTCTGAAACCCCTAACAAATACGCACATTCAGAGTAATAAAATACTCTTCTTTGTGGGAACAATTTATAGACACCAATAATAACAATCAAAAAATTAGAAGTGTTCCAACCTGAAACATTAACTTCCTGAGCAGCTAACTGAAAAAAAAAAGACTGGTAGCTAAGAAACTGTGGGTTGATGGAGAGAATCAGTAGCCTGCTATCCAAACACAGCTGTACTGTGCGTGAGGGAGGGTCACACAACGTAAAGCGACCAGCTGGGCTCTCAGGACAGTGACGTGTGCCACAGGTTGTAAACGTTGGGTGAAGTTGTGTGTGTGCTTTTGTTGTCAGTTGGTACATCTTGTTCACTTAATGCTGTGTGAGCCTGCGCTCCTGGGAGTGCTTCAGTGTAAAAGGATTTGCTGCTGCATTTCTGCAAGTAAAACTGAGCTGGAAGACTTCAACCACCTATGTTTTGGCTTTCTTTCAGCTTCCGGTGCTACCGAGCAGGTCTCGTCAGCAGGGAGCCACGGGAAAGGGGAGAAGAGAAAGTCCTTGGAGGAGGAAGAGAAGAATGGCAGGGAAGAACTTGTGGAAAAGAAAGTTTGTAAAGGTTTTCAGACAGTTTGAAAACAAATGTACTTGATTTTTACTTTTGACACTAGGCTGAGTAAGTCCAGACCAAAGCTAAGCTTTGGTTCTTCAGTTCACTTGTGTTTTCAGCCTCTTGTAGGAAAAAAAACCACTGTGGCAGGCTGTGGGAGCACCTGGAGCTCTCTTGTCCTCTCTGCCTCCCTCATGTGGGTCTTCTTACGGGCCCCACTGAACTGGCAGAAGCTAAGCAGCAAGCACCTCAGTGTGCACAGGACAAGTTCCTGTGCTGCCAGGAGAGGGATTGGTTGTGAAACCTCTGGAAGGCTAGAGCCACACCAATTTCTTTTGACACATCCACAAATCCCTGCACTGGGTGGCTGTTAAGAAAGCCAGAGAGAGATTTGCTGTCACACGTAGGGCATTTGACTTCCGTGCAGGTACCTGTGTGTTATGTTGCAGCTCTGGGAATAAGATGTGTTCGGCAGTACAAAGGAAAGGATGTGTTAGGAAACAGCAAATCCTGATTTTCTGTCCTCTTTAAAGCTGTGCTTTGTTTAATCTGCAGGTTCAATGCCACACGCTTCTCCTGCCCCCCCTCCCCTTTTTTGGTAAGAGCCCAGTCTGATGCCCAGCAATCCTGCCTGCCAAAATGGAGGCAAGTGGCTTTTATAGCTACTGACCTCGGGGGCACTTAAAAACCCGCGTTAACAAAATGAATATATCCTGTTCAGCAGGAGGTGCTAATGTTTTGTTGCAGGGTGAGGGCCATGCTTTGCTGCAGTGCTAGGACAGGATTCTGAAAGCTGAAAAGTGGTCACTGATTTACTGGGTTTTAGCCCGAGCTGAGGAGATGGAGGAGTTTGATTTGTGCGCGTGTCTGCTTTGTTCCCCTTTAGGGTCAGTGGGCGTTCTTGGATTGAAGGGTTATGTGGCAGAGAGGAAAGGTGAAAGAGAAGACATGCAGGATGCACATGTCATCTTAAATGACATCACCGAGGAATGCCAGCCTCTGCCCTCCCAAATGTAAGTGGCCCCCAGTTTCCAGAATAAAGCTGCGGATGACAGCCATGGCAGGGGTGAAGGAGCTCCAGCTTGCTTCAGCTAAGCTCGTTATATGATCCTTTTGGCTTTGAGCAGCTGATGCTCTTGACTACACCTGTGTCGATGGTGTGTGATTTGAGCTTGTTATTGGGAGACCAGAGCTGACCCGTTAGCTGTGTTCCTGGGCGAATCACAGGTCTGTCACATACAGATACCTCCCTTGGAGTGGTGCTAGTGGACTTGGTCACTGACTTCACAAGGATCGTGAGGGCCCAGAAACTGGATATTGAGCCTTTGTTATCCAAATGCAAGCGTGGATGTTTAATTTTAAGAATCAGGCCTTGCCTTGGGGATTTTATGGTGTGTAAAATATAACTGTAGCAGTGGAGAATGCTCGAAGAAGAGAAAACTGATGTCATAATTCACATCTGAGAGCTTAAATCTCTTAGCAAATTAACACATACAAGTGTGTGTAAGGGGGAATGTGTGTATTGAAAAGAATGCTTCCAAGCATCATCCTGATACTGGGTTTAGATTATGAACTAATATTGTCCTGAGAGCTTTGTGTGCTGAGGGGCCTGAGTTTCTTGTCTGTAGCGTGGTTGCAACATGTATCGGCACGGAATGAACTGTAGGACTGGTCAGACTGACGTCTCTAGAGTTGGGGAGTTGCAGTGCCGTTGAGTTGAAATGTTTAGATGCTTTTGTGCCAAGTTGTGGTCTATAAACTCTCTTCTGCCCTTTATTGTCTTGAGGGGTGGAAAATTACAAGAAAGTTCTCAGCTCAGTGATTGCACGTGTAAATTGTGTAACGCTTGCATGTCTGAGCTTAGAGACTTGCTACCTTTGTTTGTACCTTGAAGTGTAGTATTTATTCAGTTTGGCTGACACAGGGCAGGGTGTTACGGAGACAAATGTACTCGATCCCACCCTCTGGCTAACAGCCTTTCTTAGCCCCTTTCTGCTACTCTTTGTTCTCTCACAGCACACGTGTCTCCTACTTCGCTGTTTTTGATGGCCATGGGGGAGTCCGAGCCTCAAAATTTGCAGCACAGAATCTGCACCAAAACCTCATTAAGAAATTTCCTAAAGGTGAGAGCAGTGGAATGAGGGCTGTAGGACAACCATCACCTTTTCTGTCTTAACATTATGGCGGTGGATAGGGAAACCGATTTGTTCGGGTGTAGTTCTGCAGTTCCTATCCCTTATTCCCAGTGGGCTTGCAAGTCTGTGCTGGCTCCTGGGGAAGAGGGCTGGAAGCCTTTTTGGCACAAGGGTATAAGTAGCCAGTTGTGAATCGCTGAGCCGGTGTGGGATGCGCTGTTGCCAGTTTTGGCAGTGCCTCTTCAGGTGTGAAAATGTGCCTGTGGGGAGAGGGGTGTGTCATCAATTCTCCATGCATGCTACCGCACAAATTTTTGGTCGTGTGAGCCCAGGATGTGCCTTAGCTGCTCTGCACAGGGTCTGAGAGATGCACTGACTGAATGTTGGATGAGCAAAGGGAGGGATGGGGATAGGTCAGATATGTTTTAGCTGGAGGTTAGTTGCTGTTTTCGCTTTCTGACAGGTGAGGTAGTCAGCGTGGAGAAAACTGTGAAGAGATGCCTTTTGGACACCTTCAAACACACAGATGAGGAGTTTCTAAAGCAGGCATCCAGCCAGTAAGTGTAAATGCTTCCCGTGTGTTTGCATTTCTTAGCTTGTATCTCACAGATCTTAGTTCTGAGCAGGGCAGAGGAAACTTCGTTGAGTCATGTCTATGCTTTGGCAAAACCCCATCCAGCGTAGCTGTGCCAGGCTGTAACTCTGCCAGCTGAGTGCCTGCTAGAGCTAGATCATGGCATGTTCTGCTCTTGCTCTGTGGTAGGCAGTCTGTAGGACTACATACACCTTCGTGGTAAAGGAAGGAGCCAAAAGATGACCAAGAATGCACCTCCATCCTTAACCAGGGCGTGTGGTTTGCCTTCTTTTTAAAGACTTGCCGTGTTGATGCAGTGGGTTATCCCCTGCTGCCTGCGATGGAATCTCTGGGTTGATGTCATCAAAGCATGGCAGGAGGGGATCTGTAGAGCAGTACTTTGCAGGCTGCTGTGTGCAGCTTTCTTTAGAGCTGTGTTCCTGTCAATACCTGCACGCCAGGCTGGAGCACGTCTCTAAGGGCTTTTGTTTTTTTAATGCCCCGTGTTGAAAGACTTAACTCTCCCAATATAAGTTTAAATCTTGCTTTATTCTCTTCTGAGAAAGAGCGACAAAATGTCCCTCATCTTAAGCTTGTTTCTAACAGATTCTTTTAAAATGAAGCTCAAAAGCACAGCAACTACTTTCTGTGGGACGCCAGCCTGCCTCCCAGCTGGGTTTTGAGTGCAAGCACCCTTGCCTTCTCTCAGTCTCTGCTGAACTGACACACCCCTTGTGTGGGTTAGGGAAGATTTACATTACACCTCAAATACAGTCACTTCGTTACCGGTCCTTTACACATTTGTGGTTTTGGTTTGTTTGGGGTTTTGTTTTATTTCATAGTGAGACCTCTAACATGGATAGAGAGACTGTTGATACATCTGATTCTGAGATTCCCTGTAAACTTTGTTTTAAGTGCAGACTCACTCAGCCTCTCAAATGTAATCAGATCAACAAGTTTGACCGGACGAAAGGAAAAAGCTTTCTTGTGTCTGTTGCAACAGTGTCATTCCCGAATGAGTCTCAGTTTGATCTGAAACGTGACTTATGGCAAAGGCACCGCAAAGGGTTGCTAAAACTGAGTGAAATATGTCTAGAAATCAGTCTCGCAAAGCTGGTTTCAGTAAAGAGTGGCCTCATAGCCAGGCTTCATTGTGAGAAGGACTAGTCTGGCAGCTGTAATCTGAGAAACGCTTCTCATTTGACCTGGAGCTCTAGAGCTACAAGCTTAACTACAGCAAGTGAAATAGCAGGAGAGTGACTGGATGAGTGGTGCTGCTGCTGGGGTGGGATGGAGAGGATTGAGGCAGGCAGACGGGTACTGTGAAAAAAGGAAGGGAAATGTAAGTGGAAAGGAAGGCAATTCTGCTGCAGTGCTGGCGGTGCCTGCCTTTTGCTGCAAAGAAGGAGCCTTCTGAGGATGAATTTAAGGTGCTGTTTGCTCATGATGCTATAGCTGCTGGGCAGTCGTCGCGCCTGAGCTTGTTCCAGCCACAGATGAGCGTTCCTGGGAGCTGAGTGTGAGGAAGGGGGGTTAGTGAGGGGAGCATGGCTGGCAGTGTTTGAACCAGCTGGGCATTGGCCGTGCGTTTAGGTGGTACTGTGTGCAGCTCCTCTGTCCTTGTCCAGCGTGCTGTTTACCACCAACAGTTTCCCCAGCTGTTGCAGGCAGCTACTGGGGGCTTGTGCCAGGGGTCTGCTGTGTGTCAGCACATGACACTTCCTTGAGACCCCAGGAGCACTCTGTGACTAACTTCTTTAGCATTATTTTCCCTCTTACAACTCTCACTTTTGTTCCATTCAGGAAGCCAGCATGGAAGGATGGTTCCACAGCTACCTGTGTCCTAGCTGTCGACAATATTCTCTACATAGCCAACCTTGGGGACAGCCGGGTAAGCACAATGGAGGAGCCCACTTGTGGCATCTTGATTCCTCCAAGAGCTTTTTTTATTTGACCTGAGGGGCAGGGTGTTTGTTTGGGGCGTACCAGTTGCCGTGAGCTCCCCAACCATCTGTACAAAGCATCTTGTTTTGGGTAGGTGCAGGGTACTGCACCTATAGTGTAAAACAACTCTGTGGCAGGTCTCTCTTGATGGCGCTAAATATCTCAGGGTATCTCACAGTACATATAGAACAGAATATTTCAGTTGAAAGGGACTGAAAATGATGATCTAGTCCAACTGCCTGACCAGTTCAGGGCTGATCAAAGGTTAATAATATGCTTTAAGGGCATTGTCCAAATGCCTCTTAAATGCTGACAGGCTTGGGGCAATGACCACCTCTCTAGGGAGACTCTTCCAGTGTTTGATTACCCTCTTGGTAAAGAAATGCTTCCTAATGTCCAGTCTAAACCTCCCTTGGCATAGCTCTGGACATTTCCCTGGATTCTGTCACTGGGAGAAGAGATCAGCCCCTCCCTCTCCACTTCCCCTCAGGAAGCTGTAAAGAGCAATGCGGTCACCTCTCAGTCTCCTTTTCTCCAAAAAAGACAAGCCCAAAGTCCTTAGCTGCTCCTCGCAGGACATGCCTTCCAGCCCTGCCACCAGCTTGACTGCCCTTCTCTGGATGCATTCAAGGACCTTCACCTCCTTAAACTGTGGTCCCAGAACCGCACACGGTACTTGAGGTGTGGCCACACCAATGCCAGGGCACTCGGCTGGCTCCTGTTGAGCTGCTGCTGACCAGCACCCCCAGATCCCTTTCTGTGGGGCTGCTTTCCAGCCACTCCTCTCCCAGTCTGTCTTGTCTCCGGCATCACTCTGGCCCAGACGCAGAATTCATCAACTGAACTTGTTAAATTTCCTGTCATTGATGACTGCTCAATGCTCCAACCCATCTCGATCCCTCTGCAAGGCCTCTTGTCCCTCAAGGGAGACACCAGCACTCCCAGCGCAGTATCACCAGCAAACTTGCTAATGGTGCATTCAACTCAGCCCCCAGATCACGGGCAGAAATATTTAACAGCACCAGCTCTAGGACTGAGCCCTGAGGAACACCACTGGTGACCGGTTGCCAGCCAGTTGTAGCCCCGTTCACTACAACTTGCAGCTCACTCTCAAGAAGTCCTCGCTGCAGTTTTGTTGTTTACTCACAAGGGTCTTTTGTCAGCACAGGCGATTCTGTGTCGTTACAATGAAGAGAGTCAGAAACACACAGCCTTAAGCCTCAGTAAGGAGCACAACCCCACGCAATACGAGGAGCGTATGCGGATACAGAAGGCTGGGGGAAATGTCAGGTAAGTGCCTGAAGGGTGTGAGTGAGCAGATCTAAACCCTGAGCCAACTTTGGGCCTGAGCATTGAGTTCTTGGCGTTTCCTAAGCCCAGCGCTCATCCTAGTGAGAGCGTGGAGATAATCTATTGCTGCCCATGAGAGGCACAGTGATGCCTGAGGTTTCTAAGGATTCATTGGCTTGAGTTGACTGATGGGTGCTGGTTTCCCAGGGGCTTACAATGACTGTGGGTTGCTGTCCTGCACAGGCAGGAACCCATGGCAAAGCCTGGCAGTGTGATGCAAGCGTGGGTGTGTTTAAGTGTGACCTGCGGAGCTGGGCCTACGGAGCTGGACTCGATTGTTTAAGAAGTTATCACTTGCAGCACACTGGCATTGAACAGAGCTTGCTTGCTTGCAGCATCACCTCTCCCCCCTTGTCCTGTAAAGGGGGGGATGGCTTGAGAAGGCACAAGAAGTCCTCAGTGGCAGTTGGTCTTGCTCCCCAGGGGATTAGCTGATACACTAAGGTGCTCTGAAGTAAGAGGGAGGTTTCTGGAGCCAGAACAGGATTATCTTATGCTCCTGTGCGTGTAGGTGTGCGTGGCTGTTCAGGGCAGCTGTGTCTGAATTCCCTGGCTAGGTTCTCTCCCTTCTTTGAAGGCTGTTTCTTGATTTAATCGTTTTCTTGCAAGAGAAGACTCTGCAGGTGAAGTATCTTAGTGCCTTGGAGGCAGAATGCCCCCTGTGGTGGGGAGAGGTGGACTCAGTTCTGTCACACTGCCATGTTTGGAGGGCCTTGTTCCTCTTATCTCTAGAGAGCACATGCTGCCTTTTATTCTTAGCACTAATCTATCTTTGCACACAGGAAAGAGATGGGCAAGTGTCTGTTAGCTCTTTTCGGAATTGGGGGAACATCTTGCTGGCTGCCTGGGAGCCTCTCCAGCTGCTTGTAGTTCAATATTTTGGACCCAAGAGATAAAGTCACCGAGTGTGTGAGCATCAGATCTCTTCTCTGTGACGTGCCTTGCCTCATGCTTTTATCTCAAGCTGGGCTGGTTGGTCTAGGAAATGAATGAACTTGTGTCTATCCAGACAAGAAGAAACTTTTGAGGGAGAAGATGCTTACTGTTGGAAAGGTGGTGTGTGGGAAGCTGCTTCTGTTGAGGCAGCGCTCAGTTAATTAGAAAAGTTTAGCAAACAAAACTGCTTCCTAAGGAGGATTGTAACTCGTATCTCACAGGACTGATTGCTGTGATCAGTGGTTAGTGAAGACCAAGTCATTGACACGCTGGAGGGAAGGGATGACATCCAGAGGGACCTTGACAAGGCCTGTGCAAAGCTCACAAAGTTCAACAAGGCCAAGTGCAAGGTCCTGCGCCTGGGTCAAGGCAATCCCGAGCACAAATACAGGCTGGGTGACTAGTGGATTGAGAGCAGTCCTGCAGAGAAGGACTTGAGGCTGTTGCTGGATGAAAAACAGTATGAGCCAGGAATGTGTGCTCACAGCCTAGAAAGGCCATCGCCTCTGGGCTGCGTCAAAAGAAGCATGGCTACCAGGTTGACAGAGGTGATTCTTCCTCTCTTCTCTCTCATGAGACCCCCCCCCCTTGGAGTACTGTGTTCAGCTCTGGGGCCCCCAGCATAAGACAGACATGGACCCGTTGGAGCAGGTCCAGAGGAGAGCCACAAAGATGATCATGGGGCTGGAGCACCTGCTCTGTGAGGACAGTCTGAGAGGGCTGGGATTGTTTAGCCTAGAGAAGAGAAGGCTCTGGGGAGACCCTGTAGCAGCCTTCCAGTACATACAGGGGGCCGACGGGAAAGATGGGGAGGGACTCTTTGTTAGGGAGTGTAGTGGTAGGATGAGGGCTAATGGTTTAAAACTGAAAGAAATTCAGATTAGATATAAGGAAGAAATTCTTTAGTGTGAGGGTAGTGAGACACTGGGATGGGATGCCCAGAGAAGTTGTGGATGCCCCTCCCCTGGAGGCCTTCAAGACAGGGTTGGATGAGGCTTTGAAGCAACCTGGTCTAGCGGGAGGTGTCCCTGCCCATGGCAGGGGGGTTGGAACTAGGTGATCTTTAAGATCCCTTCCAACCCAAACCATTCTATGATCAGGAGAAGGTGCTGTGGTTCTTGCTCCTTGGAACTACCCCCCGTTGGTGTCCCGACAGGGAGAGAGCAGAAGGTGCTTCTGGCTCAGACCTGGTCTTGCCTGCTGCCACTCGGTGCTTCTATTGAAATGCAGTTTGCTACATACCTTGCCAAAAAATAATCTGTGAATTCAAACCTGTGCCTCCTGGAGTTCAGCTCAGCGTGTAACCCTTACTTCCCTGGCTTGCCACGCTAAGCAGGATGTGAGTTAGGGCAGGGAGTCAGAAAAGAGCCTTGAATTCACCTGACTTCATTTCTCCCCTTCCCCATCCCGCCTTGTATCCCAGAGCTTCACGCAAACATGCAGAAAGGAGAGGAGACTTTGGAAGGAAGAGATGAACTTGCTGGGGAAGTGGGACAGGCTTTGTATGAGGCAGCTGAACGCACCATGACGTGTCCCCATCAGGCAGCGCAGCGCGATGTGGGTGTGTGGGGCTGACTCTCCATGTTTTCTTCCCTTGTGCAGGGACGGAAGAGTCCTGGGAGTGCTGGAGGTTTCCCGCTCCATCGGGGATGGCCAGTACAAACGCTGTGGTGTTATCTCTGTGCCAGATATCAAACGCTGCCAACTCACACACAACGACAGGTAAAGTAGTGCCCACGCATGAGGGAGTCGGGTGCATCCTAGCTCTGCGCTGCAGAAGTAGCACAAGCTGCACGGCCCCGTATGCTCTGCTGTGAGGGACAAGGCACTTCAGACTGATCACCCGGGATTAGAGGATGCTCTTACTGCTGGCATCTCTCTGCTCCTGTTCCTTGTCAGTACACTGCAATAAATGCTGCTGCCTCACGCTCCCAGGAGCTCTGAAGGCTCGTGTTGGAGAAGCTGACCTCACAGCAGTGAGAACATACACAAGCCTTAGACTTAATGCTTTGAATAAGTTCACAAGCCAGTGTTAAAGCAGTTGGCTAAGGCTGGAATGCTTGGATCCCCACCTTGGCCAAGAGTTGTTTCTAGTAGCTGTAGCGCCCACAAATACCGTTGCATTCAGCCCCGATACTTGAAGATCTGAGATAGTTTTCTAACGTATGATTGACAATGACAAATTGCTGTAAGCTTTCCTGTCGGTGTGGCCTTGCAGGCTCTCTGAGTTGAGAATGTAACCCAGTACTGCTGCTTTTTTGGGATTAGAGTTTCATATCAAGTGATCCACTAAAATATTTCTAAAGATATTCTGAGCATCAGGCTCTGAAATGATGTCTTCAGAGACATGTGCTGCCCTGGTAGGCTGGCCATCTCTGCAGGGTGGCTGTAGTTTTCCTTGTCAGGTGGCTTGGGTTAGGACTCCTGGTTCATACAACCCCCTGTGCAGGCAGGGATTGCACAGCCAGCTGTCTCCCCCATCCACTAGTGGGGAACTAAGGGGCAGCTCTCCTTGCCTTGGGCTTTGTATGCCTTCAGCCTGTGGCAATACCTTGTGGCAGAGTTTTCTGATCACAGTTATGCCTCTCTTTTCTGGGTTAAGCTGCTTGCTTTTCTTTGGAATCTTTCTATTTGAGTTATTGCATGCCTCGGGAGCATGGAAATGTAAAGGATTAAAGGGATGCCCGTAAGGTATTGAGCTGGCTGTGTTTCTCTGTTTCCTTGCATTAGCTACTTCACGGGGCATATATGTGAATGAAAAGAACTCAAAGAAGCAGTCCCTAGAGAGATAACGAAGCTTTCCAGCAGGGTGTGGAATATGGTATTGCTTAATGGTGCAGTGTCAGTAGAACTGCCAGGACGTCCTGATCTAGGTCTTGCATCGTTTGCCTGCCTCCTTGGCCTGTAGTTTCAGTTGCCTCAGCTCTGTGAATGGTAGGTGCTGGGGCACCAGAAGATCTGTGGTGCTTCTGAGGGATTGTCAGATGATCTTTATGGCATCTTCCCCTTGGATTTCAGAGTGGGTACTCATAAAATACCTTGGAGGAATTTTTCTGTAGCTGGAGAGCCAATGATTCAGCCTCGGAACCTGTCTCTGCTTGATTTCCAGATTTATTCTGATAGCGTGTGATGGCCTCTTTAAAGTCTTTACACCAGAAGAAGCTGTGAACTTCATTATATCCTGCCTGGAGGTGAGGAGAAGGCAGCGTGGGGGCTGGGTTTGTCAGCGCAGGGGACACAAAATGTAATGACTCTGACTGCAGAAATATACTTCTGCCAGAGTATCCTACCTTACACCTGAGGTGTCCTCATTTGCTTTCCTTCACCATGCTTGGAAATCACCACGTGTCTGCACCCACACACTCTGCTAGGAGCAATCAGCATTGTCTTTCCTCATCCCAACAGGATAAGAACATCCAGATGAGAGAAGGGAAGCTAGAAGCAGACGCTAGATACGAAGCTGCGTGCAATAGGTTGGCCAACAAGGCAGTACAGCGAGGCTCAGCGGACAACGTCACGGTCATGGTGGTCCGTATAGAGCACTGAGAGCTCAGAGCGCTGGGCTGCGCCGCAGGATCCCCAGCGCGCGGTGGATGGAAGGGCACGGAGAAGGTGGTTTGCGTGCATGTGTGGCCGGGGGAGGGAGGGTCCTGCTGGATGCTCTTCAGTGTAAATAAAGTTTGGGTTTGTTTGGTTTTTTTTTTCTAATAGTTGGCTAGCGGTGTTTTCTAAGGGACTGCCACAGTGAATGAGCCTATGCAGAAATCTTTCCTGTCAACCCCCAGTGAATGTCTTGGCAAACCAAATAAATCTATTTGGCAGAGGTGCTGGCAAGAGGAAGCATCTGTGGGCATGAATTCTGCCAGTTGTTCCAAATGGGGCAGTTCTGCCACTCGATTCTTTGGGCTTTGTGTGAGGCTGCTGGTATGACTAAAGTTTGCTCCTGATATTTATTGGGAAAGTGTTTTCATCAAATGGACCTGCCAGGCAGTTGAGATAAAGGGAAGGCTCTGTGTGTGGCTGCGTGCTATCTGAGGAGCAGGCTTCTCGGGTTTTAGGTACTTGTTGCTCTTAAGTGTCTGGTATTTCATCCCATCCCCGTTCCTCCAGCACCTGTTCCTGCAGTGAGTCGGTGTGATGTTTTCCAGCAAAAATTTGGCTTCAGACCAAATGACACTTTTGAAAGCTGAATGGACTGGGCTACCAAAGCACTTGAATTCCAGGTTACGCAATTTCCCTGTCCTGTGGGTGAGACGGAGCGGTGAGGGACACGAGCCCGTGGATCTGTGCGGTGGTTTCTTGTGCGACCTCCTTGCTCTGCATGAGAAATGGTGGAGTGCCAGGACAGACGCTAGGAAGGTTGGTGCAGTGGTTCCTGCCGCTGTGCAGGGCTGTGAGGCTCTTTCCTGTTCCCTGTGTTCCCTAGAGCTTTGGGAGATGATCCTGGATCCTGGGCTGTGTGTTTTCTTGAGCATGCAAAAGCTATACTGTTGTTTGGGGCAAATGCCTTGACTGTATTTCACCTGCTTCTGTTACAGCAGAAGTCAAAAGTCGTTGGGTTTACGCTCACGGCTAGGCTAACTGCTGCAGATCATGGTATAACTCTCTGCATCTCCTGCAGAGCCCTGAGGAAGGAAGCAGGCCTCCAGAACGTATTCTGGGTTGCGCTTGCCTCTGCCAGCTTTGTGTTCCCAGCCATTCCTGCGTACTCCGGTGTAAGGCTGCGCTGCAGGATGAGCTGAGAGGCAATTGCCCACGTCAGCGACGTGCTCTGCAGCTTCTGCTCTTGAAAGCCAAATTTGGAGGGCCAGGATGGAGCAGCGCAGGGTTTATTCAGTCTGTGACAAAAGAAGCCCTGACTGCAGATCTCAGGAGGGCGGCTGGCCCTCCCTTCCCACCTCCCGGCTTTTCACAGCTCTTGCACTGGGGAGAGCTGGGTGCTGCACTGGGAGAGCTGAGTGAGCACCCGTCTCTCTGGTGCTCCCTCCAGGAGGCCCCTCTCAATTCCAGCACAAGAGCTGGTGACAGAATTATCATCTTGTCCTAATCTGTCTTCTCTCCTCCTCCCTCCTCTTACAACTCTTTCTTTCCTTCCCTTTGGAAAAAGTACTGAAAGGACAACTCCAACTAGGAACGTAATACACAGCGTTATGGTACAGTTAATAATGATCTCCATAAAAATCATGGATTGTAGTGTCCCGTTTTCAGGGCAAAGGGAAAAAGGAAGCACTATGGAGCAGGTTTCACCATGCTTGTGAGTAGCCAGGCAGGTTCAACCCCAGCTTGAGTGGAAGTCAAGAAACTGTTTGCTTTTATTTCCTGGTAGGGTGGGGTCTGCAAGAGGTTTCCTGAAAATAAACTCTCCCTGCTCAGCAGCATCCTGCTGCTGTGGGGGCCTCTGGGACCACCACCCTGGGGCTGCCCATGCAGCTTCCCTCCCCGGGGGCTGACTGACCTTCTGGCCCCCTCCCAACAGCTAAATTAGCTTCGGAGTAGCTCCAACTTAATCAGCCCTTTCCATGTCGTGTTCAAGTGCACGTGACTTGTTGGGTTACCTGCTTGGCAAGCCCTGTTCCCCACCAGTGAGTCCTTTTGTGTCTTCTCAGATGTGTTTGGTAGGAAGGGAAGGCGGCTGGTCTTTGCGAGGCTGCCTTGGCTCGCAGCCGTGTGTGGTAACTGCAAGGTGCTGCCTGGGCCAGGCCCCTCAGCCGGGCAGGAGCTGCAGAGGCCTTGGCTCTCCTCGGATGCTCCTGGCTACCCGTTCAGCTGAGGGAGAAGCACATCTTTCCTTTCAGAGCCAGGTTCTCTTTGCCTTGGGGAAGAAGTCAGCACTCAAGGTACACAGCCAGAGGTTCCCCCCTCAGATCCAAACAACCCCACCCACAGAGAGCTGCAGCAACAGCTACTTCACCAGGCTCCTTGAGATGCGACCTGTGGAGAAGGCCAGACAGGGCCAGGAAAGCCCTGATGAGCAAGGTCCAGAGTGAGGAGACTTGCCTCCCCCCTGCCTACGTGCGCAGATCCCTCGGGGAAGGTGGGGCTGGGTGCTGTTCGGGCTATCTTGCAGCGTTGCTGGCATGGCTTGCCTAGTGCTACGTGCTACTAAGAAATGAAACGTGTGGCTCCCGTGTCCCACGCCCAGCCTGCCCGGGTACCTCTCCTGCAGCCCTCGCTCAGGCACGTAGCCCCGCGCCCATGCTCTGCTCAGATGGCTACTGGAGCCCAAGCAAGGAGCGTATCTGTGCTGGCCACAGCCTGGGCCCTGTGCCACGGGCAGAGAACTCCCGGCGTGGAAAACCACGGGACGGGAATTTGCTTTAATGTGCAGCATTATCAGGACACCTCTCTGCTTTGAAGATCAGCTGCAAAGCATGTTGGCTTCTGACGGCAAACATTCGCTGCTAATACATTGCAGGGAAGCTAAAGTGGTACAAATCATCGGCTTTGGGATGCTGAGAAGCTGAGCAGGGAAATCTGAGGGCAAAAATGGAGGCGTGGGGCTTCATCCCAGGCACTGGCACCCAGCACGTTGGGAGCCGAGCCCTGCACAAGAAAGCAGCTGGCTGCTGCTGTTGTCAGCATTTTCAAAGATAAATTTCCCCCCCTGGCCTTTAGATAAAAGTGAACTCCTCTAGGTGGTTGTCAGGCTGCTTTATTATTGTTGTTGTTGTTATTATTATTATAATCTCCTCCTCAATCTTTTGTCCAGCTTTAGATGCAGCATGAGCAGTATTGGACCAGCCTGCAGCTCCTGCAGCAGCAAAAGGTCTTCCCTGAGCTTGGTGCTGAACAGAGGAGGCGTAACAGTGGCTGGCAGAGGGAAGGGTCTCAGGTTCAGCTCCCTGCGTAGCGCTCAGCACCTTTTCACACCCCCAGCAGAATGGCGCTGAAGTCGGAGCCGCTTTGAACGGTGAGGGGAAAGCCTGCAGCGTTGTCCACAAAAACAGAGACGTACTGTCCAGCCTGGAGGGAGAGAGGCCATAACGGGGCTGGGACACCTCTGGGCACAGCGTGGCAGAGCAAAGGAGAGGCCTGCAGCTGCAGGAGCTGCTCAGCCCCCTTCCTTAGAGGCCAGTAGGGCAGTCCAGCCATCCTCTGTGTAGTGTCCCAGCAGACCTCAACCCTGAGAGTCCTTTGGGCTCGAAACAGGTTAGATACGAGGCCTGGATCTGGGGCCATGGAAAGCAGCTGGCACCACTAACCTGCAGGTAAAGGACTCCGCTGACAGAGATGGTGAAAAGGTCGCTGCCACTCTCCAGCTGGGACACAGTTTCCAAATTGCTGCAGAAGAGGGAGGATGGTGCTGGGAAGAGCATGTCCCTCCTTCCCCCCGGGATGCTGGACTCCCTCCCCAGCCCAGGCGTCCTCCTCCCTTCCTGGCGTTGCCCTGCTGTACCTGTTGTGCTGGCAGTGGGACTGCACGCAGATCAGCGCCCGCAGACGATTCCCCCTGCACGACTGCATCTTCCTCCGCTGCTCTCTGCGCACTGGGACAGATCGGGGGGTGAGAGCTGTGCTGGGCCTCCCCGGCAGGGCCTTGGGGGTTCCCGAGGGCTCACCGATGTGCAGTGTGGCGGTGAAGGTGTAGTACCCCGTGATGGGGGCTGTGTACTGCCCGCTGGTCAGGTTCAGCCCCAGGCCTCGGTGGAACATCCCCTCCCTCTCGGGCTGGGGATGGGGAAAGGCTTGAGTTAGTTAAGGAGCCCCTGGAGAGGGGACGTGGGGCGGGGGGATGCAGGAAGGCTGGGCACTCACGATGTAGTAGAGCCGCAGCTCCTGCTGCGCTCTCTGCTTCACGAAGATGTTTTCACGCGTCCGGCAGTGGAAGGCTGCTTCCACACGGCAGTGGGACCGGGCCTGGAGGTTGCCTTCGCTTGCCTCCTCTTCCTCACACCTTTCCCCGGCCTTCCTGCGTGTCTTCACCTGCTCCTTCACCATGCCTAGCCCCAGAACCCGAACCAGGGCTTGGCTTTAGGAAGTTCTTACTGGCCCCAAGAGGGGACAGAGGCTCTGCCCCCCAGCCACGCGTTACCTCGTCCCTGCGGGTCCCTGCTCCTGCCCTGGCCGCCCCTCCAGCCCCC
>VZZY01006188.1:0-115707 GCA_013400335.1 Eurystomus gularis | reverse complement strand
CCCCGCCACGCGTGGGGGTCGGGCGGGGAGGGCCCCTCGGCTGCACGGCCGGGGCTCCTCAGGGCGGGTCGGCGCCGGCCGGTACGCGGTGGCGGTTCGTGGGTTTATTTATTTTCCTCCCTCAGGCGGCTTGAAGGGGTTGCTTGGACACGGGGGGAGACTGGAGGGAGGGGGGGACACGTTCCTGCGTGCTGGGGACGGGGCTCGGGCTGGGCGAGCTCTGCCCGCTGCCCCCCGGGAGCCCTCGTTGTTACCGCCGCGCTGGGGCGGGGGAGCGGCGCCGGGGCTGCTGTCCTTCTGCCGGCAGAAGCCCCTCGGTTTGCCTTCCTGCCGTCGCGGTGCTCGGTTCTCCTTTTTTAAAATCCTCGGAGAAAGCTTCCAAAGCAAAGGCTCGGCCTGGAAAGCTGGGAGAGTCTTCCAGAGACGCTTTCCCTCGCAGGGTTTCGGTTCTGTCAGCGGGCTTGTAGCATTTCCCCGCTGGCTTGGTTAGTTTGTTGTTAACACGAGTGCCTGGTGTTAGTAAACGTTCCGCAGCTGTCCTGCAAAACATCCCCGGGCTCCACCGACGGGGCCTGACTCGTCTTTGACTCAGCCGGTAACACTGGAAGCCTCCGCGCGTGGTACTGGTGAAGGCTTGGTCAGAAACAGGTGCTCAGAAATGACACTTGTTAGGTGGGAGAGGAAATTTCGCTCAAAGTTGCTTCCTGACGCGAAGCCGAGGTGATTCCTAGAGGCGGTCGAGCACTAGGTATGGATCAAAGGGAAGCTCGGGGATTTTATGTTACAGAATATTCAATGAGCACTACGTTTCAGACAGAGTTTTGAGTCCTGTTTTACCCTCTTTTTGGTAATTCCTTCTCGCCCAGAAAATCAAAAGTGGTTTTAAAGGTGACTCAGCTGTCTGGTGTTCATCATGTCTTGTTGAACACAGGTTATTTTTACCCGCGCTCTTCAGATCTCGAGTGTCACCCAGCAGCCCTGGCTGCACTGGGAGGCAGACCGATTAAAACGGCCAAATCAGACGCTGCTGCTGAGGTGCTAATTGCATTATATACTTCATAAGGGTTTTTTTTGGGGAAAAAATCAATCTACCACAGTCTTTCCTTCAACCTTCCGCTTGGCTGAACACGTGGTTGATGTTTTTAGTAACGCTTTTGGTCGTCTTCAACATCATGGTTTATAAAAAGCTTCTGCTAACAAGTAGGAAGGGGTATTAAATACTGCCACAGGTTAAAAAATAACCAATAACACGCCTCCAACAAGTCTGTGTTTTAACAAAATGTAAAAACATCGGAGCAAAACTTAACAGAAACTATGTATAAAAGTAGCAAGAAGAGGTGGAATCACCACCTGTGCTTTCTTTTTTTTTTTTTTCCCCCCGAAATGTTTAATTCTTTTGACTTTATTGGGAAGAGATTTCAGATTTTGGAAACTGTTGCCTTCTGTTCTCAAGGCTTTTTGTTTAAATTGCATTACAGGCATTCACTGGGCGAAAGGCTCGGCTGAACCTCTGCAGTACCCGTGTAAATAAAACCAGTCTCAGATTTTATTTCTTATTCCCATGTAATCCAACAGATACTTGGAAATCATTTCTAAGGTGATGATTCTAAAGTGCTTTCTTGGGTAAAACACTGTTATTTACAAGCGGAAAACAGCAGAGCTGGGTTTTTGCAGTCCTTCGTTCGGAAGGGAGGTGAAAGGATGCGGGCAGGTTGTGGTTGCCTTGGCTAGAAGATGTTTTTCTCTGAGTGCTTTGTGTTGGGTTGGTTTAGTGACTGGTAGGATAGCTCTGGATAACCTAGGCGAGCCTCTTCCTGTTGAGGTGCCTGCCTCTTTTTGTTCGTTCGGTTTGTCTCGATGTTAAAGCAAATGATGGATGTTAAAGCGCACGCTCTGTGTGCGGTATTTGTTGTAACGTTCCGGATGACATTTTTGATGGGGGAGGCGTTTTCTCTTGCAGGCTTGTTTCTCGGTATTTCCTCACATCTTCCCATTTTGCCCTTTAAAATATGCTCCTTGCTACAGTTTAACTTCAACATGTCTCTGCCTGGGATCAACTCAGTGCAAGTTGTTTTGTTCCGTCACTTTTCCTCAATACCGGATCTTATTTCAGTAGTTTCTTTCATTAACACCCTAAGACTGTCTCTCGAACTTTACCTGCCATTGTTTTCCTTCTGCAAAGGAGTGGATTTCCTCGTGGAGAAGCAAATTCCTGACTGTTTCTCTGTGTCTTTTTAAGTGACACACTTGGCCACACAGCAGCTCTATACTCAAGTTTCCTTAGCTGTACTATATTATTAGTAGTATAATATTACTTTTCCTCTAAGGAAGTGTTGTGGTCTTTAAAATACACTAAAAAAAGGAATACTTGTGAGTATTAGAGCACAAAATATTATTATTATTATTATTAAGGAAGATTCTGCAGCAATTTTGGAAAGAACCAGAAAGGGTAGGATAGGCAAAGCCAGGGCTGTTTGTGTCAGGGGATGACAAAGATAATGAGGTCCTGGGTGTGAGTGGCTCTGTCTTTCACTCCCAGGTGTGCAGAGCATAACCTCGCTGCCAGACCTGGTTTTGCAGACCTGGTTGTCGCTCTGTCTGTTGTGTCCTCTTGTCTGGACTTGAGCAGTGTGGTGTCACCACAGAAGCGCTTCAGTGCCACCGAAGATCCACGTTCTAGTGGATACGGGCAGCTTCACTGGTTGTTCTCAAAATTGGTTGAGGTTCCCTTTGTGTGAATTTTACTTCCTTGGGTGAAGGTCTGAGAACAACGGCGCTTTTGTGCTACAAAGAGAGTCATTCGTTGGAAGATGCCAGCAGTGGGAGCCTAGGAGATGTACAAGTGGATGCTAAGTGTGTTTTTATCATGCGGATTAACTGAAGTATGATGATTGTTGAGGTTTAGGTTCAATCCACCAGACCTACGACAGACTCTCTCTGTTAACCCCTCTTTCCCCCAACAAATAGAGGAGGATAAAGAGGGTAAGGGAGAGAGACTGATGGCCCCCTCCCCTCCCAAATGGGAGAGGAAGGGAATGAGAGAGAGACTTCCAGATTAGAAAGCTAAACCAGCTTTAATGAAGATAATAAAAAGGGGTATACACAAACCCAGTATCGATCCCAACATCTCCCTGATGGCAATTACATCACCGTCACCACTGAGGCTGTGGAGCAGGTACTGGCAAGGTCCCAGAGCGGGCTCAGCAGCTGACGGGAACTGGATTCAGGAGCTGGGTTCAGGAACACACCAATTGGGATCAAAGGCAGGGCTGAGAAGTGAGGGCTGAAGGGAAAGGTCGCGAAGGCAAGAAGGCCCTAAGGGAAGAAGGGGCTAGCGGAAGGGTTGAGACCCTCGTGATCCCTCAGCTTTATGCTAAATGTGATGTATNTTACCACTGCTAGAAGCAGACACTTCAAAAACACGCTGTTAATTTCAGAAAGTGCAGTTAGTTAGAAAAGACTCAGATGAAAAGTAAAATCACTGAGCAGAATTGGTTTGGTTCTACCTCAAACCAGGGCGGTGGTCTTGTCAGAAAGGTAGTGTTGTTAGAAGGACCACTAAACGGATGAGAAATTAATGTCCTTAGATGTGGCCTATTTCCAACAGAACATACTACTGTTGGTTTCCAGGAAAGTTGACAGAAACAGGAGGTAAATTTCTGTACACTAAGGAGCCCTAGACTTACTTCAGTTCGCTTGTTTCATGAAATTAGAAAATATGCCTTTTTATGACTTAGTTTTTTATTACTTTTCTGGGGTTTTGTGTGGCTTCTAGGAAAAAAAAAATGTTTCTCTGGTGAGGGCTTCTGTTCCAGCTAGCCATTGATGATACAGCAGTTGAGGAGGGAAGGAAGGCTCTCTACAGAGCACAAGTGTGGGCTAGTGCTGAGCATCTCTCCTTCCAGTGACGGTGCCAGTAGCTGCTGCTTCCCATTTTCCAGATGTGACTTGCAGTCGTCCCTCCTGGTGACTCTTTTTCTGTATCTGTGCTGCTATGATCTAGGTTTCTTATCTTGTCTGCTGTGACCTTTCTTCCTCTCTTGGTGGATGAGGCTGACTTTGTGTTCGGTAGAATGCAGGAGGCATGCAGATTGCATTATATAAACTTTTGTCTGTTATTATTTCTGTAGAAGTATAGTACTCAGCTGGAAGTTCCACCTTTTAATGGGATCCTCGTCTCAAAGACCTCTGATCGTTTTAGACAAGACACATCTGAGGGAGAGGCAACCTCTAGAAAAGGGCTACAAACTGGTGTGTAAGACAGGCCTGTGAGCAGGCTACACATGCTGCAGATGAATGTTCTCCGAAAGCTTCCCCACGAAGGGCATCGGTTACAACCACAGCACAGGTCATGAGTCCGCCGCAGTGACAGGACCAAGCAGTCTGCTTCTGTAGATTGCAGGACAGCGTTTGTTTGAGCAGCTTAAAGCTTGGCTTCACTGCTGGAAAACCTTGGTGCTGACAACAGCTTCCTTTGTCAATCTTGCTGACTTAATTTTTGCTGCTCAGGGACTCTGGAACGGTTACTTAGGCTGAACTGTGCTGATGCTCTGCTGTTTATTAGACAGTACAGTGGAGACTGAAACCCTTGAGAGTTTGGAGTGTGTACTGGATATCAGTGACCGTGCTGCATAGAACTTCCTAGAAATATGCACCTCCTGTCTGGCTGTTCCTTTGGTCAATAATCCTTGAAGAGAATTAGGAAGTTACTGGGGCCACTGTCTAGGAGGGGTGGGCTGGTATCTTGTTTCTATTGATGGGACCAAAGCTGCAGTGAGGAGACAAATAGGAGTGAATACACCCGGACAAGTTGAATGCTCCAGGCAAAGGATTTTGGCCTAGCTGCAAAATGATGTCCAAATTATTGAAGCGCTGCATTGCTTGGTGGGGGGTGATCACCTGAAAAATCAGAGCAGTGTTGCGCTGCTGGAGGGAGTATCACAGGGAGGTATCAAAGGTGTCCCGTGGGTGAGTGTTTTGCTGGCTGGGAGTGCACCGGGACACTGAGGTTATCTAAATGGTATTCCAGAGTTGGGGAATGGTAAAATCAGTACAGGTTGTGCCTGCAGTGGCTCAGAAATGAGAAGTAGCTGTGCAGCTTGGGAGAGCAAACAGTGTGTATGTGCGTTGTGCATCTCCGTGGGTTTGATCTAAATTTGGATCTTATTGACCTGTCCCTCTGTATCCGTGACCGAGCAAACTTTAGTTATCCTGTTATCCAGAGTGGTGATGGACTGGAATATTTTGGGTAGCAGAGAGACTTTGATTGGTAAGGTATTTGGAGTGCTAGAGGATAAATACTGAGATGCAGATGAACAGAAAACCCTGGAGCTCTGCTGAATCTCTGTGGAATCATGAGGTTTCCTCTGGCCTCTCCTCCCCAGGTTTTGTGTTCTGGAAGCACAACACTGTCTTTGTGACCAACCAAATCGTATGACTGGGGCTCTGCACAAACTCAAACTCATCAGACTCTCTAAGCTGCCATGGAAGCAGTACTGGTGGCACTACTTGAGCTGCAATACCAAGCTTGAGCTAGGAAGTAAGCTGGGATGGATCTGAGACATCTCTATCAGTGGCCCACACAAGCTGCACCTGGATAATCTGACCCAAACAGTGCTGATTGATGGATGGAAGTTCTGTATTCCTGGTTGCAGGTTAGGAGTACTCATGACCTAGTGTTAGTTTTGCCATTGTATCTGCTCACTCATCATGAAGCCTTGATCCTGCCTGTGAACATGAATTGTACAAGATACAGCTTCAGAATGATGTGTGCCCTTCTCTGGAGTCCACCCAAGGACTTACACGTGTGAGTGAGCAATCCGTCCACCTCTGAGAATGGTGGCTTGGTTTCATTTTAGTGGATGACTGGCCCACATGGCTTTTTTCTTCCTAGGAAGTGTTGTAAGTGTTGTACTGGATTGGCCTTGTCCACGTGCACATCTAGAAACTACAACGGAGATATGGACATCTTTGTCAAGCAGTTATGAAATAATCTGCTCATAGGGAAATATCCAGAGCCATCTCTAGTTGCTGGTATTTAGCCCAGAACATGGAGGATTTAAACCTTTCAAAACCATAATATATTTACTGTCATAACTTTAGCTGGTTGTGCACAGGACATCAGAACCCCAGAGTGCAGGTATCACATCAGTGCTTGTGTACGTCTGTGTTGTTCCATTGCTTTTTCCGATTCTTTTGCTTCTCCCTCTCCTCCTCTTTACCAGATGCCGCATTTGACCCTTTTATTATTCCTTTTCTGCTTTCCTTTTGTCACCATTGCTTTCTTGTCACCTTTGGGTGACAGAGGTCAGTTGTCTAAAGGGAGAGCTTATGCCAGTGTCCATACCTCATACTCCTTTTGAATGTGACTATATCTATTCCTGGCCTTTGGCACACATTTTTTGGGTTGATTCTCACCCCCTCTTCTCTCCTTCCCAAGGAAGTCACATATTTATTGCAGTGGAAACTTGAAAGTGAACCTCTTGTTTTGCTGGAGCCATCTCTGTGCTATTGTGTGCAACTGGTTGGCTGTGGTTTGCTTTGGGTTTTTTGTTTGTTTGTTTTTTTCTCCTCCTTTCAATGTAGGTGGTACTGGTGCACAACAGAGAGAGAGGCTTTCTTTTGAGTCCTCATAAATTATTCTGTATTGCTGAGATGAATATTAAGTGCTGAAACATCTGTTATTCTTTTTAGGTCTGTCGTGAAATCGAGTATCTGTCACTTAGTTACACTACTACGGGGTTCAGCACAATGCGTGTATGTTAGGGATGATCCTGTAACTTTTCCTAATATATTAAAGATTGGATCGTAATTATACAACAAGAGCCTTGTGACCACAGCCAGATTAATTTGGTGATTCCTGATGAACAGACACTCTGAACAGAGCCTGTAGCTATTCTATATGGTTGTGGTTTTTTTAGGGAAACGCTGTCTTGGAGACCATGGCAGAGTGGACAGATGAGGCAGTGACCCCGTGTCATAACTGGTACATTTGACTTTGTGACAGGACGAATAAACTTTTTGTTCTTTCTATTTGGGTATGGAGAGTTGTGAAGACCCCAGGTGCCATTTTACTGTCTATTCTGATACCTACATGAGCAAGGTTTACCATTGTTCTAGTGGATCTGAAGCAAACACCTCTACAGTAGGCATTGCACCCAAGTCTGTAACGGTTTGTGGTGTTCGTAGATCACCACAGCAATTATGTTTTTATAAATTCCTTGTTGTTTGAGCCACCTCAGCAGTGGAAATTGCTTAAACCCTAGATTTCCCTGAGGGGTCTGGATGACGTGGGGTTTGGTAACGGGGTAGAGGTCCTTAGTTCAAATTCTGATCAGGTTAGTAGTGCTTGGAAGCTCTTAGTGCCTGGTGCCGTGAGCGTGTGTGAAGTGAGGCGCAGATCTCTCTCTGTTTCCGTGTGCAATGGTGTTTGTGTTTGCCAGACCTCTCATCCACTGGCTTCTTTGCTCTGTTTTTCAGGCCTGAGAGGGAGTATCTCTGTTGCGTTTTAGCCTTCTTTCACTGTGGATTGCCTGTCCCTTTCCTTCCTCATATTACCTCTGCAAAACATGAACTATTATCTGAATAAGTTAGAAGAGCTACCTCTTTTTTCAAGTACTCCCTGGCGTGGACTGTGTATTCTCCCTCTCTATCAATAAAACACCTGACATACTGTGACCTTCTTAGCAGCAAAGAACAGGAAGAAATACAGTGAAGAGCAATCACTTTTCCTTCTGCTTAGCGGGGAAGAAGACTAGTCTGCTCTCGAGTGGCTCTCTGGGTAGTGATCAAGACCTGAGCAAGTACAGGCTTCTGCCCCAACAATGTCTTTGGATTGGAGTAATAAGGGACGGCAACATTTATATATTACTTTACCCTAAACTTCACACTACATGGCCTCACAAGAGTGAGGGGAAACAAAAACAAAAGCCAGCTAAAATTCCTGGTTTTGTCTCTCAGGACAAGCTTTATTTTTCTGGTGTAGAATAGTGCCTTCAGTACTTTAGATATGTTGCTTCCTCCAACATAAACTTTCACACACATCTAAAATGAACATTGATTCCAAAGGCTTACGTGCCACAGACCATGTAAAATATTGTTCCTTCCAGAACTGATTGTGTGCTCAGTAGGGTTAAATTAATTAGCACAAAGCCTGTCTTAGGTCGCAGTCAAGTGTTCTTGGAGCACCAAACAGGGACCTGATCTTTTACATGGCCTTCTGCAAAGGTGGCTTTTTCACAAGCACCCCTGTTTTGCTGTGACCTTTTAGACTTTTCAACGATCTCTCTACTTCTTTCCAAGCTGTGTGAAAGAATAGTCTGCCTGCGTCCTCCAGCAGAAAGAACTGTTTTGTTAGTAACCACAACCAACTTACTCACATTCTACATTTAGCTCATACACTGAAAGTGTCAGATTGTTGTCAGAGGCTGCTTATCAGGAAACAGCCCAGTGGTCTCTTGGATTCCCTCCAGAAAAAGAGAGAATCGTCTCCAAGAAAACAAAGTTGTCAACAAAGTTCCTGAGACCCTAGAGTGACAACGCTATGTATTTTTATTTAGGCTGGGTACCTGTAGAATTTTATTGTGGAGGACACATCCATGACTTTCTCACAGAAGGCGGTAACCCAAAAGGGTTTGGAAAACAGGGTGTAGGGAGCAGACAGCAAAGGTCTAATGGACCTTAGATAAATCTGTTGAAGGAGCAGTGAAACTCAAAATAGAGGTTTAATTGTAATTGTATTTTATTAATATTTTGAACACCAAATTTTATGTTTTAACCACTTTATTTTGAGCACAACTGTAGATATTAGCCCTATTCTCAAGGCTGTGAACATTTCAAATTTGAAGGAGCTGTGGTTTTTTTTTTTTAATAGAATCTCAGACAGGGGTTATGTGGATCAGAAATGAGATGGCTAAACAGTTTACTGTGTACTCTGCAGAGATAATCATTGTGATATCTAGATGCTGAAAGAATGCCTTCATGGTATATGTTAAGTGTGAATGGCAGACTGTCTAAACCCACGCTTCAAACTGCATATTTGAATCCTGGAATGCTCAATTCAACGTTTTGTCCTTTACAGCTGTTGCTTTACCTACCTCTGTAGTTCATTACATGTTCATCTTTCAGCTAAATCGGAAAAGCTGAAGCTTGTGTGCCTTGGTTCGCATTGAGAAAAGCGGAAGAGACGGATGTTTTCTAAAGTCTTGGGGTAAAACGTCGTTCTCTGGGCTCCACGTTCTGGTCCTCAGCTCCATGGCTGTGCTGGCCGCTGTGGAAGTACCAGTATCCAAAAGTACCAGATTCTATGATTCTATTTACTGGGGTCTGAAGCAGTTCTTCGCTTCTGGCTTCAGCTGTATTGATACAAATGAGCACGTTTGAAAGAGTAGCATGCAGGTATGGATGAGGGATGTAGGTAAGCTGGAAGTTTAGACTCCTTCGGGTCCTACAGAAATACTCTGTGCCAGTCCTTGTAACAGGCTGGGGAGGATTACCTGGGTTCATTGGCACATTCCCGCCTGGTTTTGCGGCAGTGGTGGGAGGGGAGAGACTTATCAGGCCCTAACTGGTCTGTGCCAGGTATCACATGAGCAACAACTGCTCAGTGCTATTAGCCCTTCAGCTTCCTTTTCTGGAAGAGAATTAAGATGTATTAACCTGGTGCTGGTTAGGAAAGTGGTGGGAAGAGCCCAACTCGTGCCATGGCTGGTGCAGGGTGGGAGGCTTTGTGCTGACTGGAGAGGGGTCTGGCTGGGCAGAGGCAGAGCAGAAGTTCCTGCCTGGCAGAGCCTTGAGGAGAGGTAGGCTGGGCAGGAGAGACCTTCTTGGTTTACTGTACTGAGTACGATTCAGGTGTGGTGCTGTCAGGTGGTATCCTGCCAAAGCAACTGGTGCTGTAACAATTCTCAATACATGATTATGATTTTTATTTATCTTTTTTTTTTTAAAAAAAAATCCTTCAAAGGTGCCTGTGGATGAGTTTAGTTCATGTTGTTTGGGGAATTTCACATGAGATGTTCTGTACTATCCAACACTGCAAACGTGTTTACAATAGAAGGAGGGTCACAGTGTTTCTGAAAGGCTCAGTCTTTGTTATGCACCAGCTATTTAAAACAATATGTGCTAGAGAGGGCTTCAATTGATCCAATACAAGTGAACCAGCTTGACTGAAAGTCCTTCTGGCAGTCCGAATGATGTAGGAGAGATTTGGGAGCGGTGTTAAAATGGGACAAGACTCTGATAACAGCTAGCATCAATACTCAGCTTTTGGGAGAGGAAAAAGTGATGGGAGTCCTGCCAGGTTATGTTACTGAATTGTCAGCATTTGTGAGCAGTACTAGGAATACTTATCTTCTTTTGTAGTGCTCTTGCCTCCCAGCACTCTGATTGCACAAAGAGAGAGAATCCTTGATGGATACTGAAGAACATTCACAAAACACTTGCCAATTTTCTTGTTAGCCAGGTCTAAGAGCTGTAAGACCACTTGAGATCTGTTTTTCTTAAACAAGATTGTGATCAATAGCTGTGGCTGAATCCCTGGACCATCAGCTCTGCCACGCTTCTAATTTGAGATGTTCTTGGAATCAAATGGCCAAAAAAAGTTCTACTATTTCAGACAAATGTCTGTGCTTTGTTATTTCAATGCTTTACAAAATGTTTGCATCTACAAATCTCTGTGGATTGGGTGCTCGGGTGGAATTTTTCAAGACTAACTTGTAGACCTCCAAGCTGGACACTTGCTCATCTGTGGTTGTAAAGTAACTCGTTTCAATGGGCTTTGGTAGGCTGTCATATGACGTGGACGTTTCTCAGAGGACTAATACTGTAAGCACCATAACGTGCTATGAAAGCCATGTTTAAGGTGCTTGCCTGATAACAGAGAGGGTCTGCAGTTCTTTGGTTTTTCTGCTTGCTGAGTCCTTTCAGACCTGCTCAGTTCCTTCTGTGCTGTAACTCTTTGTGTCATTCCTTTTAGGATTCAGAAGGAGGTCTCTATGTGTGCATGAACACGTTTCTGGGATTTGGAAGGGAACACATTGAAAGGCATTACCGGAAAACAGGACAGTGTGTGTATTTGCATCTGAAACGACATGTGATAGAGGTGAGACTTGTGGCTTCCCAGCTAACTCCCCTGGCAGTTCTTGGGTCTCTTGTCCTCGTTTAGGTAACGCTTTTCAGACATAGACCACGTCTTGAATGACAGAAATGAAGATGTTCAGATTTGGGGCTGCATATCCAACGCAGATGCTTGGATCCCAACCGATCCTATAGCTTCAATTGTGAGATGAATCAAAAGCCCTGGAGAGTCAGTCCTTAAAC
Organism: Eurystomus gularis; assembly: GCA_013400335.1. Classification (NCBI taxonomy): domain Eukaryota; kingdom Metazoa; phylum Chordata; class Aves; order Coraciiformes; family Coraciidae; genus Eurystomus; species Eurystomus gularis. Next base: position 104,388 of record VZZY01006188.1, on the reverse strand, counting down.
GTGGCTTGGTGTCTGATTTCCGCTGGTCGTTTTCACCACACGCTTCTGCATGTCACGCACGTATTGTCTGCATATTACGAGCGTACTGTTGGTAGCGAAATACTTTTCTGAAACCTGCCTTTGAAGTATACAATAACTGGTTTTGGCTCAGATTTGGCTGGAAGCTTCTGAGATGATTTTTTTTCTTATTATGAGGTTTTCATCTCAGGGTGATAGCCCTTCTTTTCATGCTAAGATTTCTGTACAATTAAATAATGAGCCTAAATCCTGACCTGGCCTGAGATGTCAAGCTTAACTTAAATTAATGCTGGATTCTAGAGGCACACACTGCCCTCATTCAGTCTTACACCAGGTGTAGACGTTCAAATTTCATATTCGCTGCTCTTCCATCATATCCCTGCGTATCAAGAGTAACTAATAACCTGTGCTGCGTAACGTCTGTCTGTGCGTGCTTTGTCTGGCATCTTTAAAGGCCTGGTAATGACTTCTGACCTGAGCTACGTGGAAGGCACTGGGTTTGCTTACAGCTCGCTCTGCCGTAAGCTCTGTCTCTTTTGGCAAGTTAGAGGGCCTAAAATAGCTCCTTGGAGTGGGATTAGAATACTTCACGTTTCTCGTTCCGCAGCAATGTTTCCCCTGGGTGATGAAGGCCGTGAGTTATGTAAAGCGCCATGACCACTGATTTTATTTCCAGTAGGTGACTATTCCTGTTTTATCAGAATTACAGTGAGGTGGGTTGCATGTCTCCCACGTTGAGATTAATGCTGTTTGTTGTACTTTAGAATTCCCTTTCCTTGTAAGGGCGATAGCAAGCAACATTTTCCTTCACACTGTTAGCTGAGTTTTTGGAGAGCCTAGTCTAGCCTTAGCAACGGTTCTTCTGAGTGAATTTCACACTCCTGAAAGACGATATCTGGGACTAGAGACAGGTGGGCAGAAGTCTTGTCAGGTTGCCTTGTATATAACTTTCTTCCCACATGTGACCTAGGAATTTTGAATGTTAAGGTAAACTGGGGCTGAAATGAGGCCTCAAAAATTCCTCTCCTGGATAAAGATTGGGCTGAAGAACTCCAAAAGGGAGAAACAAATATACCGACTTTGTTTTGTACCCCTTCAGTTGAACTAGTTCAGTGGTTCCTATTTTTCTTCTTGTGAATCATGATGTGGCAGAGGAGCCTGGATCTATGTTTGAAGGGGGTGATGCACTGGTGCACTGGGTCATGTGGTAGGAAATAGCGTTTAGTCAAACACTATAGAGTACAGGTGAAGATTGTGCCATCTAACATGGCTCGTAGACAGGTTCCTCATGCATTCGCTGTGGATTTTGTTTTCTGTGACTGTTTGCTTCTTGTATAATCCCCATGTTTTAGTTCCAGTGAAGGCTGGAAGAGTTTTATGAAGTGTCTGGCACATGCTGCATTGTGGTTTAGTTATTTTTTTTAAGCCAAGCCTTTTGATGGTGTGGGATACAGTAAAGCCAAAGTCGGAGATGCTATCTTAAGATTCTTTTAGTGAGGCTGCTATTCTTGCCTGTGGTTCCCTTGGCATCGTCCTTGCAGAATGCGCTGTGTTGCTGCAGAAATCCCTGTCTGCTTCCAGAGGTGTTTGGAATGAGTATCAGCTGTGTGTCTTTCAATTAGAAAATAAGGGTCGGTTCTGCAGCCTATTGGCTTAAGTGCAGTCAGAGTATCTGCCAGCAGCAGATCAGCTCCAGAGGCATCTGCTGAATCATCAGAACTGTGCACAAGTGCGAGTTACGGAGCACTGACAGGTAAAATTCTTAGCTAAATCAAGAAAATTTATATATATATATTTTTTTCTTTCTCCCAGAATTTCACTCTTGAGAATTTTTAAACTAGCCACTTTCTTGGGGTGTATAATTTATATACAACTGCCTGGGTAGTATTCAGCTCCGGACAGAGCTTTGGCTTGGTGCTGTAGTGATACCTCAGCCCTGTGGAAAACATTATAGGAAATTCCATTCTTCTCTGCCCAGTGATGGATTCCTGGGTATTATTCAGTGATGGTGCTGTCATAAAAAAAAAAAAGTGGCAGTGGTGCAGTTAAAGAGAGCACAGAATAGGCTGAATAGTTAAAGAGAGCACTGAATACACTGACACCTTGTAAGAGAAGCATCACAAGCAGGTTTTAATGCCACTACTGATGTGTTGTGCAGTCTCCCATTTGCCGGGTACGTCACATCTCTTAGAAGCCAAAGTTGTTTTGTGAATGGGGAACATTTAAAGTGATTTATGACAGGTGGAGAAACAAGGTAAAAAACCTGTCAGGTTCTGGGTTTTTTTGGGTTTGTTTTTTTTTTTTCAGGAATCTGCGATTCCTATTCAGATGTATTCAGCAGTTTGGAAAATCGAGCTGAAATATTTAATATGAGGCTGGTAGTGATAAACATTTCAGTGAATCCTTCCTCTTTGAAACCTCTAGTCATAATGTGTTTCACAGTATCTGACTTGGTGACATCAGAATTTAATTGGAGCTTCCTAGTACTGGAAACAAGATTTTTATTTTTACTTTTTCTTTCCAGTTCTGAAGCTATAATCTTTGGAGTATGTGTAATTTATTCATAATATATTTGTAATTGGGTTATGTTGTAACTTGCCTCTGCTTTTCAAAAATAGATTTGGATTCTTGGCTACTTCATTTGCACTTGTTACATTCAGCAGTATTAAGGAAAAAAACCCCAACTTCTGCATGTTATTTTCACTCCATTGAGGCATTTATTTTTAAATGCTGGAGTTACAACCCTGGCTCCCTTTCCTTAGGGCTCATATGTATGGATAATGGGTCCTGTTCCTGAGTGCAGCTAAGGAGTATTAGTTGGCATCTGCTCTTTCTAAGAATGGAAAACTTTCATATGATGCATAAGAACTCACTGATGATTCAAGCAGTCTGCTTCGGCCAAATCTTTATTTACATGGTGAAGGGAACCACCCAAAATATGCGACTCTTTCACCTACCAGGGAGAAGCAGCAAACATGAACTTTCTCTGGGCTGACAGGTTCTTGGCTGGTTTCTCTTCACCTGTTGTATCCCAATATTACTATTAAAAAAAAAAAAGGTTGCCTGACAACCTTGCCCGTTACACTAACATTATCCACTACATAATGCATCACGTTGGCATTATAGCCACAGAGGCTTCTTTAATTTAATAGTGCCTGTTAAAAAACAGCTTAAGAAGCAAGTGCATTGACCTTAACATTTCCTCATCTACAAGCACATTCCCTAGTTGTCTGAGGTATTTTGGGCTGAGAAAATAGTGTTAGAAACTGAGCATCACTGGGAAGTTACTATTCTCTGCTGTGGAGCTTAAATTAAAATATAAAATAAAATCCCTCCCCTAAACAATTGCTTGGGTGTTGTCAGGTTTTCTCCGTACTTTCTAATATTAAGAAAGCATTATGGTAACTTGGATTGATCTAAATGGAAGCAGGCATGGATCCTGAAGGAAAGGGCTTATTTTTCTGGATAGATGAGAATTAACCGAACTAAAAGATCCCAGCGAAGTGGTCGTACTGGAATTAGTTATGAAGGATTGAATCTTTTATGCAGATGATAGGTTTTTCTTCCCCTCTCTAATTCAGCCTTAGTCCTTAAGAAATACTGTAGGGGATCTAGTGGTGGGTGATCTGAGTGATACTAGATGTCCTCATGTTGGTAGAACAGCAGTCACCCATGGTGACCATGGGACGTGCTCTCTTAATTGCTAACAGGGCAAAGTATGAAGGGTTTGGATGGTGATTTTCTCACCCCATGAGGCAGTGAGCAATGATGAGTTCAGTCCCACCATCAGCGGTGAATGAAGAGGATTTACATTCTTGCTCAGTAAGGATTGTGGTTTAATAGAGGGAGCGTGAACAGATCGATGTGTGTCAGAAACAGTGATGGTGTGGGGTTGTTGCTGATTTACTGTTGTCTCGCTTGATGGATTTTAATTGTTTCTTTCTCTCTTTCCAGAAGGTACCAGGGGCATCTGGTGGAGCTTTACCAAAAAGGAGGAATGCTAAGCTATTTTTAGGTATCGTGAACAGCTGTTTCACACAGTCCTTTTCTGACCCTGTCTGCATGTGTACTTGGGTTCTGTCCACCATTGTGTCTGCCTTTGGGGCTCTTTGTGGGTTTTCTTTTTACGTTGCGTTATTTTTTTCTAACTTTTGCTTCTAGTTTTTAAAGTCAGTACAGCCAAATCAGTAATTCTTAGCCATTTTGGTGCTTAGCCATTTTGGATGTGCGTGTATATATGCATGAAACATTGTCATCTAAAGTAGGCCCTCAGCTATTCCCAAACAGCCAAGGGTTTGATAGACATTTTTTGACTAATTCTGTCCCTTCTCTCTCTTTGCAATTTCCACAAAGCACCCTTTTATTAAAATGTTTGTGTGCTTAGTGTTTTAGCTATAACAGGGGCTCAGTGTGGCAATGTTCTCGGCAGCTGGTCGTAGGAAGGGGTGTTATCATTTCAAAGTTCTACCTGTTATGCAGGTAAATGTTGTTAAGTGATGCTGTGGTCTCTCCTGTGATGGAAGCAGCAGTATATACATCATGAGCATCTCTTACCAGTTCTTACTCTATGTCCATGGTTATATCCCCTTGTTTCATGGAACGCACTTTTCTTACCGTGTCCGTTTCATCCAATATCCATTGATTCAGATTACCCCCAAACCTGAGTGCCTCATAAATATGGATGAGGGGAACCTATATTCTCTCTCCTTCCACTTGTGGTATTTCTCAGATTCATCTATTATTGATTCTCTCTGTATTAATAGTGAATAGAGAAATTTTATTCTGGTAATGAAGAGGTTAAACATTTTCTTTACAATTTCCAGCTCTTATGGCTAAAGGGAAACAATAGCTTGGCCTCTGTTTGGAATTGCTTTGATCTGTGGAATGTGTCCCTAAGAGGCTTTTGCAGATTGTGATCGATTAAACTGTTTTTGTTGATGTCTGGAGTAAGTTTTGCAAGGAGAGCTTAGAGAGAAAAGAAATCTCAAGATGAATTGTAAAGAAATGAAACCTCTTTTGTAGGAAGAGATGGTTAAGTGGCAGATGCTGGTCTAAATGACATTTACTGTCAGCTTATGTGGAAAATAATGTTTGCCACAGGATGCTTGTAAAATAATTGGTTCAGAAAGAAAGCTGGCTGCAAGGCAGCAGTGGTTGTACCCTGTTAGCAACGTGAGTGTAAACAAGAAGTACAAAAGCGTGGTCAAATCTTATTCTTGCTGATCTTCTGCATATATTTCGAGGCTCCTGTCGCTGTGGTATGCAGCACACAGTGTACATGGCATGTCTCTGAGGTGCCACGTCTCTGAGGTGCCATGTTGGAGTCCTCAAATTCCATCCTTGCACATGAGCATTTTGTTTCCACTGAGTAGATCTGTTGCAGCAGTTCCAAGTGTCCTCATCCCTGGGAACTTCTGAAAGTGGTGCAGTTTCACTGGGGTGGATTTAGCTCCTGGAACTATCACCATTTAATCCGGCACGTCTGGAATATAATGCACTTTAAAAAATGTATCTCATCTGGTCTGTTGTTCTACTGCAGTCCTCTTTGCAGCCCTTGCTAGCTGGGAGTAAAATGGTATCAACCTCTGCTCTGATCCTTAAGATAGTACTTCCATGCATCCAAATGCTTTGTATCCACTTCTTTGCCTCGGCAGATGTTACTATTTTTTGGCCATTCTTAAAGTAAAGAACAAAGAATTATTCCCATCTTTGTTCATGACTGAGGAAACTAAAGCACGAAGAGGTCAGCTGGTTTGATGATTTTGCATGTGACAGCAGCAGAGATGGTTAGCAAAATTCGACATCTTATTTCTTAATCCAGCATCTTCCTCGTTGGTTCAGAGCTGCTGGACTTCTCAATGGGTTGTTTTAATTCCATCTTTCTCGTTGTGACCTTGAGCACCTCTGGTAGAGCTTTGCACCACATGGGTTATTATCAGCTCATATACGTAGCTTGCCATTTAGAGCTTACTCCGTCAGACAAGAAGAGACAATGATCAGTGGGTAACTCTAATGTCACTGTGTTTCTAGTGTCTTTGAATAATTCCCTGAAGGCCCAGAGATTTGTGTGCAAAGTCAGTCCAGTTTGGGCATTTGTTACGTGGCTTCTTAGAACCTTCTTTGATGTAAAGCTCTTCAAGATACCAACCCCTTTTCAATCTCCTTACTAATAGGAAAACATCTTTTGGACGCTCACTGATTACTTTCTAGCACTGCTGCTCTCGAGCAAATGCAACAGAAACTCAAACTGCTTGAGTCAGTCAACTGGAAGCTTTGTGTTTCCCTAAACATTAAAAGGTCCACAGCAAAGTGTGTGTTCGTGCATTAGGTTTTGGGCTCGTTTGTTTTTGGAATAGGCTGGAGGGTGTTGATTGTGAGTGTTCAACGTTAACATAACATTGCACACAGAAATGTATGACCTGCATTGTTCAGATGTCACTGGGCAGTGTGGATATGGTAACTTCAGCTCAGACCGGGCAAGCTTTCAGGGGATTTGGGTGATATTTAAAGCCAACTGTCTGCACCACAAGGTGTGGAGTAGTATCCTCACTGCATTGTTATCTAGGCTAGCAAGTTGGAAGATGCTTTGTGCTTGACAATATGTGTGGCTATCACACAAAGAAGTTTTAGATCCGGTCTGTAAAATGGAAAGAAATTAAGTGCTGGGACATGATGGTAGCTCCCTATGACTTCACGAGGCTCTCAGATAAGAAATGACTGCACTGTGGTCTTTGGTATGCACATACGTTACCACAGCATGGCAAATGTAATACCAGCTTTGGAAAAAAAAAAGACTTGATGGGACCAGGAAAAGTATCGTCACTAAATGTAATTTTCATATTAGCCCATCTGGAAGAAAGAGAAAGGATCAGAATTGCTAGAAGGTCGTATAAATGTGACAGAACAGAAGAGAACCACTGTGGATTTTCCGAAGTGAAGTAACGGTTTGGGTTGCCAAAATACTCTGGGACTGTGTAGTAGTCACTCTACGTGTTCAGTGACTGTCTGAATAAGAGCAATTCAATGAACAGGATGTGGTGTGAACTTCCTTACAAGATCTACTATTAAAGAGGTGGTAGAATAAGAGGGAAGATCCTTGTATGGAAGAGATTGAAGGCCCAGCTCTTACGGGAGAGCTAGCAGCAGAGTCCCCCTGGACCTGTTACTCCCAGGAGTTATCAGCAGAGTCCTTCATAATGTTGTAATTATGAAGAATTAATGCGATTGTAAATGGTCTGGAAAGGGATTGAAAAATGAGGAAATAGAGTTTCCTGGATGGTTTTAAATTATCCAAGAGATTAAATATCAAAGCGATTTTTAATGTGTTACTAAGTAACTAAACAATAGGTGAAGTAAATGTTGAAGAACGCAAGGATGAGGAGTGCTTTCACTGTGTGTGCCTAGTGGTGTGGTTTGGATTGGCTGTTACTGTTCAGAAAGGTAGTTCTGAGAGAGAGAGCTGGTGTGAATGGTTCCCTGAAAGTGTCAGCTCAGCTGTTGGCAGCAGTGAAAGAGTCAAGTGGAACATCAGCAACAGAGCAACATTTTGTATTTTGTTCTCTATTACTTTGCTTTATAAATAAGAAGTGACCCTCGCTTTTGAACAGAGAAACCACTGCTTGCAGTATCTCCCCTCTGTCTTTCTTTCTCCAAAACCAACCAGACAGACAAGCACACACACACAGAGCAAACCAAAAAACCTCAGGTAGATACATGGAAGTGAGGAGGTGAACACCGACGGAGGAATCGCCACTTTTTTTGGCTTGCTCTGGTACCCTCTTTCTGGGCATCTCTTGGTCCGTGCCAGAGCCTGGACTCTAGGCTAACCAGAGCTGGCAGGGTGGCTGTCATAAAACTTGTCTGCAGACAGATGTCCTCTTCCAGGTCGGTTACCATGGCACTATCTGCCGGTGCAGCGAGTTGTGTGCGTCTGTTTTGAGCAAAGTCAGGGCTAACTTAGACCATCAATTAAGAGTGTTTTCAAGTGCTCAGATTAACAGCTCTGTCAGCAGATCTGTGGGGATGGTAATTGCTGGTGAGAAGAGTGTCAGTGAGGAGCAGTATCCATGACACACAGCGAGTCTCAGGGAAGGCCTCGGAAAGGATGAGAAAAATTCCACTCAGAGAGTCTGGGAGAGCGTGTAAACTTGCTGAGCTTTTCCTGGATGGCACTTGCCTGTCTACAGCAGAGAATGCACTTGTGGCTACTGTTTCCAAGTGTAAAGATCATTCATAAGAGCGGCCGTACTGGCTTTGACCACAGCCCCACTTAGTTCTCCTAGATCTCAGAGCAGCCAGTAGCAGGACCCTGTTTTCAGTAAAGTTGTTTTTGTTTGCTAAGCTTCTGAAGAGGACTTTTACCACGAGTAGTTTGAATTTATACTTACATAACTAAGCACATATAGGGTATATATGTATGAAGGGAAAGTTGTGATCTGGGAGGATTTGTTTCCTGACAATATTTTAAATTTTAGCCCAGCTAAGTTGTGCATACTCCCCAGCAGTAGCAGTGGAACTGACTAGACCATGAATGAACCTGCTGCTTTCTGGCTTTGCCACTAAGCTTGAGTTAACTATAGAGAGGTGAGCAGATACCCTACACTAACAGAGTCTTAATAGCTTGCTGGTTTAGGTAAAACTGCAGAAATTAAGCTAGATTAAGAAAGGATGGTGCTGCTAGTGAAATAGTTAATAATTTGAATTCTGGTGGTTTAGCTTTGCTTGCTTAACATATGATGGTGCCAGAAATCCAGGGTCCGAGGTCTGTACATAGCAGTAAGAACAGCATACTAATGTTCTGGAGATGTAGCAAGCATATTGAATATTATTTTGCAAGTAGTGAATGATCCAAATGATCCTAGTAGAAAGCTTTGCTTTTCCTTTCACCACAAAGGAGAATGTTATGACTCTAAAGTGAATTTTTTTTTTATTTTAAATTTCTTCTTTTTTATAGTTCATCTGATGAGCTCGACGTTTCAGGTATACCTGAAGACAATTGAAACGAATAGCTTTTAGTTTGCAAAGTGCTGCTGCCACAATTCACTGTTATTTAGAGGCTTCAGGAAGAAATGATTTGATTGAAAGACTCAGTCCTCCACCTCCAAGTCAATACAAATTTGTCCATGACTTTCACTGAGAGTGAAAGGATCAAGCCCCGATTCCTAAGATGTCTTTCTAAGGTTTCAAAATGAGTTGTAGGCTCATTAGTCAACATCCTCACTCAATTTGCGTGTTTGTATTCCCTTTCATACTCACCCAGACACAGCCATATGCACAGGAAATCCTGTTTGGGGGTCCTGCCTGGAGTCTCCTTCTGCCACTATTATTAGTGCAGTCAGTTGGTAACTTGTCTAAATCTGATCTGAGCAGTGGTGGGCTGGTTTACAGTACCCTGCCTTCCACTTCCAGCTGCTCTTTTCAGTCAGTCCAGCAGCAATGCATTTCTCACCAGCTCACTAAAGTCATGCCTGTGAGCTGGAGTAGATTTACTCTACTGACTGCTTGCCCAGAATAACGTCAATTGAGCCTCTGTTTTAGCATGTCTGTTATTTTCATTTGCCCGCCATCCCGGCCTCCCAATAAGACACTTATGACCTACGGACACTTTGTTTTAGTGACCACAGTGTTGAACTGGGGCTCTGAGGAGGCACCATAAAGCTGTTAGTCCACTAGAAGGGAACAATGTTCTGTGGACGTTCACTGTCAAGCTGTCAGCTCTTAAAAAATTACAAGCTGGTTGGTTGTCTTGTAGCTCTGCCTTAGAACTGAGTAAACCCTTTTTTGCCCAGAGATTCTTCCACTCACAGTGCATCTCAGAAGAACATCCTTGCCCAAGAAACACCTTTGTATGAAGTACAATGCTTGAAAGTTCGTATTTTTCAGTGCCTTTTAATGTTACAATAATATTTAATCAAATAGGCTCCGTTTGCAAGTAGATTTCCCCCTGCTCCTCTTCCCTGTATTTATTTCCTCTCTCAAATTCTGCACTAGTTTTAAAATCCGAGTTTGAAACCGCCTGCAGACTGCACGTGATGCCCAGTGGCTACGGGGTCAGCCTCTGCCCTCATTAGTGTGAGCTTTGTTGCCTTCTAAAGTAATAGTCATCTGGTTGTGTTGTCTTTACACTCATGCTTTCTTAGCCATGTTGGCCCCTGAACAGGCACAGAAAATATAATGCAGGTAAACTTCTTACAGCAGTTAGCAACTATGGCTCTCAGCACATAGAAGCCAGGGTGTAAAAAATATGAATAGCAAGGTGGGGATTGGTCTCTTCTCCCAAGGAACAAGGGATATTAGGAAACATTTCTTCCCCAAAAGGGTTGTCAAGTCCTGGACCTGGGCGGTGGTGGAGTCCCCATCCCTGGAGGGACTGAAAAGCCTTGTAGCTGTGGTGCTGAGGGACATGGTTTAGTGGTGACCTGGCAGTGCTGGGTTAACGGTTGGACTCAATGATCTTAAAGGTCTTTTCCAACCAAAATGATTCTATGATTTGTTTTTTTCAACTGGACATTGATAAAGGGCCTGTCTGACACTCAACAAAAGCGGTGAGTTTATGTGGTCATCTGCTGTATCAAGGGACTTCAGTCAGTGACCTTAGAAGTCCTTTCCACTCTTACGTACTGGATCTGAACCCTGGGGAACTGTCTTCAGAGGGATAATTGCCAAAAAACACTGGTGGTCTTTTGATTCCTGTTCTGTGGCAGTAGGTGTGTGGAGTGTGAGTGTAGCAGCTTTACATGGTCACCTTCAAAAGTGGAATTGCCGGTGAAATCCTCATTCCTGGAACTGTTATAGAGCTGTGTGTATCTTTCTTTAAAATAAGAGTTGTGATGCTGCCATATCGGCGTGTCTGACATCCAGAATGCCCAGCTGCCAGGACATCATTTTCTGCTTTTCTGGTAACGTGAATGGTATGAGGTCTGAGAAGGCAAAAAGGAACTTCCCTTCCCTACCCATTGCACACAAAAGGCAAGTGTGCAAAGTCCCTAGATGGCAGCGGATGATTGCTAACGGGATACTCAGTCTTTCCTCCCTGGATCACTAGTTCAAATGCAGGTCAGGTCAGTAGCAGTAAAGTTGCTCCTATCTGGCAGTTGCGAGATCAGCTAAAGTGTGTCTCTGAATTTTGAACCCAGGCAACCATGTCGTTGCTGTTTCTATACAGCGTTTTACAAATACTATAAACTTAATGTCAGCATCGTAAGGAAATGAAAGTACCAGCAGGTCTTACACAGGTCTACAGCTAACAGCAGTTGATGGGAGATGTCCTCAGGTTCCCTCTGGTGGCTGAGCCAAGCGTGTGACTGCTGCAGGCCTTGGAAGAGGTTTGCTGCCTTTAAACCTGAGTTTTCATCCTCGCTGAGGAACTTCTGTCATATTTAGGAGATGGTCAGTACTTTTGGTTTTGGCCCAAATCTCTAGGCTTTAAGTGAAAATTCTCTGATGTATCATCAGCTTGGAGATACTCAGTTTCTTTGCTTCGTAGAGCAAAAGGACTTACTGTTGCAGACTTCATCTGTGGAGATTCGCTCCTTTATCAGAGCACAGGATTGTGGTATAAGCTGGGAAAGAAGCCTGGAGTAAAGTGAGGTAGCTGGTTGTCTCTTATGCTGGAGTAAGGGAAGGGTCGTTGTGAAAATAGGGTGATTGGGGGAATTAGTAATGAATTAATATTTTCTTTACAAATGTCATGCTTTCAGTATAAGAAAAAGCACTTGCTCTATATTCAGCTGATTAGAAGGGGCTTCTGTCGGTTGCTGCTGAGAAAGACGTCATGCTGCTGGGAGTCACTGTGGTGTTGTCACTGCTCAGGAGTAGCTGGTGCACCAGGTGAGCCAAGAATTGAATGGGAACTGGATTATGTTCCTGTCAAGAGGTGGTCCTTCTGGGTCAGGTTAAAATATCTTTTAATACTTCTTTTGTCACTTTGGATATTGAGGCTGTTACTGCCCAGCTTAGCTTTCTGAACCTGGCCTCTGTCATCCTCACCTCTCTCCCAGATATAGATAGATGAGATTTCGGGCATTCCCAGGGTGCAGTGATTGCTGCCAATGCTCGTTTAGTATTAAGTGCCTCATTAAGCATATGCATGTAATTGGAGTTGAAAGGTATGGTCAGCTTTAGCTACTGCTACTGCATCTGCTTTCTTGGTTTAACCCTTTTTGGTCAGTGACTGTCTGGTACATCGGGATACAGTAGATCCAGCATCTCCAGGTGGAAGAAGGATTAAGAAGATCCCATCCTTGCCTTGGATGTTCTTATAGCAGCTATGAATCTTATGAAGTATCTGACACAACATGCACATGTTTGGTCTTAACTTTTTCAGTTGTCCTGGAACTGAGCAAGATTTTAAGTCAGGCTCGTCGCTATGGGAAAATTAGGGTTTTGATGGAGCTAGAGGTAAAAACACTAGCCATTTAGTTACTTACACAACCTCCTGGCTTCTCTCTGGGTCTGCTTATTTTTGGACAAGTGTTTTAGCTGATGTTGCTTTATCAAGGCTCATATTTAAGCAAAAAAAGTCATTCTTACACTACAACAAGAGGGTTCACAAACGCCATGGAAGGCCTCATCTTCAGAGGAAGGCTTTATTAGTTAATATGTGCTTTTTAAACGGGGAATTACACTGGTTACAGAGTGGAGTTAGCAAGAGAGGGATAATGTGTAGTTAGCTACTTGAGACTGTGGATGAGATACAGGAATACTTCCAGCCATAGACATCTTCATGGGGGAAAAGGCCACAGGTTCAAGGTGGATGGGAGCCATCGCATATCTCAGCCACGTCTGCGATCTGGAAAATAGAGGGGAGTGAAACAGGAGTGCATTATTCCTGCTTTGCAGTTTGGGCCTGGGTAGTGTGACCTGGTTTCCATATTGTTTAGCGTTTTGAGATCCTGAGTAAAAGGCATAGCAATATTAGATCCCGATTTTGTCCAAAATGAGCAGAATTTATTAGCTGCTTCCCAGAGCGTGATGTCTGCAACAGTGCAGCGCTTGGCGAGGGACCAAATCATCTGTTACTGTGACTGGGGTTGAGATTAAGGTGGAAACTTTGGTCCTCAGAACATCCCCTTGCAGGATGGTCGGATTTCAGTTTAGATCAGGGTTTGACAAACATTTCTAGCCAGAAAAAACTACTTCCAGTATCAACTTACAGGCTGATGCCAGGCAAGGAATGCTTCATGGAAGTACCCCTGCCACTATTTAGCAACCTTGATCTCAGGACAATCTCCTAACATTCCCCACCTTGTTTTCCAGATCTAGAGACAAACAGTGATCTCAACAGTGATGACTTTGAATATGAAGATGAAGCAAAACTCGTTATATTTCCTGATCACTATGAAATCGCATTACCCAACATAGAAGAGTTACCAGCACTGGTCAGTGAGTGTGTGCAAGTGCTGATAGGAATTGCCTCCTGCTTCAGTTTTTATCAAACTTTGTTTTCCTATGTGTGGTGGTTGCTTTTCACAAACAGATCTTTCTTAACCAGCCATAATAGAGAGTCAGTCATTTTTAAAAGTCTCCTTTGTCTTTGTTTCTTGGATTTCCTTTTACCTCCTCTATTCCTTCCCTTATTATGATGCCAGCTTGTCCCAGGGAAGCTCACATAGCACGTGTTGTGCTTACTCTCCTGCTAAAATAATAGCAACTACAATCTAGAAGGTTACGTGCATATTTAAGTCTATAAATAGTCTTACTGATACCCAGTTCTGTATGTGGTTGGCGTGGGGCTGAATGCCAAGTTCTGTCCAGCCACTGAATTGCGTTGGGTTTGATTGACCTATATTTGTCTTCCAGGTGACGATCGCTTGTGATGCATTCCTCAGTGCAAAATCACCTTACAGGAAGCAGGACCCTGACTCCTGGGAAGAAGAACTGCAGGCATCCAAACACGCCAAAACCCTTGTACAGTTAGACAATGGTGTTAGAATTCCCCCCAGGTGAGGGTCATAAGGTGTGGCGGCTCTTTAATCCAGGCCAGAGTGACAGAACTAAAGCCAGCAACTCAGCCAACAATTTTCTTGCGTGGCTCCAGGCTGAGTGTGTATGTTTGGTTTGACCTACCATGGTTGGAAATACAGGATCGGTTCCTGCCTTACTTATTTCTGTCCTTTCTTCATGTTTCCTCTTACAGCGGTTGGAAATGTGCAAAATGTGACCTGCGGGAGAACCTGTGGCTAAACCTGACAGACGGTTCTGTGCTGTGTGGCAAGTGGTTTTTTGATGGCAGTGGAGGGAACGGGCACGCCATGGAGCACTACAAGGAGACGGGTTATCCCCTGGCAGTGAAGCTGGGAACCATCACTCCTGATGGAGCAGGTCAGCCACCTGACAGGTTCCGAGGTGGAGATACCTTTTGTGTGCGAGACTAACAGCATGTATCTGTTACCGAGTGGGTTCGTGCTTCTAGTGCAAATGTTTGAGTGAGTGATATGGAAAGAAAACCCTGGGAATCTTGACTGGGGCTGGGGGAATGACACACACTCCAGCAGAGAAAGCCCTTACCTTATCTGCTCTTCTCCTCCCGCTTTATATTTGGTGTAAGTGGTTTTTTGGGTTTGTGTATTAGTAGCTTTATAATAGAAGAATGGTATTATTTTGAAATAGCAGAATCCAAAGAAACAGTGTTTTTCAGCTCTACATTTGCTGGGGCAAATGGTTCAATCTTATGCAATGTAAAAATAGTAACAGGGTGATGATTCCTAAAGTCAGAAAAGTGCAGTATTAACAGCACGTGTGGGGTTTTTTTAATCGTATTGGAGACTGCTATTTTTCCTTATTGTTTCAGTAACAATTTGTTCAGGCTAACGAGCGCTCATCTTCATGGGGCTGCTGTGATGCTCATTTGTAAAATGCCTGATGAACTTGAGAGGAGGGGAAAAAAGCTATAGCTGTATCCTGGTTTGCATATTCTCAGAGTGTGACATTCTGCAGAGAGGTTTGTGGTGTGTGAGAATTAGATGGAGGAAAAATATAAGGAAAAGCTGAAAAAGTCATAAGCAAAGAGATCTTTGCTGCAGCTGTATGGAGAAATAACAAACAGAAGAACACACAGAATGATTATTACTTTGGTTTTGCTGCTTATGACCATATGGATGAAAAATAGCTGTTTAGAGCAGCCCCTTGGTTTTTTAAACACACATTAGTAGAGAGTTTTTCATCATTCCATCCTATTTAGTGTCAGGGAAAGGAGACTGTAGTCAGATCCAACCAGCTGTGCCACAGAAACACTGAGCAAAATTCATTCTTTTCTCTCCCAGATGGAATGTTGTTTCCTTGCATGAGCCTGGTCTTGAATGATTTATATCCAAATATCTCAGTTATTGAAGGTGTTTAGGATTTGCCCAGCTGTAGATTTCAACTGCATTTACAAAATAGAATATTCTTTAGTGCCTTTTTTTTTTTTTTCATCTTTAGCAGCAGTGCTTGTTTCCTTATGGTTATTGTCCTCCTGACTCCCTGCTTCCTCTCTTAGGAGGCCTTTGGGATAACAAAGGACAGGCTGTCATCCTTCCCTCTGAATGAGGGGCACCAGCTGTTCTCCACAGACCTTTGCTCTTCTGGATGATGTTTATTTGGTTTCCCTGTGGAAAAGACTTCTCTCCTCCAGCCTTCCTCGTTTCCTTTTCAGTTGTTATTCTCTCTCTGATCCATATTGCAGTGGTTATCATAACCTCTCGATAGGGCTAGATGATAAATGGGCTTCAGGAAAGAGGCTGCGTTGCTGTTTGTGATGCAAAGTCTGTCTGGTTTCTGCATCTCTGGGCTGGGGGTGAAGAGGTGATGGTAGAGGAGTAGTGAGCGTTAGTCCCTCTGCTGACATAACTTACTCCTTTTCAACACCAGTACAAAGGAGAAAGAGGTGGTGCCAGTATTCCACTTATACTCACCCTCCACGTACACAGAGGGAGTAGAGGAGAGCTCCTTATCTTTCCTTGACAAATCTGTGCTGTGTACATTATGAAAGATTTCTGGGGCATTAACCCCATTTTTTACCATTTTGTCAACAAACAGATCTGGGATCGGGACAGAACCAAGTTTCTGTCGTCCACTCTTGGACAGGATGCACGGGAGAGTCAGAAAAGCTGCTTGCTTCAGTATGAGCCCTACTCAGCAGACGGTGCTACCTGCTGCCTCTCTTGACAATGCCATTGGATTTTATTTCAAGTTGTTGCGGGGTTGTGTGTTTGGTTTGAGGAACAGAATGGGGGTTTGGCAGTGGGAAGCCCTGTTTGACAGGTACTGGAATGAGTTACTTCGTGGATGCCCATCTCAGCAATTGTCAGGTACTTCTTGGTGGGATTCTGTGCAACTTGTTTCTTCAGGGACATTGCCATCTGTAAGTAGGAAGAAGTGATGTCTACACAGCCAGAACAGGGGTAAATCTTGAGCTGTGGAAGAAAAGGAGCTACAGGGAACATTGCCATTTTTCCTTTCTTACCATAATATGAATAATGGTTATTCTCTGTGCAATAATATTCTGTGTTGTCTGTCTCAGATTTTTCTAGGTATTTTTATTTTTCTCCCACCCCTTATTCTCCCTTTTCCCCTTTCTCACTCTAATGATACCAGCTTTTGTGTCATATTTGCTGACTTACCTATGTTCCTTATCTAGCAGAGTCCACATGACAGCACTACAGACCTGTGTCTGGGGGCTCTCATCTTCCTTCTTTGATTCACTGCTCTTTGATTTTTTCAAAGGAAGTGAATTCTGTGTCTCTGCACAAGAGCTGGACTTGAGCAAAAGATTAGCCTATCTTGTGTTCCATTTCTGCTGCTCTGGGTCAGGAGTCCCAGATGGGACTCTCTTTTCAGTTGCCAGAGCTGAGGAAAAACAAAATCAAAGCTTCCACATTGAAAGCAGCCACCCAAGATCAGTTGATGTGTAACCTCACTCCGGGAGGTGTTTGAACTTAACAGGATCTTTGGGCTGAGCTGTGACCTCACCAGAAGACTATGGGAATGTTGTGATCTCTTGTGTGTGGACGAACAGTCATGTCTTGCTACCACACAGTGGAATTCCAGCAGATGGTCAGCTACAGCCATGTGCATGCCAGAGAGGTCATCAGGACCAATGTTAATCGAGGGTCTGATGGCTAATGAGCAGCTGGCAGCACGACTCAAACACACAATTCCCCGGTTTGAGAGAGTTAATGTTTTTCTTTAGTGCCTTAAATCTTAACTGTTGCATTAGGTCTTTGAGGTCTTGGCTAACCTTCAACCTATTATTTCAGTGTGAATTTGGTACTAACAGACTTGGAGGAGACTGTCTTTTTGTTAAAGTCTGACACAAGTGATGGGCTGAGTCAGAGCCAGGGTGTGTAGTTGCCAGGAGAGGGCAGGGTAAGGACCTTTCAGAAGTGGTATTTGTGCTGTGAACAGCCTTTAATTGGGTTCCTGCCCTCTTCTCTTGGGTTTGTTTCATCTTTCTCCTGGCTAAGTTTTCTCTGTCAGCCTAGATCTGGTCACAGGGGGCAAGGTCACTGTGAGAAACTCTGATGGCCATGAAGGAAACTTGGCTGAGAGAAGTGCAGGCAGACGGGCAGAGGGATTCTGGATTTTTAATATGAGTAGAGATCAAAGCAGGGAAATAGTCATTCACTACGGAGGAAGAGGCCACAGAAGAGAAAGGGTGGAAGGCCTGTTCGAGTCTTACTAGTGCATGTCTTATCACCTGTATCCTTTTCTGATGCCTGCAGCTTTATTGTTGTTTGCTCAAGTAGGCGAAAACTGCTCACGACTCAGCTTTGTTTCAAGACTTGCTTGGTAAAGACTAAAAATTAGTTTTCTCTCTCAACCATTTTGCCATTCTTTTGAATTTATTAAACTTGGTTTCACGATGAAAATATCCTCACTAGACGTATTGCTTCCCTCTGCAGTTTGAACCTTGCCCTCCTGGAATGTTTATGGGCTTTTAGTTAAGGCCGTAAGGACCTGTGATAAAGCTAGAACTAGAATCTAGGTCTCCCACTGAATAAAGCAAGACACCTCAGTCACGAAATCAGCATTTCTCCCTAACCACAAGATTAACCTTCAAAGTCCAGTCCAAAGTTGTCTGATCCAATAAAGAGCTCTTTATTTTTAATAAAGAATTTCTCAGTTCTCCTTGCATCTCTGTGTGGAAAGGGCACGAGTGGATTCTTTAGACTGTACTAGAAATTAAAAGACCATTGGCAGTAGTCAGCTGGCCCCACGTACTCCCAATTTGAATGTGTCTGCCTGTATCTAGTAGCTCCATAAAAATTCAGAATCTCTTGTTGCCGTGTTCAAAGTATAGACTGGCCACATATCAGAGAATTTTGCATGCCCCATTCCTCATTTTCCCTACAAATTTCGTATTTTGAGAGAGGAAAATACTGTGATCACTATAAATTTAATACTGTGAGGGCGTGTCATTTCTTTTGAGGAGAGTAGTTGTTGAGAACATGTAAGGTGTTTACTGAGCTATATGGATATCTGTGCATTTCTGTGCTGCTCATCACTGAATTTGGAGAATATGAATAAGGCACCTTGTATAGGCAGTGCTGTACTAAGAATGCAATGCTGGTAAACAAAGAGAAGGGATAACATTTGATACTACAGCTCATTGGTTTCTCTCTGCTCTTGCAGATGTCTATTCCTTTGATGAAGAGGAGCCTGTTTTAGATCCACATATAGCAAAACATTTGGCACACTTTGGAATCGATATGCTGCAGATGCAAGTGGTAGGAAATCCGTCTTTTATTTAGTTTGTTGTTTACTTGTTGTTTGTTTGGTTGGGGCAGGAGAGAAACAGGAGAAGCATAATACTTGTAGCTTATATTTATGTGGTTCCTTCAGACTGTTACCTTAGTGTTTCGTTTTGTAAAGTTAAGCCAGCCAGTTTGTGGTTTATTTTCTGAGGCCTGAGATGGGTGAATCGTTCCTCTCAAACCCCAAAACTGCCTTCTGAAATAGTTCCTCCTACCTGAAAAGTGTGTGTCAGGAAGATGAGGCCAGTCTCTTTTCAGTGGTGCCCAGTGATAGGATGAGGGGCAATGGGCTCAAACTGGAACACAGGAAGTTCCACCTCAGCATGAGGAGAAACTTCTTTACCATGAGGGTGATGGCACACTGGAACGGGCTTCCCAGAGAGGTTGTGGAGTCTCCTTCTCTGGAGACTTTTAAAACCCTCCTGGACACATTCCTGTGTGACCTGCTCTAGGTGAACCTGCTTTGCCAGGGGGGTTGGACTAGATGATCTCCAGAGGTCCCTTCCAACCCCTGTGATTCTGAGATACCTTTGTGGTCTTTAGTTTCCATATTTCACTTCTTGTATGTTATGTACCATTTTCCTTCACGATGAAAAACATCACTCAGAGAAGAGTATCTAAAATATTTAATAACAGTGAGTGAAGGAAAACTATTGCGTGTGTAAACAGATACAAAACTTAAGCAAAAATAAGCTAAGCAATAGATAAGTGAAAAAGTGGTTGAAAGTAAACTATGTAAAGCTAAAAATTTCAGGTTAGATCTTGTTAATAAATACATTTCAAAATGAAATATATGTTCTCTCAAGTCTAGAATAAACAGCATGGTCTGTGGTGTGGTACACTAGAAAAGGACTGGGCCAAAAAGGGACCTGTTCCTGAACATGTTGTGGGTCTGTATTAGTAGAGAAGCCCTTTTAATAATTTGTATCCTGGTGGATGTCGTTTCCGGTTCTGTTTAAATGATCGAAGAAGTCTGAATGGGATATTATTATAAAGGCAGGTGGAGTTTTGGTGTTTTGTTTGGCATTTTGTTGTTTGTTTGTTTTTTTCACTCAATCCTGTAGACTAGTATCGCTGCCTGAGGACCTGAACATGGAAACCGTTAAAAGTGAGCAAATCTGATAGTGGTTTAGTGCAATTTATTGTCCAAACAGGGAGAAAACTAATAATAACTCTGAAATGATAGAGAAGAGTTAAACTGCAGTTTCAAAAGCCTTCATGGTACTAGTAATATTTTTGATATACTGATTTCCTTGCCAATGTCATGAATAAAAAGGCTCTTCTATCCAGCGGTCTTTCTGGAAAACCTGTTTTAGTCAGAAACTGGGAAAACTTAGTCTCAGCTATTGCAAAAGTTTTGCCTCTGGTCTTCAGACCAGGCTGAAAAATTCTTAGTGAAGCGATGGAGTAGTGCGAGCAGTAAATGACACTGGAGTGACCTGTACTGACAAGCTGTGAACAGTCGATGTACCTACAAGCTGAAAGCTGAGCTGTAAAGGGGAAAAAACTTTCCACGTTACCAATTCTGGCTTTTCCCATTTGAAAGAAGGGAAGAGTTCTTGGATTTACAGTTTTTCTTGTGGTTTGTTTGCTAGGACCAGCTTCATAGCAGCAGCTATTCCTGGCCATTACGAATGGAATGTGAAACCTAAAAAAATGAGGTATATTGGAAAAACAAGGTGCTAATCCCCTGACCCTGATCTTCTCCCCCATGTGCAGGATTTACCTCCCTTTGCCCGTTGGTTTGCTCTTCTTTTCTAGAGCATAGATCGCGAAGTGGGAGGTGATGATTGCAGGATAATTGCTGCAGAAGTTAAGTGGATTTAAAAAAATATTTCTTGTTTCTTTCAGACAGAGAATGGGCTAAGAGATAATGATCTAAAACCGAGAGTCTCTGAATGGGAAGTGATTCAGGAAGCTGGTGTGAAACTCAAGCCCATGTACGGCCCAGGATACACTGGCATGAAGAACCTGGGAAATAGCTGCTACCTCAATGCTGTCATGCAAGCCATTTTCAGCATCCCAGAGTTCCAGCGAGCGTAAGTAGCTTCAAACTAGTTACACAGAATCACAGAGTGGTAGGGGTTGGAAGAGACTTCTGAAGATCATCTAGTCCAACCCCCCTGCTAGAGCAACATCCTAGAGTAGATCACACAGGAACATGTCCAGATGGATTTTAAATGTCTTCAGAGAAGGAGACTCCACAACCTCTGGGCAGCCTGTTCCAGTGCTCTATTACCCTCACAGGAAAGAAGTGTTTCCTTACGTTTAGGTTGAACCTCCTGTTTACCAGTTTGTGGCCATTGCCCCTCAGCCTGTCACTGGACACCACTGAGAAGAGTCTGGCCCCATCCTCCTGACACCTGCTCTTTAGATGTATCTAAGCATTACTCGGATCCCCCCTCAGTCTCCTCTTCTCCAAGCTAAACAGACCCAGCTCCCTCAGCCTTTCCTCATATGGCAGATGCTCCAATCCCTTAATCATCCTAGTGGCCCTGCGCTGGAGTCTTGTCACTAGTTGCTGTGTTCCTCAGTTGTTTGTTTTTAAGACAAATGATGTTTTAATCTTTGTCTCACCTGCAAACAAGTTTCTTTCAGTTCAGTGGAGGCTTAGAGGATTTAGTGATTGCATTGTTCTGTTCTGGAAAAGGTTAGAACACAAAACCCGATCTGCCTTTTAAATCAGAACTTACTTAAGCTTCAGTGGTGGGAAATCACATGCCACCGTGGCAACTTGATTGCTCTGTCTCTGCTTTTTATATCCATATGTATATATCTCTATTTATCTCCGTGTCAGCAGTAGCACGTTTGAGTTGTTTGTACTGGCCCGTGCCTTCGTACAGCTGCAGGAATCATTCTATTGCTCCAGTGTAATTTGTGCAAAAAACTCTACTGGCACAAACACGTTGATATTGAGCCATGCTGGTGGATCCATGCACCTTAAAAGGTCTGGCTAAGAAGAGAGAAACTATCAGAGGTATTTTAAAATTAAAATTCTTATTAAAAAAAAAAATCTGATTTAATGAGAAGAGTACTGTAAGCGTGTTCTTTCACTGAGTAATTGAGATGAAAAGGACAAAAGCACTGGAGATGAGTATGCAATATCCCTGACTGATCAAAACTGAGCACATCACTCCAAGGAGAGAAGCCTTTTATAAAGGACAGTCTATGATTTGCAATAAAATTGAGTGCTATTTCATTCCACAGCAGTAGTAGTGTGTGTGCTGGAAGTAAGGCTTTTAGATTTTGGAAAGCCTGCCAGGCTTTCAAGTAGCCATTGCCTTCTGGAGAAGAAGAGGGAGAAAACTTGTGTTGACCTTGTTAGCCACATGAGTACAGTCTGTAGATTCATTAAGTGCCAGCTTTTCTACCTCCGTTTTCAGGAAATGTCAAAATGGACTTTACTAAGGTTGTTTTCTACAGCATTGTCCTTAGAGTTACCTGGAGCACATAGTATCAAAGCAGTGGAGATCTTTGATGAAAGAGGGACCAAGCAGAAATTAGATGTGTTCTTTTAACACGACCATATCTACCTACCCTGTTTTTCTCTTGTGCTTGGGGGAAGCAATGCTCAGATAGTGTGCTGCTAAATGCTTCACTTCCCAGCAAACTGGCTGGAACAATGTCTAGCGCAGTGTTTTTTATCAGAAGTTAGCTGTTGTTTCTCTAAAGAAACTCAGTAAAAAAAGTCTTTTTACATGTTTTGGTCCTGATACAAATTTGGAATTTACTTGGTGATGTTGGTTAGGAGTAGAAAGTACATTGGTTCTCAATACAGCTCTGTGATTTTGAGCAACACCTTTCTGCAGCTATTTCAAGATCAAGAAATAGAATTTAAATTCCAGATTAACAACACTGCAATATCCTTTATAGCTAGAAGTTTCTAAGCAATACTTTAGAATGTCCATTTCCTAATTTCTTTGCTATGATTTTTCCACGATAGAAGCACCCACCAGGGGTAGATTAAGTCATTGCTGTGATGCAGAACTTGACTTGTCAGCACAGAGGAAGCCTGCTGATATATCACGGCTGAGGATCTGTTAGGATATCCTTAAGTAAATCTAGGAGCAATATTTGAATATTTCTGCTTTGTTCTTGCTGCCCAGGTATGTGGGAAACCTTCCACGAATATTTGACTACTCTCCTCTTGATCCAACACAAGATTTCAACACTCAGATGTAAGTGTCACTTCTTAATGATTTATTTAGCCAAGTTAAATAGGATCTAAATAATTTAATGGCAGGGCAAAAGAACACCTCTGCATGGGCTTGAAAGTGAGATACTGCACAAGGTAGAACGGGAAGATTTGCCCGCTTAGTTGCAGGTAATGATGTTTCATCACGGGGTCAAAGAGAGTAAACTTATTTTTTTGCTTGGAATAAAAATCTTCTCTTTTCTGTTTTTCTCACGTTTGTTTCCACCCTACCGCTTTCTTCCCTACAGGGCTAAGCTGGGACATGGCCTCCTTTCAGGCCAGTACTCTAAGCCACCCATGAAATCTGAGCTTATCGAGCAGGTGATGAAAGAAGAACACAAGGTATTTGACTGAGTTTGTACAGCCTCGTAACTAGGTAAAAGTGATATCCTGAGAAAAGGGAACAGGTGCTGGGCATTGAAGAACATGTGTGGATCCAGCATGGGATGCTTAGCAAGGTGGAATGTGCAGGGTCCTAGTCAGGAATATATTAGTCAGGGGCTATTTGTGCAAAGCATTAAAGGAACCATTGGTTCTGCTAATGGAGTGTCCTACTGCTCCAGCGGTGAGTGCAGAAGTTCATAGAACTCACAACTTGTGTTTACCTTCTTTGAGGAACAGCTAAAGAAAGTTATCTAGAGAGTCCTGGGTATCTGGAAGCAAACATCTAAACCCTCTCTAGATTTCAGAAAGAAGTATAAGGAGCTAAAGAGTTGTTTCTAGGAAGTGTCTGACAATATTTCACCGGATTTTAGAAGAAGCTGTCTAGGTAATGCAAGATTCAGTGGTGCCGGAGGCTTTCATATAGATGGAGCCGTGTCCACTGGGGCTTTATTCAAGTGTTTAATGGTACAGAAATCATGTAGAAGCATGCCTGTGCCAGTGAGATCTGTCCTGGAAACACTGCAGCATGTGTGGGTTTGGATATAAATTGAAACTCTAACTGCTGGGCAACCTGAAGAGAACAGTGTATATATCCTGATTTAGAATAATTCACAATAGAAAAAAAACCCTTGGAATTGGCTCTCCCAGGATAGGCAACTTCCTAACAAAGGCATACTGAGGAGCAAGTGCTGTATAACTAACGTGCCAGACACAAAGGGGAGAGGAACTGGAGGATACTCAGTACTTTTTTCCCCAGGTTTATATAATGTAGAATTTTCTCTGTCATAGTGTTACCAGTGGGAGATTGTCCTTTTATTTATACCGTAATTTGCAGTAATTTTACAGCAAAGCAGATACTTAGCTCCCAGTATCTAGCTAGCATCTAGCTTCGAGAACTCAATATTGTTCTGGTACAGAACAGAACAGTACAGAAGTCTGTAATCTTCATGTTGCTTTGAGTTGTTCTTCTGCAACATGACAGTTGCTTGTTCCTCTTACTGCAAAACTCATTAAGATATATGTTGGTGTTGTAACATCCACAGACCTATGTCTTCATCTGTCTGCACTTTTTCCTCCCCCAGCAATATTCATTTAACACTCACTCCCCAGTCATCAGAAAACCTCTTCATAGTCTTTTTCCAACAGCCTTTTAGCAGTAAGGATGGTTTTTGTTGAAGGCCTGGCTGATCTATTGGTATTAACGGGGTTAATGGGCACTGCCTGATTCACTGCTTTATCATTTTACCTCTTCTTGCTTGATTTTGTGAAGAAGAAAAGCTGTCAGTAGCTTAGCGGTGAGATGGAAAGTTTCTTCTCATTTTGTAAGTTACAGTTTCCATCAGCCTTTGGAGCGTGAGAAGATTAGTTCAGATTTTGCCTTTCTGCTCAAACTGCTGCTTTTAGAATTGCCTTTATTTTCCCCAGAGTCATCCAATTAACAGCTGTCTTAAGCAATATGTTATTCTAGGGACAATGTTGTCTACACAAGCAAATCTGTATTTTAGATTTGTTTTCCTACAAACCATCTACCTCAACACATCTTGTTTAGAGTGATGCTGGGAAAACTGGAACTAAAATAATTTCTATCCCTAGCAGCCTCTTTTACTGTGACTCCAAGCAGTACATGGAGTCAAACCACAGACTCCACCGATGGGGTATTTAGAAATGAAATATGAACTAATATAATCAATACGCAAAATACTACCTGTAGAAAGAGCTCTCTTTATGGAAAAGACTCTCTGATACCGGGTTATAGTTTTATACACAATAGAAGTCGCACATGCTTCTGGCACAGAAACATGGTGATAATTTCTATGGAAATAGATGTTTTCCTCTACCTTCCTCTATCAGTTACTGATACAAGAATTTCTCCTCCTGAAATCAGAATAACAAGGAGATTTTGGACAAAGCATTCGGTACAGAGTAGTCTGCATGATCTGAAAGTCCTATGTCTCCTGAGTAATGGCTTTATACAGTAGCTATTCTTTGTTTTGGAACAACCTGCTTGTTTCATGGAATCACAGAATAGCAGGGGTTGGAAGGGACCTCTGGAGATCATCTAGTCCAACCCCCCTGCCAAAGCAGGGTCATCTAGGGCAGGTTACACAGGAACACATCCAGGCAGGTCTTAAAAGTCTCCAGAGAAGGAGCATCCACCGGTACAGGTGAGGGGCTGACCTGCTGGGAAGCAGCTCCACAGAGAAGGACCTGAGAGTCCTGGTGGACCGTAAGTTCCCTTTAAATTTAAAATTGATGGCTATATCACTGTGACTAAGGAATAGCGAAATAGATTTCAGCAGACCCCTCACATTAAATTATGCCTACTGACTGACCTGCTTTCTTAAACATACACAGGATATGAATGAAGAATTCTGTGCTGGAAGTTCAGGGATTTGAACCCTTTCAATAAAGCTACACCTCCATGTTTAGCCCAGCAGCCACCTCTAGCAATGAGGTATTGAAAATTTTTAGTGACAGATGGTAGTAGCAGCCTTCTGCTGGCATTTAACAATACTTGTGTTGCTCGCAAGTTCAGTTTAATACAGCTGTAGTTACATGCATCAGATGACTTCCTCATCAAGCAATTCGTAGCACGGATTAGGATTTGAAACAGCTTTTACTGCTTTTGTTCCGTGTTGTATGGAAGATTTATTTAGAAAAGAAAAAAATCAAGTATAGATATATTCTCTATTCTCTCACACCAGGCGTAACTATCTATGTTTTGTCAGTTTGGGGGAGATTTTTGGTTTGGTGCCTTCCTTTCTCCCCACCATGGTGTACATAAAAGGACGTTTTGTCATCCAGAGAGTTGTGCTGACATGTATAACAAATATAATTGCACAGGATTTTAGACCTTCATTGTTTTCAAGTGCTTCTGCTTTGTGTCTATAAAATCAATTATTCATTTTATTTTTAGTCTTCTCCCCCTCTTCCATGCAAAGATGTTCTTTAGCTTTCTGGGTCTCTGGAATTTGTCCAAAGTTTTTTGGGAGCTGTTGCCTGTAAAAGCATTCGTATGAGATCTGCAGTGGTCCAGCACAGTCTATATTTAGCTAAACTGTTCTGCGACTGTTGATGGGGAAAGTATGCTAGGTATTCTATAAATATTCATGCTACTGTGGAGCTAAAATTTTTCTCCACAGGAGTTTAGTCTGGAAATGGCAGCAGTTTTCTTAGACCCACTCTAACGTTAAAAACAGGCTGAAAGCCTAAAGGGTCATCAGCTAGGACTTGATTTTCTGGTTTTAACTTCGCCATTTCTTCTGTTATTTTTTGGGTCCTTGAGGTAGAGAGGGTTTAGAGGGCAAGATATGATCCTCTTCTACAGACTGTGACACGTGGCGTGTTTGTCTTCTTCCTTCCCAAATAGCTCAATGAAAATGTCTAGGTAGAAACAAGGCTTGATTCTGGATTCGTTGCATCAGAGCAAATGTGCCATCTTGCAGTATTCTTGCTTCTGGCATAGAAAGAAGCCTGGTATGTAGTAATTTGAGCTGGTTTATGTATTTCTCTCCACGGTCCTAGCTCTGATGAAAGGCAGCTGAGGACACTGAAGCGATCTATAACCCAAAATTCAGAAATCCCTAGAACAGCTCTTTGTTCAAGCAATCTGACCCTCCTTCTTTAAGGAACCTCTTAGCCTAATGTAGTTGCTGGTGTACTGCCAGAAGTTGAAAAAACATCAGAATTGAGGATCTGCTTCTGATGTCAATGGGTGAGTCGGGATTTAGGCTCTGCAGCGTCCCTGATTTCAGCCATACCCGCTCCATGCAAATCACATGGAAAGGTGTCCAGGCTGCCTTCTTCCAGAAACGGGTTCACTAGCAAATCTACATTGCAGGGAATAGGTAAGCGGGGTCTAGGAATGCCTTATCCTGGTGAAACCAAGAATAAAATATTGCTCTTGTACTCTGCGTTTTATGTGCCTTCCATCTCGTGCTGCTTTTTCTATTTTTATATTGGCCTGATAGTGCAACTTGTAGTAAAGAATGAGATTGGCTGAGTTTTTAACAGCCTCTGACATTTCCTAAAGGCTACCCTTTTGCTTGAAGTGTCTCGAAAATTATTTGGTCTCACGGAGGATGAGGGCAAATGTGAGTAAAAGATTCTGACCCTTCCAAAAGTGTTATTTAAAAGGCATAGTAGCTAGTATTGTCTTGAGAACGCAATTTGGGGTGATTGGGGAGGCTTCTTGAAGTGATATAAAGGGTGAGAAAGTCAAAACCAGGACTTTTGTGGATGCTAAAGACTTTGAAAGCTAGAAATTTTCTAATTTAGTAGGGTGCTTTCCTACTGATGTAACTGAATGGCTAAGGGCAGTATGTGACGGTTCTTCAACATGAGCAATACCTGCAAATTGCAAATTCACGTCTGGTTTTAACCACGCACCTGGGCACGCATGCTGCTTGACTCTGTCGAGATCTCTGCACAGGTTTTGTCCCGACTACCACGTAGGTTTAAGTGGAACAGGGCTCCGAATTAAAAAACAATGTAGGCTTTTAGCCTTTCTGAAAAATACTGATCTTTAGCAAACCTTCACTAATCTCTTTTAACTTGCAAATGCCATAGAAAAATCAGGGCGAGTGAACAGTGCAGGAGCTGTCATAAAAGATATCCTAAAACCCCAAATCACGTTTCAGGATTTTCTGTTTTTATTAAAATAGAAAACCACATGAAACTGAAAGTGTATCGTTTCTTCAGTGGCAGAAAGGGGCCATAGACAGATCTAGTGGAGTGACTTTGGGATATTTGATCCGAGAATGAATAAAAATCCTTCTTTAAAAGCTTTCTCTTTCTTTTACTTAGCCTCAACACAATGGAATATCTCCTCGAATGTTTAAGGCTTTTATAAGTAAAGGACACCCAGAATTTTCCTCTAATAGACAACAAGACGCACAGGAATTTTTCCTGCATCTTATAAATCTAGTAGAGGTGAGAAAATATGAATTACTGCTTCTTTTCCATGGTTATATTAGACAATGAGGGCAGAGCTGTTATGTGAATGGCTTATTTTTTTGTTATACTCTTTTCAGCCTTGGGTATGTGGAAAATGGCATTAATTAATATGTATTTTGGTTTAGAAACATTTGTTTCTTTAATTCTCCCTTCTCTTTACTTCGGACTCTTGCATGACCACACATAGGGCCCAATGCAAGGGATACAGAGAGGTCAAGCATCACAGAATCACAGAATTGTTATGGTTGGAAAGGACCTCCAGGGTCATCAAGTCCAACCTTCTCCTAGCATCACTCTAACCACTACACCACTACACCAAATCCTCTCTAACCACTACACCATATCCTCAAGCACTGCATCTATTCGTTCCTTAAACACCTCCAGGGATGGTGACTCCACCACCTCTCTGGGCAGTCCATTCCAGTGCCTAACTACCCTCTCAGTGAAGAATTTCTTCCTAATATCCAATCTAAACCTCCCCTGACGCAACTTGAGGCCATTTCCCCTCGTCCTATCATTACTAATTTGAGAGAAGAGACCAACACCAGCCTTGCTACAACCTCCTTTTAGGTAGTTGTAGAGGGCAATGAGGTCTCCTCTCAGTCTCCTCTTCTCTAGACTAAACAAACCCAGTTCCTTCAATCGCTCTTCACGGGCCATGCTCTCCAGCCCTTTCACCAGCTTCGTTGCCCTTTTCTGTACCCGCTCCAGCACCTCAATGTCCTTCTTGTCCTGTGGTGACCAAAACTGGACACAGTACTCAAGGTGCGGTCTTACGAGTGCCGAGTACAGGGGCACAATCACCTCCCTACTCCTGCTGGTCACACTGTTTTTGATACAAGCCAGGATGCTGTTGGCCTTCTTGGCCACCTGGGCACACTGCTGGCTCATGTTCAGCCGGCTGCCCACCAGCACCCCCAGATCCTTTTCTGCCAGGCAGTTTCCAGCCACTGCTCCCCAAGCCTGGAGCGTTGCTGGGGGTTGTTGTGACCAAAGTGCAGGACCCGGCACTTGGCTTTGTTAAACCTCAAAGCCACTGTACAGGCTATAAGATTTCTAAACATATGTGACTGTCCTTTTAAATTGCTGCTCATCTTATGATTACATGCTATCCACTTGTTTACCAGATTGAAGTTTGTCTTGGAATATTAATGAATTGAGTATTATGATTCTTATTCCAAATTTGTATCACTGGTGGGAGCAAACTAATTACCGTGGCCAGTTCTTTTACAAATCCCAGCTGTACATCACTGAACCACTATGGGGGGAAGGACTCCCCTGCTGAAAGCAAAGTCACTATTTGTCCATTGAGTATTTCTGTATAAAACGTTAGTTCCACTGAGCTCCAGCTCAATGCAGAATGTGAAAGAATCAGTACTGTGCATTTTAATGCTCTCTTTCTGAAAAGGAGATTTACAAATACATGCAGGTTGGATTTGAAGTATTTCTTTCTTGTCCGTCCTTCCTCCTCCTTTTTCCCATTTCCCCTAAGAATAGAGGGTGTTTATTCATGTGTTACAGTCTCGATGAAGTTATTCACATTTGCATGCATAATTTTCCACATCCCAAAACACACGTACTGATTACAGGGTGGTTAAAGACATTTTTCTGCCTGATAACAGACATTAACATGAACAATAAAGAGGACGTGTATTATTTGTATGACATTCCCATCTGGATAATGAGCTGCAAGTTGCGTGTTCTGTTTCAGAGCAGATTTGGAGTAGTTGGAGCAATTCTATTTGCTGAAAAGATGGTCCCTGTCATGTACCTGAGCTTTCTGTCTTTATTGTAACCTGCCACCTTCCTACATTCTTCCATTCACCTTGACTCAGATTCATTAGGTACAAGCTCTGCAAGTTACTGTGTGTAGAGAGATACTGCTGTGTGCACAGACATTGTGGACTTCAGTGGGTGCAAGAGTTCTGCATGCAGTAAAATTCAAGCTGAGCTGCCAGATCTGGGTGCAAGATTGGTGTCTTTGCGCTTGCCAAACACCAACCAGCAGCCGTTGGGTTCTCTGGTCCTTTTAATGACCGTCACTTAAATGATTGGATCTAATCTTCTTTCAGAGGAACCCTGTAGGCTCAGAAAACCCAAGTGATGTTTTCCGGTTCCTGGTGGAAGAACGCACACAATGCTGCCAGTCCAGAAAGGTCCGCTACACAGAGAGGGTGGACTATATCATGCAGTTACCCGTTGCCATGGAGGCAGCAACAAACAAAGGTAAAGAAAGAAACTCCTCTATTGACTGACGTGGTGACTCTTTCAACCATGAGGGAATCAAGTTCTCACCCCTGTGTGGTCTCTTTATATGGACACAATGGACCAAGGGCACGTGGCAAATCAAGCCACCGAACTGATCAGGGGCAAGTTGATTTGGTTTTCTTTAAAGGAGATTTTAAACACCCGTAAGTTTATGGCTTCCTCATCCCTGTTTATACTTCTAGGGAAGAAGGATTCTACCTAGATATTCTTGGAGAGTTTTCAGATTTCTTCTTAGGCTGTGGGACCACCATGAAGTGTCACCACTCAGCAATGTATCACCAGGAATCGTAGCAATTTGTGTGATAAAGGTGTCAGGGATTTGTGATTTAAAACCTTAACCTGGATTTGACCCAGGGATGTGCCACACCACTTGTACTATAATTTATTTACCTCTGGTTTTTGCGCATATGTGTGCTCAAAGATCCCCATTAACATTGGATTTCCTTTGTCCTGGACAGAGAACCAGTATATAAAAAGTTCTTCATTCTAAAAAAGGAACTGAACGTACTAGCTAATGAGTATCTCATAGAAACAAACATACGCTCATTAAAAAAAAAAGAAATAATAAAAAAATCCTAACCAAAAAACCCAAATTGGCTTTTTATTCATTAGCAGCAGATTATAAGACCTAACATGTTAACTGGGAATAGAGGTATAAGTAGTTTGTCACCTATAAAGCCAACATACACAGTTTTGATATCCTGGGCTTTAGGAGAGGAAGGAAGGTGGATGAAGTGGTGGACATTGGTTTAATAAACAGGAGTGGTTGTTTTTTTTTTTCATGCCTGTGAGCTGCCTGAGGAAGCATACTTGTTTTTAAAGGAGAAAAAGAAGTCTAGAAGACTTGGAAGCAGGAAGGAGGCACTGTCAAATCTTGGTTGCCCCTGCAATCAGTGGTGGGGAGTCTTGCAGACTAACATAATAAATGTATGCTTGAGGTGAAAGTGAGGAGGACATCAGAGGAGCACTAGAAGTGGTATGTGCCTCTGGTTTCCTACATAATGTCAACATTGAAAATGTTTTAAGGTGAGAAGAAGCTATTCTGATTATTAGACTGATCATACAAAACGGAGAATTCCACCTACTGCTTTTCACCTAGCCCGCAAGTCCTTGAACTGGACAATAGCTTTTAAAAAGGCCATTTTGACTTCAAAATTTAAGTCTGGGAGAACTTCACATTCTTTGTTCATCAGTTTCATTGATGATTCTGTTGCTAATAGGAGAGCATGTAACAACGTTCCAGGTAATGGCTCAGGAGACATATTAGTTGATGAATTTACCATATGGTACTGCTTAACTTGCCAGTGTCAGGACCCTTTCTAGATCCTATCCTGTCTAGAAAGTCAGATGAGATGGATAGACAGCGATACTTTTTCCAAGTCAGCTTGAGCTGATAAAGTTGGCATTACTATTAACACAGGATTCTGGCTGTCATGGCAAGGTTTTAATTGCTTTTTGCCCCATATTTCTAGTTCTGTGTTTTCACCATGAACAGAAACCTTAAAAAAAAAAAAAGTGGTTTTAAGTGTAGCTCCTGAGCACTTCTAAAACTTGCAGGAGCAAGATGAGTGAGGGACGTCGTAACCACGATATTCATTTAGCTTTTAGTGTCACGTGTATTTCTCAGATGAGTTAATTGCCTATGAATTGAAGAGACAAGAAGCAGAAGCTGCAAGGAGACCACCTCCAGAGCTCGTCCGTGCCAAGATCCCATTTCGTGCGTGTCTGCAGGCGTTTTCTGAACCAAGCAACGTCGAGGATTTCTGGAGCAGTGCCCTTCAAGCCAAATCTGCAGGAGTTAAGTAAGTGTGTGTCTGGCTGACTCTTCAAAACCTGTACGGCAGTGCTGTGTGCTTGGCTTGCTACCTGGACATGACGCGGAGAGAAAGAGGCAAAGTCATGGTGGGCTTTGGCCCATTTTTTGGGGACTCACCCATGTAGCATGCAGATCAAGCCTGACAAGAGTTGCAATGACCAACTGAGCGGGAGATAATGGTTCTCAAACTCCAAGAGTCTGGTTGGTAAGAGCTTGAACTTGAAATGCTTGTAGCTTAGTTGTCTGCCCGCTCTTTAAAATTGGGTCTTCTGTATCAAGTAGTGATAGAACTCTGCATGTGGCAGGAGATACAGTCTGGGTCTCCGTGCTTAGTCTCTCGATGTCGTCGTTTGACTGGAAATGCTGAAGGGCACTGTGTGGCAACAGAACAGGGTGAAGAAAACAAAGGTTGTGTTTCTTGCAAGACAGTTCTTTAGATGGATGGAGATTTCGGCATTGCTGAAGCATTATGCTGGAAACTTTGGGTTTCTTATGTTCGTGTGTTTTAGGTTATTTATTGTTTGTGCTTGGATTTCAGCCCAGCACCTTTGCTTGCTACGGTGTTTGAAGTTTGCTGTCAGTTATATGGGGCTATGGTAAAATATGGACGTATAAAAGAAGGAACTGTCTTGCGTGTTTATAATCAGGTAGATAAAAGAAGCAAGGACATCTTGGGCTTAAAGCATTAAGAAGAAATAGGATGGCAGGTAGACATCAGTGCAATTCCTAGTGGCAGTTTTTTCTCGCTGGGAACAAGAGTTAGTCTCTTCTCTGGTTCCATTTTTGTCAGCAGCAGAGTGGTTGAAAATTGGGTTCTGCGACGGGTTTGCTGTGGCTTGGTACCTTCTATTTTTAGATCACTTAACATATCAATGACTCCCTGCTGTCTTAGCCCACAGTTTCACTGATAATTGTATTGAAAACTGGGAGAGAAGTGCACGTGGTGGAGAAAAATGCAGCAGAAATCTGAAGGGTTTTTGTATTAATTGTCAACGTGTTGGAAGATGATTCTAGCCTTTAAATAGATCCAGGATTAATGTGTAATTTAGCCATTCTTCATCCCCTAGGTGAAGAACAGTTTGCTATTTAAAATTCAAAAGTTTTGTGCTGCAAATTATAAAGTTACTGAAATTGCAAGAGGGGGGCTAAGAAAGTAGTTATTTATAGTATGGTTGGAAGGCCTTATATTTACAATGCATTTACTGTATTTTACCCAGAATTAAGTGAATTAGAGGAAAGGATGGTACATGTGAATGGAAGATCAAGGGAAGGATGCAGGAGATTAAATGGGGGAAAAACAGGAGCATAGTCAAGGAGGGTGGTGGTGCATACAACATTACATTGTGTTCAAGATTAAACTTTCTCTTTTCACTAAGTGGGTAAATATCAGGAATCCCCTTATATCAAGAGTCATGCTCTTTTGATAAATACTATAGTAGCTCAAATAGAATATTGTGTAGGCTTTGTATCTAGCATTTTCATTTGAGAAACTAAAAATGACAGCTTTTTAAATCTTTACTTAATGAGATGCTTTATAGGCAGACTGATACCTCATGGACAATGCTACTGGTACTAGAAAGGGAGTGAATAAAATGCAGATTTAATTGTGACTTCATTCTGTCCAAGATGTGTTTTAAGCTCATGCCCTGAAATTCTAGCCAATATGTCATTCAAATTTTATTTCCTGACATTCAATCAGGACAACTTGAGTAAGCACGTTTCAGATTACTTGTAGTTGTTTCCTATAATCTTCCTACAAGCTGAATTGTCTGCAAGGGTTTGCGCTGACGTTCAGCATGTGAATGTATAGAAAGCTTTTCCCATACTTCTCCAGTGCACTTGAAAACTCGTTTGTGAAATTTGTGTTTATAAAATCTATCGCTACTGATCTCACTCGGGGTTACTCATCTCAGTGTGCCTGAGGGATGGAAGTCTGTGCTGCTTGTGATTTTGTTGCCTCGTCTCAACAAATTGTATTTCTTGTGCTTCCCAGGACTTCTCGTTTTGCGTCGTTTCCGGAGTACTTAGTGGTGCAAATAAAGAAATTCACCTTTGGCCTTGATTGGATACCCAAAAAGCTTGGTACGTGCCTTTTACCTTTTTCTCATTCTATCCATGATAATCTATAAGGTGGACACACTTCGGTCTGTAATGAGGACCTGACTCGAGTCTCAAGTTCATACTGTGAAGATCCTAATTGAATCTTCTTTTCTTCTATGATAAATAAAACCAATCCATCAGGTCTGTGGCATTAAAACACGGTTTCATGTAGTCTGACCTCCTAGTTAAATTGTGCTTTAGGGTTCCAAATTTCTCATATAACTGTTTTCAGAAGGGGATTCCTGGCTCTGTTTGTACCTTGAGTACTAGAGTTCCCTCTCTGAAGGGGTAGGTTGCACCTTGAGGTCATTTTGCTGGGTTTATGAGCTTAGCCTGTCTCTCTGCTTTTGTAGATGTTTCTATAGACATGCCAGATTTCCTAGATATCAGCCACCTTCGGGCCAGGGGTCTCCAGCCAGGAGAAGAGGAACTTCCAGACATTGCTCCTCCCATTGTCATTCCTGATGACCCAAAAGGTATGTGCTGACGACTTCTCCTCTGGTTATCTCCTGTAATTCCCTTTCCTCTAGCACATCCTGGTTCTTTTTAATCTTCCCCTTTTGGAGCTATGAACAAAAAAGCAGCTCTGTGCTTCTGTAATTGAAGGCTGTTACAACACCCCCCCCCTCCCCAGCCTTTTTTTCCTCTCTACTAACTAGACAGCCCTAGTTTTTCCAGCTTTTATGCTTTCATGTTTTCAGGATTTCTGATTGATGCTTTTGCTCTGGACTCTCTCCAGATAAGTCTCATATTTTACCCTCTTGCTCAATGGACTGACTTAGTTTTAGGGTAAATGTGTGGGTGATGATACCGTGTTTGTAATAAAACAGATTCTTGCTTAAGATGGTTTAGGTCAGCTATCAGCTGTATTTCCTACTGGTTTATAGTACCGGTGACACTTTGCTCTGAGTTGAGTTAGGGAAATTACTGGCCAGAAACATCCCTGGTCTAATTCATGGCAAAAACATCAGGGCTGTGAGGATGAACGTGCCCTGCCTGTATAAGGTCAAATGTTTCTATGACTTTAAAAATACGGAATTGTTTTTCCGATATGAATCTACTCAGCTTTCGTATAAGTCCTTTTTTCCTATTTATTTCTTTTCTTAATTTTCAGATCGTATGACGAACCATTTCGTGGAGTGTATGTATCTCATTTTTCTGAGACTAGTATTTCAGCTGCTTAAAAAATGGTCATGCTTTTGCTCAGCTAATGGCTTCTCTGTCCTCATAGAGATGCATGAAATGTTTCCCTGCATGCTTTGAAATAACAGCTGCTTTTTAAACTTGTTCAGCATTTACTTCCATGTGTGCAGGACTCTTAAAGAGTCTGTAGTAGCATCAGCGTATCAGAATACAAGCTGCTCCTCTACCTGCTGCTCATCAGCAGGATCTTGCAGTTCTGGGAGCAACAGCTGCTTGATTCTGGTTCCCTCTGGACTCTGATCATCTCAGCTGAAGCTGTTGGGCCCTGTCACATCAGCTGGAGACTGCTAGATCCAGCATCTGGTGTTTCTCTCACCTGCAAGACCCTGCCTTTAAGAGAGATGGTTGCTTTTGGCTGCCATCTCTAGCTAAGCTCAGCACCAAACTTCT
The DNA here is from genome assembly GCA_013400335.1 of Eurystomus gularis. Lineage (NCBI taxonomy): Eukaryota > Metazoa > Chordata > Aves > Coraciiformes > Coraciidae > Eurystomus > Eurystomus gularis. The sequence goes on along the minus strand of VZZY01006188.1, from coordinate 68,324 downwards.
TCTTTCCTTGAAATCCAGTGGTGAGATTTTAAAAATAAAAAGTCCTGTAGGAACTCATCACGGTTTCAGGTCTGTGTAGATTACTGAGGCAAAAGATTACCAGTAAGTCCATAACAAATACTATAATGCTTTATACGAGGCCGTTTTCTAACGGGTGTGGGTTTGTTGTGGTGTGTAATGTGTGGCACCGTGAATAACAACAAGAAACTCTGTACAGTGGGTGAAATGAGACTTTTATATTTTAGAAGGTCCTTTCTTCTAGCTCTAGATATTGATGAATCTTCAGTTATGCAACTGGCAGAGATGGGTTTTCCTTTGGAAGCATGTCGGAAAGCTGTGTACTATACAGGCAACTTGGGTGCTGAAGTTGCTTTCAACTGGATCATTGCGCACATGGAAGAACCAGGTCAGTGACTGAAAGGTGTAAGTTAAACTCAACTCCTGGCTGGGTATGTTGGTGGTCAGTAGAAATTTTAAGATGTGTGACAGAGAAATAATGGCCCCTTTCCTCACCCTGTGAAACCTGGAGGTGTGAGTGAGTTTTCCTGAGTTGCTCCTGGGATATGCAGCTCTTGGCCATTATGTGGCATCCTCTGCCTAGAACGTAACAAGCCTAAGCTCCACCAGATATACACTCTCCTGTCCTCACTGGTGGTGTAGACCAGCTTTCTGTTTTCCACCCTGTGGCTAGGTCTATGCTGCTAAAAGGGGAAGCAGGGACTTGTGGTCAAGTGTAAGTACAAAGAATCCTGTGGTCTGGATGCTTTTCTTCCATATCAGCCTTCTGTAGCTCAGGCTAGAGCATTCATGCTGTACTTAGGACTTGGGCTGTCTACTGATGGACAGGGCTGCTAGATGTTCTCCACTTTCTGTTTCATCTCTTCAAAACTGGGACTCATGATTCTGCACTGAGTGTATCTGAGCACTCCCTTGCCAGGAAACCCCAGATTTGGTTGAGTTCACACTTCACTGGGGGCTTGTGTTGCTTATGTAAATAGGGAATGAGTTTCACTTGGGCTTAACTGACAGATTTCAGCAATGGAATCAGTTCATTTCATATCTATACATCAATCAGCTGGGTTGTCTACAATTTTGGTGTCATCATTGCTTCCATTCCAATCTTTGCTACTTTCCTGCTGTTGTTTCACTTCTGCGATGTGCTGATTTGTTCCAGCCTACTCTGTATGATCGTGCTCACCTATTTTCTAATGTGTTTTTACTTTTTTATTTTGTAATGTGTAACTTGTTTTTAAGGCTGTCCACGCAGCTAAGTCCCAACCGGGCTCGTACAATGAACTTACATTGATTTCAGGTCTGCTTTTGAGGTCCTGTTTGCTTTTTGTTTTTCTTTGTTGTTGATTTCCCAGCTCAGTGAGGCAAAAGAATGAACTTGAGTGTTTGTTTGTTCTAGACTTTGCTGAGCCACTGAGCGTACCTGCATTTGGAGAAGTTGCTTCCAGTGGAGCCGCTGCTTTTGGAGCTGCTGGGCTAGATAACCAACCTCCCGAAGAGATCGTTGCGATTATCATCTCGATGGGCTTCCAAAGGAATCTAGTAATTCAGGCACTGAAGGCAACAGTGAGTTCCATGAGTAATTGGTAGCATTTTTGTATTATTTCATATTCTGTGCTTTGTACAGTGTGCATGCTCAGATGCCTTTGAAATGCGCGTATAAAAATCCAGTTAGTGGATGATGCACATAGACCCCTTCTGACCGAGTGTGGGGTGCCCGACTTGTCTGGGTTAGAGCAGGGAAGGTGGTTTGTGTTTTACATGAATGTTGTAGTGGGGAGAAAAGTGAGGAAAACTTAGCTTCTTTTACCATCTGTTGAGAAACAACGTGGATGCCTAAAGATTTTACATCTTCAAGATAAGAACCCGGGGGCTATGGAGATTGTGGCAGGATTTCTTTTCCATCTGTCAAGCTTCTGCAGAGTGCTTATTGAATATAACTTTCCGTGGAGGTAGAGTATGTAGCTTGCAAGTTTTAAGTGCTGTCGAACATGATCCTTACTCTCCAAACGCTGACGAGGGGCAGCATGATGCTAGAGAATATATTAAAGGCTGCCCTTCTGCTTGTTTGACTCGCAGAACAATAATTTGGAGCGTGCGCTGGAATGGATCTTCAGCCACCCTGAAGCTGAGGAAGAAAGTGAGCCTGCTTTGGACACGATGAATGTGGAGAACAACGCTAATGCCAATGTCCTTGCAGAGACAGGGCCGCAGGGACCTAGGATCAAAGATGGGTCTGGAAGTAAGTTCTCCTTCAGCTTAGAACTGGCTATCATGCCGTTGCATCGCACCTACACCGTTCATAGCGCTCCTTTCTGTTTTGAAAGTAGTTATTCGGGTTTTTTGGACGTTATTCTGACAATGTACTTACAGTCCAGCTCGATGGGGCTGATGAGTTCTGTGGGCTGTGTTTGCCCAGAAAGCCTGCGTCCAACTTTGTTATTGCCACAGCATGTAAGTCTCTCCTGGCCTAGCTTTACTTTTAACTTCGTTGCAGTAAGATAAAAAGACAAAAAGCTAGAATATTTACAACTTCAGAGGCTGAGCATCGTAAGGATAACGCTGCTGAGTTTCTGTCCTCCTGTGATCTGATGGGAGAGTTGATAATCCCTTCAGCCAAGTTCTTTATTGTAAATATGGCAGGTGTGGCTGAGATCCTGCATGTACTGCTTTGCATTTTCCTTTTGTTTTTTTTTACTTTGAGATCCTCGGTCATACTACTGCTAAATAAACCACAAGATGGGGCTAATGTGCAGCAGTCGAAGTTGTGAAGTAGGCAAGAACACTGTTGGAAGTGTAAAAGCACTAAGAGTACAAAAGCTCAGCGGTGGTTCTAACATAGCGATATCACATAGCGACTACTTCTAATAACCGTAGTATGGTCTAAATTTGTACCACTGATCTTGACTCTAATGGTCTTATATTAAAAAAAAAATTAACGGCCAATGTGATTTTTGCTCCAGTGAATGCTGTTATTATAGAAGAACATTCATTTCTTTGTTTCTAACATTATAAAGACCAATCTTAAGTCTCTTGGAGACATGGGAAACATTGATTATCATTAGGTTAACAAAAAAAAAAAAGAAAAGAAAAGATTTGGAATAATTATTTTTTGTGGTACTTAGCCTTTATAGACTGAGACCATTTACTGAGTGCCTGAAATCCTGATAACCAACATGACACTGTAAAATGGCTCCAGAAAGCCTTCTCCACCAAAATCCAGGCCCCTGTCCTTATGCAATGTCCTGAAAGAAGGTACCCTTTTACTTTTGGTGGTAATTTGGGTGAATGGCATGAATGGGTGGGGAGCAAGAACCAATGCTGTGTTCTCCAGAGACATTAAGCACAAAACCTGTCCTTGCAATTAAGGAAGAGGCTTCTTTCCTTTCTCTTTCCTGTCCTCTCTTTCATGGGCTGCTGAAATATAAACCACTTGTGTTTGATTTATAGGGGATTGGTCATAAAAATGATGCCATAGCTAATTTGTGTGCGGAATGAACTCCATACCTGGCACTTTTTGTGGTGCTCTGTGAACTGGGAGTGAATCTCATGTTTCCTCTTCCCTGGTAGAGGCTGTGACCACAGCCCTGCTGTATGTGCCCAGATCACTGTGGGCTAGATTTGGATTGGTTTGATGTTTGACACTGAATCTGACCGCTAGTTAAAGCGAGAATATGCTGCAGTCTTAACAGAAACTGTGTTTGGGGATGCAGAGTCTGAGTTAGGAGTGCTTAGCTGCCTCTCCTGTATCAGGAAGAAAGTTTCCCCTGGAGTCATATTGCAATTTTAGCAATAAAAGACTTACGGTCCCCTTTGTATTTCTCGAACAGGATATGAGCTGTTTGGGTTCATCAGCCACATGGGAACATCCACAATGAGTGGCCACTACGTTTGTCATCTCAAAAAAGAAGGAAGGTGAGTGGAACTGGGAGAGACACACAAGGATGAGCAAATGTTTTGTTTGAAGCATCGCTGTTTCTTTTGGGGCATCAGTTCTGTATCTGGCTTTAGCTGATCTTCCCCCAGCTTCCTTTTATTCTGCATCAACAAAAACCACCAAACTGTGGGCTGATAATAGTATTGTTAGTACTGCGGTGCTGAACTTGGCTGTGATTTTGCTATGCTCCTATTATTTGACATGGGGAATCCCTGATTTTCTTTCATTGGAACTCTAACTACGCATTCCTCTGCACGTCCCTCTTCAGTTCCTGACCACGCAAATAAACCTGCTTCAGCTGTTTCTCTAATCTTTTGTTCTTGTTGCAATGCCTGATTTTAGATTTTGAGCTCTTTGTAGTTTAGGTCTGAAGTTTGGATAAACTTGTGATGATTTTTATACATCTGGAATGTAATCGATCTTGTTTTCATTTCAGATGGGTGATCTACAATGACCTTAGAGTCTGTGCCTCAGAACGACCTCCCAAAGACCTGGGCTACATTTATTTTTACCACAGGATACCAAGTTAGGCCTCAAATCTGCTACATGGCCTTAAGAAGCCATAAGCCTTTTTAACCTGCCCCAAAAAGTGTACAATGAAAAAAGAAAATCTAAAACCAACAAAAGACCTTGTAACCCTGGGACTGCCAAAAAGCAAAGGAAAACATGGGATATTTATAGTTTATTTAAAACCAGTCATTTGATGCCGCCTTAAGTGTTAGAGGGAAAATTTCTATTAGGTGATGTACAGTACGTTATTTTAAATTTATACACCTTAAAGGATACCCTAAGCCCATGCAGATTACTGGTGGAGTTTGCAGCTAGTATATGGAAAAAACAGGAGTTTGAGTCGAACAAAAATAGCCCAGTTCAGCCCAGCTCCTGCCTGTTCTGTCCATGCACCCGTCGAAGAAGACAAAGAAATATTTGCATCTTTGCTAAGTGGGAGCCAGTGTTTTCAACCAAAGTCCAGCCCACTTAGAGAAATCATATCACGTTGAAGTTGGAGGGAGGGGGCACCTGAGTGGTCTTCAGAGCAGAATGTCTTATTTGAGAGGTTATTTTCAGTACGGTGAGAAAAGTCAACTAAAGTAGTGTCTGTTGGAATTCAGTTTGGTAGTATTTGGGGTTTGCCTTTCTGCTGCATAAACCTAGGAAACTAATCAAGCTGGAAGCAATCTCCTGTCAGTGCCCTGTATGTTTTCTGCCAAAGAGAAATATGAGATTTAATTTTTGCAGACATTGGTTTCTTCATCTTCTCTTGAATGTTTTGTGTGTTCTTCCAACAGATCCAGGATTACGGATGGCTAAAAGAAGCAGCCTTTCTGACTATAAAATTAAACACATACCCTCAGGGAAAGGCAAGGCTATTATTTAAATTTTATTTTCTTATGAAGGAGGTAAGGAAGGGGTTAATGTCCCATTATATGGAGTTCAGGGCCATTTGCATCTGGAGCACTCCCTTTCCAGCTGAAATCAACTCCCTGACAAAGTACTCACAGTGCAATTCTGCCTTCTGCCAAAGATTGCTTAAATATATAGTACCATCCACCAGAGGGGAAAATTGCCTAGTAAAATCTCTGATTTATTGATTTTCCCCTCTCCTCCCTCTCTTCAAAACTAAACAACCCAAACAAATCAACAACAAAAACCTAACAACATAAAAAACCTTCCTTGAAATGATGTTTCAGCTTTCTTAAAACTTGCAAACACCCCAATAATCTGATCTCTTCAGCAGACACCTTCTAAAAGGCATTTTAGATCTGTGGCAGGGATTGAAGGGATGGGTAGGTAGGGGCTGGCCTTTCCTGTCCTTTATTTTTATTTTATTTTTGAGTGCTATTTCAGTTTATATCAAAGAGAAGAATATATATGCGGGTTTTTTAATTGTATTTGAAAACACTAATTCTAGAAAAAGTACACTGGTGAATGCAAAACCTTTTATGATTCCAAAAAAACCCCCAAAAGTCCAGTGTTGGCCACTGCTTAGGGACTGTTGCTGGAATTGCCTCGTATAATCTTACTGAGCCCTCAGGAAAAAAGGGAACAGTAAAAAAAAAATCCTCCTTACAGAGTGCAAGAGGGGCAGGAAGGTGTAATTACATTTTCTCATTACTCACAGTCAGTGCCTGGAAGTTTAATAGCAAAGTTCAGGCAGCTACATGCCACAGAGGAGAACCCAAATTAAAAATCTGGTCATGAGTAGGGCATTTCATGTTTTTTACAGCATTTGGGGAAAAATAATTCTCCCTTGGGTCACACAGCCTCGTGCAGAGCTGAAAAACACTGTTGATTTTTTAAAATCAGTTTTTGATCTTAAAAGATGATGAGAGAAATTTTAGTGCAATAATTACGTAGAGTCTAAATGGTGCCTAATTGCTGGGAAAGCTTCCTGCACTTAGTGCTCCTACTGACACAGAAGAATGGTGTCCTACCACATCCAAAAGTGGCTCCCATGAGATTCAGCTGCCTTGTAATTATTGAGCTACCGGTTCTGGACAAAATAAAAGCTGCCTGTAATTTTTTTCCCTTCTTTCAGGTTTTGAGTAATTGTGTATTTCGCCAGAAAATGCCAGATTTAAAAATGAGATCAGTAAATTATGCGGTGATACATCTTCTATTTAAAGTGAAAGAACAAAACTTCTGTAGAGCTGTTTGCGCTTTTTCATTCTGGCAGCAGAAAAAAAGACAGAAGGCCCCTCTCTTTGGTTTGTTTTTGTTTTGGTTTGGGTTTTTTCCCCCCTTTTTAAATTTTTTTGAATGCCCAGTTATATGCCAAGGAGGTTCAACGCAACAGCCTCCCTCTTGCCTCACAAACTTAAAGGGCTATTTATAAACTAACAAGATTTAGTGGCCACTACCTTTTTATTTAGAAACCTGGGGTAAATAAAGGCCAACAGAGTCGTTCCCATGTTCATTATCAAACTGGAAACCTGGCTGGTCTTGTAGGATTAAGTACGGAGCTTGGACCCTTGGAAACCATTTGTCTGGTACATCCTAAAACTGGAATGGCTGTGGGACTGGTTGGTCTCAGTTAACAGGAAGCACACTTAGAGAGCTGGCAGGTGATAAACTGGAAATGGTCAATGAAAGGGGAGAGTCTTTTTCTGGCTGTGGTGAGTGAACCGGAGCAGCTCGGCTTCTGAAATCCTTTTCCATTCATCACTCTCGTGTACTGCCTGCCTAAGCCACCAAGTGGGTCAGAAGAGGTAGTAGCAGTTCAGGGGAAGGGCTCATGGATCTTCTAAAATGTAGCACTTGAAAATACGCTGAAAGTTGTTCAGCTGTTTAAGGAGTTATTTTATTACCTCCCAAAGTAGCCGCTTCCCTTTTTCAAATGTCCAGTTAAGTAATCTCACTTTTGTGATGGGATGTGTGAAGAACATCATGAATCTGGATGTAAACTCCTGACTCTTCAGCCTAACGTGGGGGAGAGGAGTTTGTTTTGTTTGGGTGGGCTTTTTTAAACTTCAGCATGGAGAAGCCGCACTCAGACTGTGCTGACTAGGGGATTAATTCATCAGGCCTTGCCTGCTAAAATCTGTGTGCAAGTTCATTGTGCTGGGCCAGGCCTTGGTGCCCAACCCGGGCAGTGGCTGATGGGGAAGCTCCACGTGTCTGGGTCCTGTACTGGCTGTTGGAGGGTTAGGTGTGCTGAGGGCTTCTTGGCAAAAAAGGATGGAGGAAGAAAAATGACTGTGAGCTGTTTGAGACAATCTAACCTGGCGGTTATGGCAAGCCAGCGCTTGGCAGCAGATAACGCTCTTATTTCTCAGGCTGAGTTTTACTGTTTTGGATGATACGTTTAGGTTAGGAGTGTGGAAGGAATTACAACTCAACAGCTTTTCCTTGTTTTTGTTTTCTCCTCTCATTCCTAGCAGCGTGCTGGATCCAGTAGACCCTTCATTCTGAGTCACAATCTCTAGTCTCCAAAACACGTGTAGACACAAACTCCTATTTGGTCTTCCCAGCTAAAATACAATTAGGATAAAAATTTAAGTTATTCGAAGGCATGGTTTGAAAACAAATCTAGATGTTTCTGGGCTACTATCATTTGTAATTCTAGTGGGTTCGATGGCATGACTTCTGACTGACTTTGGTGTAACTGAAACCAGCATCCATCCAGGTCCTTCCATTCAGGCAGCCTCCGCTGGGTCAGAGCACGCACTCTGAACACAGATGCAACCAGAGCTCGTTAGGTTGTTTCAGGAGCATCTCCCATTCATTCCTTTTGTTCTGCATCCTGGCAGCAGCCGTTTTTTAATCTTTGCATTGAGAGCCTATGCAAAATACATAACTGGACGTAACTTTTAATTCTTTTCCCATCGCCATTCCTACCTAAATGGCTGAGATTTCTCTTCACTCTTCAGGGGTTTTACTGTTGTATCCTGGAAGTGTCTGTACTGGTTTACTTTGCACCATTCGGAGTTGTTTGCTTGAAGCACTGTTAACGTTTTGGAGAGTATTTGTCTGAGACGAGAAAGGTTGTGAATGAAATTGTTGCAACTGTTTTAAATTAAAAAGAAATATTCTCACATCTTGTGACTCTGTGGATTCTTGCTTCCTTCTTTCTTTGTGTGAACTGAAGAGGAATAGACTGAGTGTGTTTTGATGCTGCCTCTTTTCTTACTCTTTCTGGTCATGGTTAATGTTTTACTTAAAAAACCTGCCTAGGGAACAGAAGTTTTTGAATCTCGATTTCTTGTGACTTGTGGCACTTCTATGGGTTGAAAAAAAGAGAAATCCCTGAGTGGGTATAAACTTGGCAATAATAGAAACTGGGATTTAACTTAAGATTGATGTTTTTTGTTGTAGTTGTTTTTAAGTTTTAAGGCAGTTGATGTTTTTTGTACACAAGAGTTCGCAATGTTCACGTGGAAGAGTGTTGCCACTTCACCCCCAAATTCTTGCTTTATCTTGGTCTGTAATTCCTCATATTAATTTAGAAACTTCCCCTGCTGTTCAGTAAAGGAGAAGTCTTTCTTCCTCGTGTGTAGGGGCTTTACATAGCAGCGTGACCATTGGGACTCTTTGGCAGATGCAAGTGTAAGCCAAAAAAAGAAGACCAAGGGATGGCAACTCTTTCATCTTTATAGGATCATGGGACTGGGAACTGAGAGGTAAGAGGTAAACCTGCCTGGCTATGAGTCACCTTGCCTGATGGGGAAGTAGAGGATGTGTGAAGTATTGAATGATAAAGAAGATAAAGACGGTTCAGCTCCTGAAGTCCAGATTTAATGATCTGTTTTGGTTTCTTTTCTATCGCAGATATCCTTTGTGACCATGGCAAGTCACTCCACGCTGCATTCACACCACTAGTAGCAATGGGAAGAGGTGGGAGAACACGGCTCCTTGTGCAAGCTAAAGGGCTCTGTTCAGAGTTCATGCAAGAATTTCCTGTACAGGATTTGTACTCGGTAACTTTTGCGGACAGATTAGGCAACAGACAGCAGCACCCCGGGCCTCTGCTCCCCCTCACTAAATGGGAAGTAACACTTCTCTGTCCCTCAGGTGTGCTACAAGCACAACGTGAGTAAGGGGGACACGGACAGCTGTGGGGAAAGAAGAATAAATAGTGCATGACTGACCGCTGGTATGGAGCAGGTGGTTATGTTTTCAGACTTCTTCACCAATATCCTTCCTAGTGATTTTCTTGAGCCGTTCTGTATGTAGGATTTGGCGCTAATGCTTTTCTCCCAACCACTGTCTCTGTTGGCTTCAGACCTGCAGGGCAGCGTTTCTGGTCTGTGTTCTCCTCAGAGCACGTAACTAATGGGTGTTCCTGCTGCTTCTTTGTTGGTACATTTGAGCAGCAAGAACTAGACCAACCTTAGCATCTCCTGGTAAAACACGGCGGTGTCAAGAGCACACGTTACTTGCATCCTAAGCATTACTGTGCTTTGGTGTCTCTTTCCTTTCCTTCTGTAGTGGAAGGTTCTGGTTGAATCCATAGGCAGACAGTTGGCTTTTCTGACAGAGCTTTTCTTCCGTGGGCAAACTGTGGCGGGACTTTTTCAGGCATTGGAACAGGTTGCTCAGGCATTGGAAGGGGTTGCCCAAGGCAGTGGTGGAGTCTCTATCCCTGGAGGTATTTAAAAGACGTGTAGACGTAGTGCTCAGGGATAGGGTTTAGTCAAGGACTTGTCAGTGTTTGGTTAATGATTGGACTTGATGATCTGAAAGGTCTTTTCCAGTCTAGGTGATTCTATATCTTCTGGGGCTTGTGAGAAGTTTGAGTAATGATTTCAATAACTTAAAGTTGCCTTTGCTTTTTCAGAAAGATTACGTTGTAATATTATTATTTCTGTTTTAATTTTGAGGTGTGCAGTTGCACAAGCTTCAGGAAAAATTCTGATCTACTTTTTGCCTTTTTCCTCATATGTAGCATATGCGCAAAATCCTTTGGGCCAGACCTCAGCTAATAAATTCCAGTTGTAAGTATAATTGATCAACATGTTGAAATAAACATAACTTACAAAATAACTGTACCTCAGAGTAATGATGAATTTATGAAAAATGGTAATGAAAAAAATGTCTTCTGGGCTTAATTTTTAAGCAGAGAAGCATGTTCACACTGTAAACAGTAGGATAGAAGACCTCATTGAAAAAAAAATCCTTTATTTCAGCTGGAGAAATAGGTCAGTTGGAGAAATAGGTCTTTTCAGTTCAGGTAATTATAGTCAACACCGTTTTCAGATTGAAAAGAGATTTTGAAATATTTGAAGCCACAGACAAAGTTTATTTTTAAAACATATTTAAAAATTGCACAGTTATAAATACAGGTAAATAAATACAATTTAATATGTGGAAAAGAACCCAAGGAAGGCATGCTTCCATTACAGTACAAAAATACTACATTAAATGTGATGCTCTGCAAATCGTCATCTATGACCTTAATAAATTGAACACATCCAATATGCACATCATTCATCTCTGAGGAAACGGATTATTTTAAACAGCAGTGCAAGGAAACATCAAATTAAAGCCTCAGTAAACTACAAGTTCTGTGTTTAATATTAATACACAGCTGATAATGCACTAAGTATACAGAGGCAAAGTTACCTGTAGTAAGAAACTAATCTTTTGCTCCGTATGTACTTACACTCAGATTTTTCAATCTGGGTCGATAGGAACCTTTGTAACAGAATGTAAACATTCAGGTGTAGGGCTGAACTCCCACCGCCGCATCCCTCGCCCACCTCACTGCCAAGCCTTGCACCTACACTTAACTTACCAACGCCAAAAGTTAAGTGAGCAATGTAGGTCTTTGCAGCAGCGGGGCTCTTCAGATGGCGCAGGCGAAAGTATCTGCCAACCCTATAATCTCTTCTTCCCTGTGTGTTGGCTTAAAAATAAAGCCAAAGAAACTGATGCAAGATTGCCAAGGTTTTCAAACCGTTTACAGCATATAGAAGAAGCCGCACAGAATGCCTCTCAAAACTATATAGTTTTATTTGACTCTAGATATGTTATACTCTGATATATAAAATATATTTATAAATGTTTTGATTTTTTTTCTGAATTTACAGTAGATTGCTGATATTAAAAAGGCTATTGAAGTGAAAGGTTTAGCTAATGTCAATGGCATTCTGTAAATGTGGAAGGGGGAAAAAGATCAAAGCACATTAAGTCTTGACCATGCAGGCTTGCTCAACGGGCTGTCACGTGTGCGAGCATTTGTATAGTTACAGCTTATTTTAGGAAAATTTAGATTCCTTCTCTCTTTCCCGTGTCTAACGTGCTTGTTTTTCATTTTGCCTAGGTTTGTTCAAAGTGTCAGTGATCTCTCCATGCATGGCACTCCTTTTCTCTGATTGATTTCACCAGTCCAAAACCTTCCTAGTAGGACTGAAATGAAGGAATCTGATTTCTAGCCTAGATGAGGTTTGAATAGTAGATAATACTGTGTTGCATACCCACCATTTATTTTTTTTTTGCGACGTGCAGTGCATACGCCTATCACGCTTATCTGTGAATACTCAAGCATTGGTATTTTATAAACATTTATTACAGAAATTCACTGTACAGACTTGCTAAGCTGACAACACTGGAGACCAGAAATCTCAGTTTTTGAACTGCGCAGGTTGTTCATGCGAAGTAACTAATATGTCTCATTTTGCAGATGCACATTTGGGCGAAAGAGATCTACAACCAATTTCTGCTTCACTCCAGTCCTCAGCACACTTGCCAACAGGCAATGATGTAGGCCTCGGGTTTTGCCTCTGTGGCTGCCGGTATTTTTATCAGTTATTATTTCTGTCATGGTGGCTTTGGTGTAATGGAGGCCTGTGCTCTATGGATGCTCCTAGGATCACCTGGCTGATCTGTTGCTGTTGTCAGGAGCCTCCTTTTCATCTGACAGACAGACCTGACTTTTCTAAATTGTCTCATTAGCTCCTCATGCTTAAAGTGTGATGTTCTGAGCTTTCAGCTGAGGTCAGTGTCTGCAGCTGAAATCAGTGGATGCAGCAGATGCATCCTCTGAAGTTTTAAATCTACATACTTCAAACGGGACAGTCAGACACTGGAGCTGCCTTCAGAGCTAGTGGGCAAGTTTGAAGAGCCTGCCCGTGGTAAGTGAGCGTAGGCTGAGGCAATAGTGGTTCGACTGGTTCTGGGAATCTATCTCTCCAGTTTGGTGCTACCTGGTTTAGACTAGAGAAGAAAACGTGAAAATCCAAACACCCAGCTTCACTGTGGAAGCTGCGCACATCTGGCTTTTTAATTCTTAAGAGGATACTAGAACATGTCTGCAAAAGCTGTTCCTACTGACATCTGTCATTAATGAAACACTTGAAGCAAACATGAAATCCACAACAGATTTCTAAGGGTGGGGTTTAAAAAGGGCTCTGTGTTTGGTCTAACTTCCTTCAAATAACATGGACAACTCAAAGGTTTGAGTCTGGCAGATGCAAAGGGCTTTTGAAATATCCCACAGAAGATACCAACCAATAGTTTAAAAATGCCCTATGTGTGGGCCTCCCGCATGCATTCTGTAAGCGTGTACCCCAGTAGCATTACTGCGTGCTTTGTGTCAATATTTCAGGGTGGTTATTTGTTAATGTAGTCGCATGCAGTACTGTTATGTGAGGTTGGGTGTCGTTCAAACCTCCCCCTCGATGTTTTTACAAGTGCTGTGATTTATCAGCTCATAATACAATACAGATACAGATATATATATGTTTGCCTGAAGAGCAAATCGATTCTTCAAACTGACAGAAACCAGTCTATTGCAGCAAGGTTTCTAGAGCTGTTACGGTTTAAAGAGATCAGCCTGTTGCCTTCATCGCAAAGCCTCACTCCCTAAATAACCGGTTTGATTTCAGTGCCTGTTCAGCGTGCGCAGGGCCGTCAGAAGCCAGCCCTCACCCAGTGACTGGAGGCATGCACGTGAGCTGATCATGCCAAGTGCTGAGCAATCCTGTGAAGATTGTAGGCTTTCAGGGTTCAGAACCTTGGTGGATCCGACTTACAGGCCATAAATACTCATAAAGCTTTGCAGAGGAGAGGGACAGTTGCAAGCTGGAGTTAGGAAAGTGTTTTCTTTTTTTTTTAGTTGCATGAAATATAAAATAGAAGAAAGACTCAAAAACTTGGAATCAATTACCTGGCAGTGATAAACCACCTCTGGAGAAAGAGAGGAGTAACAAGAAGGGGAGACTGGTGGGAGATGATGATAAGCCATTGCAGCACTCTAATTTGACATCACCCCATAGATGGTGTACAGCTGTTATCCTGAAATGTCTCTGAGTCTTTTCTCTGCTGAAATCACTGCTCTCTACATGAAACTGCTTCCTTACTCGGACCTGAGGAACCTTGTGTTTGTGTGTTACCTTTCCACGTACTTGGGTGGTGACCTCACCCATGCAGTCCATGAGACAGCAGCACTCCCCTGCTCTCCTCTAGTGCCATCCCAAGCAGTGGCTGTTGTTTGCCCATCTTCCTTCCTTGCACACTTGTGCAAGTCCAGGATTGCAGGAAGTTTTGACTTGGTCGAGCTCACCGGGAGCACTGAGAACAGGATCCAGATTTCCCGTCTCTCACTCTCAGACTCAAGCTGCTGCTGCTCAGCAGCCACCTTATTTATCCTACCTCATGCTTGGTTAGAAGTATGAGTAGGTGAGTTTTTCTCTTTGGGCTGTTTAATGTGCTGCAGCCTCCTCACGTGTTTCCTCTTGCTGTTTCAGGCCCATATACATGCTTGCCACTGAATATTTGAGAAACACCATGAGGAGGTCAGATCAAAGCTGTATCTAATCCTGTCTCCTGCACTGACAGTGCTTGGCAGTGGGAGCTAAAGTAGGAGGATAAAACTCAGGATATTGAAGAAGTCCCCAGAAGTTCCAAGAGCTGCTGAGCCTGACCTGTTAGAGTGAGGTGAGCTCAGCCACTGGCCACTCTCCCATACAGAGCAGGCCAGAACTGGTGTCCCTGCAAGTCTGTCTGCTTTAGTTTCCCTCACGCAGTGTCTCGGGCAGTGGTACGTGGTTAACTGGCTGTAGGGTATCTAAAACAGGAGAGAGCAGTCGGGATAATCTCCAAGAGCGTGCACAACCTCTTTGGATAGGCTTTGTAGCCCTGTGCAGCAGAACCGCAGCGCTTGTGATGAGCTGTGGGCCTGGGTATCCCCAGGGAAGGCAGAGTTTGGCCCTGGTGATTTGTCTCTAGGTTTACTCAGACGATTGTCCTCGTACCAGTCGCGTGGGTGTGGGCATGTATCCGCAGAGGAATGCGGTTTTGAGCAGCGCGTCCCGGGATAAATCAAACCCTACCTACTTTGCCTGTTCCTTTTTGGGGATGCCAGGAGGCATTAGGTTTTCCTAACAGAATTGCTGTGTTACTTGTCCACATGCTAGAGAAGAGGTTTAGTGAACTGCCACCGGTATCAAATGCCCCTTGTCATCCTGACTTTGAGAAGTCAAGCAGTTAAAGGTTTGGGTTTTGTTTTTTTTTCATTTGAAAGGTATAAAAATAAAGCTCCTGAACAGCTAATTCCTCAAGATAAGCACTGATTATCCTACAGCACAGCACAGAGGACATTCTAGAAGAATGTGTGTGATGGCAGGGCATCAAGCAAGCACATATGCCTTTGCTTTACAGCCTCTTCTTGAAGCTGCCGCCCTCCCCTCTTATCACATTCCAGATTCAATTGCACTGCACCTTCTGCTCTGCCTTATCAATAAAGAGCTGTCATCACACATCGCTGTCAAAGCAAAAGAGCAAACTGTTGTCAGCAGATATGCGTACAGCCGCCCATTTAGCTAACATGACATTCCCAGTCAGTCCTTGACGATAACCAACCCTCAGAGAAAGCTGCAGGAGTCAGTTATGAAAGGCTTGATAGATACATAGGAATATATATGTAAACAGTGAATTAATAAGCCACTATTTAAAAAAATTCTGTAACTGTTTCAGCATTTCTCTTCCGTGGGAGAGTGTGAAGGGTAAGCCTTTTTTTTTTTTTAAATGAGAATTGATTATTTTTATTTAACAAGCTAGAGCTGGTGATTAGATGCAGTGATTACACTGTCTTATATGGAATTTTCCATTAAATGGTTGCTCAAAATAACAGACAGCTGCAAGAAACTTTTGTGTTTGTACTGGTGAAACCATCCAATTCCCACAGAGCTTTCTCTGTGATATGTGCAGTTGGATTTTTTTTTTTTAAATCCAGCTGATTGAGCGCAATTTTTCTTTTAATGCTGTTTATAGGAAATGGGCTATTTGTCCTGCTTTCACACATTCCAATAGCTACCCTGTACATTGAATTCCTGGCCACAGATCAACATAGGAGCTATCTAATTACACTTTTTTTGTCTTTCAGTATTTAGGAAAAACAAAAAAAATATCAGCAAGTGAGAATCCCCTCCTTACAAATTTCTATTCCTGTCTCTGACACATTCATCTCAAACTAAATGTGTTTGACTGCAGCCGAATCAATCGATTCATCACGTGGCAGTTCACTGCCCCTGGTACTGCTGCTCCTTCATCCAGCCAGGGGAAATTAAGATGGAGTGTATATATACATTTTTAAGCAGCTACAAATACCGATGTTATCTAAAGATTTTGTCGGCTATGATGGAGGTCACTGAGACTTTTGCTACTGCTTGCCATGACAGCAGGATCGAACCTTAGTCTCGATCCTACAAGCATTGTATAGACCAAGTTTTTTCAGGGAAAATTTTTCCTTGAGTGTGGTCTGCAGGCATTAACTCCTATGAAGACTTGACTTGCAATAAAGATCTGTGGCTTGCTATGTTCTGAAATGACATAGTTCACATACAACATGTATGTGCATGCACATGCATGTATGTGTATAGTACCCAGTGGATGCATAAGAGAATAATCTTTCTAACAGATATTGCAGTTTATACTGTATTTGCATTTTTTGAAGCCTAAGACTACTGAAAACCCTCTCATCACATCTCAGGAATGATATTTGGTCCTTTACGCCAACAAGGTTCCCGTACATTCTGCTGTTAGTAACTCAAATAAAAGCGTAGCGTTATTTTACAAAAAGAAAGATTAAAGTGCATAAGTACAGAGATAGGTGCAGAACCTGCTCTGAGCTCCTTTGAAGCAGACGTACTCTGTCCAAGATCAGAGATAGCTGGTTTAAACAGCAACAATTCTAGTGCAAATTACCGCTTCTGCTGCCAAGGCTCAGCCTCCCCGTGTGCGTGGGGCCTAGTCCCCTAGACCCTGTACAGTGTTCCTCTTAACATTGTACGTGGTTTACAACTTCATGAGCCGTCAGAATGGGGCCCAAATGAATCAAGTTACCTTTGGAAGCGAACGTTTTCTTTTCTTGACTGCCAACTAATAAATATATTAAAAAAAACCCGCATCCATTTTCCATGCATCTATTTTCAGAGCTGTGCTAAAAATGGACCTTGAGAAAACTGTTCAACAAAGAAACCAAAGGATAGAGAATCCACGTTGTAGGGCAAAGTGATGTCAGCACAGTGCAATGAGCTACTAAGCAGGTTCCCTGGATGCATTGGTTGCCATATCTAGGTTTGTTCTAAATACATTTTTTCTTTGTATAGCTGTGTATATATAGAGAGATACAGCTTGCATGGGATGAAGATTCTTCTGAAATGGTTACTTCATCTATTTCGGGGCTTTGTCAGATTAGCCGCAGCTCATTTCAATCCATTGGGTTTGAATTTATTTACAATATTTTGTGCTTTTGAACTTTTCCATTTTGAATAATGTTTGAGGGAATTCCCCTACTGATCTACAGCCATGATCTTTTGGAAAACGCCGTCATTTTGAGATGGGTAATTGAAGAGTTCTCTGTTTCGTAATACAATCTAATCAATTTGTGAATACTTTTCTTACGGCTCTAGATTAAAAGCTCTTAACAGAATGTCTAGATCACCCACGTTGGCAGCTTGAAATAGTTCTGGCTGGTCCATCATAGACAGAGCAATTCGAAGTGCTGCCCAAATATTGCCTGATAGAGCAGGATGGGGAACCTGTTGTTGATTCCTGCTCTTTCTCTGCAAACTGAGAGCAGTGAGAAAATTGCTGACAGCCTCCCTGTAGGGGAGAAGAAAAAAAGAAACAAGCAATATAATTTGCTTAACAACTAGGGTAAAAGTTTCTAAAGTTCTATGGTAGACTCCAGTATATTGTTTTGCAATTTAGTTCATCGTCTCTATGGTATTCTTGCTTGATTTTTCTTTAAACAAGCGGATGTGGCCCGTAGTGATGCAGAGCATAGTTTATGCATCTATCTGGGGATATTGTCTTCATTGCTGTGTTGCTCCCCTTCATCTTAACTGTCTTAAGCTGTTTTAACAGGTAGGACCCTGGGATATCACCCTTGATTCCGGAAGGGACTATCAAACGTGTTTTTGATGGCACTGGCAGTTTAATTTAAGTTTCCCTTCTAAAAACAGGCTCTTAAATTTTTCTTTTAGAAAAGCTCTTAAGCACAGGGCTAAGTTTGAGTGGAAGAACAATCCCGCTGATTATAATAAGAGCACTTGAACTTACAGCTAAAGAAATGCTTAAGCAGCTTGCTGAATGAGGGATTTACTTTCTTTTGCTAGACGGTAATTCTGTTATGTTGAATTTGTGGAATAAGAGAGGTATCATTGCTTTGTTAGTACTTTGTAAAAAATAGTTACAAGATGTTACAATAGCTGAGATTGCGTGGCTATATTCTGATTTTTTTCTTAGATTGCTCTAGCTAGAAAATGAATTTTCATGTGGTAGTTGTGATCCCTCACTTTTTTTGTTGACTCATTTTTGTAACTTACCTGTATGCCCCTAGGTTGATGCAGCTTATCCCTAAGTTGTATCTGGACCTAATGAAGCCAGGCTGTATTTCTAAAGCACGCGTGTAGGCCTCAACAGCTTCTTCGCTTCGATCCCCGTTTGCCAAGGTTGCTCCAAGACGGTTCCATAATGTATAGTCCTGGTGAGAAAATGAGTTTTCTACTGCAGTTTAAAAAAGGGACATAATAGTTCGGTTTTGCTTGTAAAGTAAGGAGGACTGCAGAAAATAACAGTATCGCATCTTCTCTTAATTGACACGGAATGTGAGGGTCTGACTCATGATTATAGGCATTTTATATAACTACTACAGTTAATCAGCACACAGCTAGAGATTGGACATGTATAAATCTGCTTCTAAAAGGGACTATCTTGTAATTAACATTTCCATTTCAGGTGTTAAAATTTTAATGGCTGAAGTGACATCTGATTAATATTAGCCTGACCGAGAGGGGAGAAAGAAAATAGCCTGTAAAGCTAAATTCTTAAAAATGTAAGATCATAAAATGTACCTCTGGCCGAACAGTTAAAGCTGCACTAAATGCATCTATTGCTCTGTTAAATTCTCCATTCAGGTGAAAAAGAACTCCAAGTCCCGTCTGCAAGTCAGGGTCGATCATATCGCCATTCTGGTGAGCAGCCTCCAGGTACAAATCCTTTACTTCTTCGAGTAACGAGCTAGACAAGGGTGAAGAATAAAGTTACGTCTTACAGTTCGGTACAAATATTACAATATTGATTACATAGCCAGAAACTAAAATCCTTGTGGTGGATGTACCAGAAGTGGTATACTCCTAACATTTGAAAATAAGCTTCTTCGACTTCATCACGGCAAAGATTTACTTCCAGGTGCTGTTTTAAACCCATGTCTGGAGTACAAAAGTTCACCTGTATAATGAAGTTTACCTATATAATGAAGAGAACGAGCTCTGTAAGGAGCGGCTGAGGGAACTGGGGTTGTTTAGCCTGGAGAAAAGGAGGCTCAGGGGAGACCTTCTCCCTCTCTACAACTACCTGAAAGGAGGTTGTAGCGAGGTGGGGGTCAGTCTGTTCTCCCAAGTAACAAGTGATAGGACGAGAGGAAAGTGGGACAAGTTGCTCCAGGGAAGGTTTAGATTGGACATGAGGAAAAATTTATTTACAGAAAGTGTTGTCAAACACTAGAACAGGCTGCCCAGGGCAGTGGTGGAGTCCCCATCCCTGGAGGGATTTAAAAGCTGTGTAGGTGTGGTGCTGAGGAACATGGTTTAGCGGTGACCTGGCAGTGCTGGGTTAATGGCCGGACTCAATGATCTTAAAGGTCTTTTCCAACCTAAATGATTCTATGAAGTCAAAGTGCAGCTATGAAACCAAGTGAGATAACATGAAGGCCTATTAAAACTATTAAAATTGCATGAGATTCTCAGATGTAAAAGTGTTATTTACTGGTAAAAACTGTAGTCATTCTTAAGAGGAATAGCTCAACTAACTAGCCAAGACACCCAAAGAAAGATGCCAGAGTTCAAGACTACTGTACCCATTGCAGGCTTCATGAAACCTTTGCAATGATGCCACCAGATGTCGATGAGATGAGACCAAAGTAGAATAACACGCTTACCAACAAGCAGAACTTGCATATTTTATTTTTGCTTATACTAAATTATCTTGTCAACACAGGGCTTGTAAGTGATACGAGTAAAACATAAGGCCTGTCTTCAAAATGACAAGCGGTGAGATAGCTCTAGCATTTTAGTTCTACAGGTCATGTTTATGCCTTTAATGGCTTTATCATGCATCTTACAATTCAGAGATACTTATTTATCAACCTCATGAAATCATGACAAAGAGCATCCGATTCATGGATTATTTTTTTTTGTTATTTAAAACAGCTGCCAGCTCCCATTACAGTGTGCTAGGCTGAAGTCTGATAAAATGACTACACTGTCTCTTGGGCTAGAACCAGGGTGGCTTTTAAACAAGCAGATGCTACCTCCCAATATTTTTACTGAACTGAAGCCATGTCCTACTGCAGAATGGCTGTTGTTCCTGGATTCGAGTGTTTGGTTGGGATATAGGAAATACGATGAACAGTAGGAAGAACACACACATGTAGGGCAGGATACACATCCGGTATGGATTTGGAAGCAGCTGAAGAGTGGGGATGCATGATGTGGGAACACAGAGGCAGCAGACAGAGGAAAGTGAGGGGAGTTGAGAGGAAGCATCTCTTTTTAGCTGTTTTATTTACTTTAACTTTCAGGGATGGCGTAAGATACACTCTTCAGTCACTAAACCAAACGTCTGCGTGGGCTTCCCACTCCTGCCACTAGAGTCATTGAGTCTTCCATCATAGGGAACAGGCTGGACTTCTCCAGAGTAAGGGGGAGCACTGCATGCACCATCATTACTAGTTATGTCGTTAAAACGTCCACCGTCAGGATTTACACTGCATTTACCTTTCATCTGAGGTCTTAGACATTCTCCTGGTAAGTGCTGGGGACCCTTTTTTGCTTTTCACGATATACTTGTATTTTGGGTTTTGCTTTATCCAGTTTCTTAGAGCTTGGTAGGCTTCTTGTTGATGGCCAGTGTTAGTATAACTTACAGCCAGGGCCATCAGAGCTTTTAGGTTGTTTGGCTGTAGTTCCAAGCACCTAGGCAGAAAAGAAAAACATATTGAAGTGGTTTTTTTAACCAAACTCAATCCTGGAATTCTTCCAAAATAATCTATATATACAAAAAAAATCATTCTTACATGTAAGATCTACCCAATAATATTTTAAAAGAAGGGGCTTTGTCTTATTTTTTGGTGATAAGTGCGTTGTGCGTAAGTATACACACGTGTATGCACACACATTGCTGTGCATACACGTGTGCATAAATGTATGTATACAAGTCTTGTTTTCATCCTTTAGGTGATGAGTAAATGCAGGTAGATTCATTTTCTCTAGTATCTGCCTAGTAAACCAGGAGAAGCTTTATGTAAATTCAAGCAAACAGTATAATACGGTTTGCAGCTACACAAAACAATCTTTTGAGAACAAAATTTCTCCCCTCCCTACGAATCTTCTCAGCCATCCTGAATTCTCAGGTTTTCTTTGATATCAAGCTGGAGCCAATCAACTCAAGTAGGTCTTTCTACGGTTATATGCTATTAACTGAAAACAGAATCTGGTCTATTTTGTGAACATCACCACTGCTTGTTTCAAAACTGTGCGGATAAGCAGGCCCTAAATCAGGCAAGCCCTTGGATGGATTTCTATTCAGGTAACCTGCTAAGTGACATATAGATAAGTTAGAGAATCCTTAGGTGAAATGACCCAGTGGGTACGTTGCTAATGCTTTTAACTATGGAGAGGGGAACTGCTCAAGTGGAAACATGAAAACTCACTACAGAAAGGTAATAATAATGCTGATATTTTGGAACTGGCATTTTACATACGGGAATACAGCGATCTTCACATCTCTGTCAACCTAAAATTATTGTCAGCTTAGTATTCGGCAGCTGAAAGGAGCTCGTTGCAATTAAGAAAACCTCTTCATTAAGGGGACAGGCTACAGAAAATATGCCGAGTAGCTAGAGTATCAAAAAGGCACTTTATTTGCATTACGACTAATTCACGTTTATCAGGCCACGCAACTTTTCTTTCACGCAACTACTTAAATTACTAGATTAAATATTGCGTTTATTTAACAAAACAGAAACATTAATCACTAGTCTTCCCTCTGAAATTACTGGGAGGATTTCTATATCTTCGTCAATGCTTTACTTAAATCAATGCTTCATGTTGTAAGGTAAGTATGACATTAAATATACCTAAACTACCATTACCCAATACTCGTCAGACCCCTTACTGAGCAATTCTCTTCATCTACCTTTGGAGGGCGACAATGGCTGCCTGCTCATTTTCATTCTCTGCCTGTGTTATGCCCAGGAACTGCCAGGCCTGCAAAAATAATCATCATTGTGTTAATTTGTTAGACATACCCAACTGCAAGCTGGGTTACAACTGTCACTGTTAAGCGGTGGGGTGAATAAAAATTGCAGGTCTGTCCAGCAGTAACTGCAGATTTTTCCACAGCATGCATACCAACAGTACAGCTCAAGGCAGCTTTGAATGTCTGCTTTCTTAACTTTGAGTTACTGTACAATTTAAACGTTGCCAGAATTTTATGGGAAACAGTGAAGAACAATTCTAGAGGATCTGGGGATTCTCTCTGCTTTTTGAAAGGCTGCTGCTTAATTTAAGGTGGCAATAGATCCAAAGAGACCTAGATACTTACACTGTAAATATTTTTCATGTCTCACAGAAAACAGCCTTTAAATAGATACCCATTGAAAACATCAATTAATACAACTTTTAAAAACGTGCCAACATTCTGGTTAAATCAAACATGTTCATCTTTTCCATAGCAATGTTTAAAAGGTAGTTTGAAAACATCAGGAAAAGAAGGAAAGGTTTCAAGTATTGTCTCTTTAGAATGCTTTTAAATGACAACTTGGAAACGCTGTACCTTCAAAAATAGATTCTGGTCTTATGAAGAGCTCCCCTTCATCTATTTCAAAGCACACACTATTCCAAAACCACTGTTAGTGTTCAATCTGCATCAATCGGTCGTTCCTAGCAAAGGTTTGCGCCCTGAAAGCATCCCATCATTGCATGCTAAAGGGAGTCCCCTTTTCCTTTATCGGTAACGGGCACATGAGTGAATACCTCTGCATCGTTGGGTTCTTGTAGAATAGCAGCTTCCAGGTATAAGATCGTAACCGGCAGGTCACCTTCTTTCATTTTTTTCAGTCCTTCCTCAAAAGCACCAGGCCAGTCTTTGAAGGGATTCTCGGTATGGAAATAATAACCCTGGAGAAGAGCGATAATGGACCCGTGGTGAAGCACTGTAGCAAGGAATAGCAACTCTGGAAAATGAAATGACTCGCTGTTTTCCAACTGGGTGTAAACATCCTTTGTTCTGTGAAAACAGTGTGAGCTCCCCCGTGAAGTTTCAATGACAAAACGTGTAAAAAAAATCCGCATCACTTGACATTGATGTTTCTGCTCTGTCTATTTTTATTTTAGCTCTGAAGTTACACTTGCTGGTACTCATGTTGGGCCCTCCTGCTCCCATCAAAGATAATGGCACCAACTCCCACTGCCTGCAGTAACAGCAGAACTGAACCTGGCCTGAGCCCAGGACATCCAATTTGATGGTAAAGAGCACACATGGAGCAGCTGCCGCCCTGCAGTGCTTGTAGCCTGATGTCTGTTCGGTTAATACCCTCAAATCTTCAATTAACCTTCAAGATACAGGACAGTGTGGCAAGCACCTGAGTTTCTTTTAGAATTTCTTTCAATTTTGCCTTTTTCTCTTCCTGCCGCTGCAGTAGAAAGGGTGTGTGCTACTATCGGCTACATAATATAAATCCAATTAAAACGTACAACGGAGGGAATGAAGAAGAGGGACAGAATCTCTGTCATTTCTGGCCTCAACAGTGTTTGAATGTACCAGCCCAGATTTTTTTTATTTGGTGATCGGAATCCAGCAGTTTGCTTCAAGATCCTTTCGGATGAATTCAGGCAGTGTGCAAGGCTACATGTGTGCTCGCTAGGGTAAGGTCTTTTAAACCTACCTCACTCCCAGACAAAGAGGATGAGCTCTTTGGGGTAAAATTAGCTTCCGTGCCCAGAGAGTTTTCTGTGAGCTCCTTGAATAGCTGAGGCGAATCCCAGAGTTTCACAGGAAGGATGCAGTGTATTAAAAACCTGTGTTTTTTAATACAAAAAACCAAAACTTTTTCTGTTACCTTCTCAATGGTTGAGATGGTGACTTGCCCCGGTGCTTCCTGGTTCTCTGAAATCCAATTTCTGCGAGCCATTTCTTCCCATTCTGCTTGCATTTTATCCCAAAACTCTGTGTCTGACTAGAAGGAAAAGGAAAAAAAGGAAGAAAATTCACGGCAAAATGGTAAACTTTAAATTTCTTTCTACCAGTGGTCTGAGTCTGGCAATTTTGCTGAGCAGTACTAATTCTATTAATAATCATGCCGAAGGGAAATACTACAGCTCATATTTGGAATTCCATATAATTAAATTTAATCTCTTATATTGTATTTTGTCCACAGAAAACCCTTTATCTCAGAGGCAGTGTATATTCTATTTGAAGCAGGATTCGCAGCAGCTTACATTGTATCTTATTGATGCTAACAGGAAATTTTTGCATAAAATTTGAAGGAAATGAAGGCTGCCCAAAAAAAAGGAAAGGGAAAAAAAAGAAAAAAATCAACTAAGCAAATTTGCTCAAAAATAACAGGAGATAAAACAGTTTAAAAGAGAACAAACATCTCCCTTTGGTATATTCAGCGTTATTTTCAACTATGGAAAAGAGTAATGGCAAAGCTTCGACAGAGGGTATTGGCACAGGAGACCGAATAAAAATGGGGGTTTTGGACATGGTGCAGAAATCTTAATATCGCATCTCGTGCTGTGCTGGTGAGAGGAATCTGTAAGAGATTATAACAGCCTACAGTAAGATGAACATTCAGCTCAAAGACGAGGGAAAAATGCATATGCAAGAGAAACAGAAATGGTGAAACAAGAACAAGATTTAGGAGGTATAACGACCAGAATGAGGGAACCACTGTGGCTACTAGAAAATGATGCCAGGAAACAGAAATAGGATAAAAAAAAAAAAGAAAAAGAAGAGGGGAGAATCCAAGTGAAGGTGCTAATTTTTTTTTCAGCCTCCACACATTAGTCATAAGCCCTGAAAAGCAGTTCCATGTATGCTCAGCACTATGAGCCATTGCAAAGTTCTTCAGTTCCTACAAGGTCACGGCCAGAACTGAGTGAACTGACACAACCGAGGGCACTGTTTCTCATCTTAGGTATGTCAAAGACACCAGCACAAATAATTCTAGTGAGGTTTAGACAGAACTGTTTGAGTGAGGTGCTAATCAGATAGAGCGAGAGGAAATGACCTCAAGTTGTGTCAGGGGAGGTTTAGATGAGAAGGAAGGAAGAAATTCTTTGCTGAGAGAGCGGTTGGGCACTGGAACAAACTGCCCAGGGAGGTGGTGGAGTTGCCATCCCTGGAGGGCTTTAAAAACCAAGTAGATGTAGCACTTGAGGCTGTGGTCTAGTGGCCAGAGAGATGTTAGGATGAAGGTTGGACTTGATGATCCTGCTGGTCCTTTCCAACCATATTGATTCTATTATTCTAACTGAAGGTCTTATAAACTGGTCCAGGTAGTTTTGTCTGAATCTTCATGACAAGGCTGATCACATTGCTACTGCTCCAGGCGTGATTTGCAAAAATAGAGCTCGGTCTGTGATTGCAGGACTTGTTACAACCCTCTGCAGGTACTTGGAAAAAGGGAAGTACAGATTATTGCCAGTACTGAGAACATTTGAGGTGAGGTGTGGAGGATTAGGAGGACTTGCTCTGGCTAACAGGAAGCACAGTTGCTGTAAATCACGAGGCTCTCTGCAAATGGCAAGGTGCATTCCCTCTCCAGAAATCCAATAGGCGTTTCTCTTTGGCTCTTACTGGAGCATGTGCCTCCTGATATCCCAAACTTTCTTCCAGGACACTCAAAATTGTCTGTATTATGGAATAACTGGATCTGTGAAGATACCTGCTCTGTTCCTCTTCATACTAGTAAATGAATGTGAATCGTTCTCTTCTAGAGAAGAGGTTTCGATCTTCGTAGTAGACTCGAACAGAACTTGATGACTCCGTTACACGACTTCCAAGGTTCCAAAATTTGTTTTCAATTCAGATTTGAAGGGAATAGTATTTAAATAGTTGTGAAATTGTGCTGAAATGGCCATTTAGGGTTTGAAAAGGGCAGGATAATGAATCTGATTGCTCCCTCTTTTACTCTTATCAGATCGCTCCCTCTTTTACTCTTATCAGCCGTGGCCAGAGGCACCTGAATCCCTTAAACCCTCCTGTTCAACAGATGTCTCGATCAACTGCTTTGCATTCAGTGCGAATCTGCGCTGCACTGAAGAAAAAATCACTTGACCGTATTTTTCCCAGCAGTAATTTTGAGATTCAGGATGAGGTAAAGGAGTGGAAATTTCCCTTTACTACAGATTAATATTAATACAACTACTGAAAAGTAATTAGTAATGCCTTCTAAAACAGATTAATTTAGAGAACTAATTCTATATAGATACATGTGTATACGACTTTATATTGGAATCTTTGTACTTTTCCCACAAAAATCCCTTATGAATCAATGGCTTGGAAACGTATCAAATCACATTTCTCCAGATCGTAAGCAAGCATAGAAGTGGTTTTAGGTCTTGTGTTCAAGTTCTGCTGCTTAATTACATATTTATAATTCAGACAGAAGCTCACTGTGTGCATACTCCACTTAAAAAGCTAGTGAATTACTAGGCATCCAAGTAGCCACGCTTAATTATCAATAGTGAGTCAAAGGTGGAGGAAGAATGCAATGGGGAGAAGACCTGCTTTGCTATGAAGTCTCTTAACTCCTCATCTGCTCCTTGGACATGGGCTGGCACTCAACTGTGATTTTGCAACTATAAGCAAAGGTTTAGCTTGTTTGGGCCAAATGAGCTTAAGTCCCAGCTACAGCTTTTGACGTACGTCCAGCTTGTGGGCTTTCTGAAACCGGGATGGCAAAGCTGCAGCTGGATCCCGCACAATTATGGCACCTAATAAAATGCTCTAATATTGACATGGCAAATAACAATGTCAATAGCAGAGCAGCTTGATGTCTTTGAGGAAGAGGACTGTAAATATTACAGAGTCTTTCTCAGAGCCCCGAGGCTATCTCAGCTCTCATTAGGAGCAGTTTTTTCATTGACTTCGGTGGCAGGAGGGTTAAATTAATAGTGAGTGTTTCTGAAAATCAGGCTTTGGATCAAGACTCCTAGATCTAATTTTAACTCTGTTTGCTATGTGACTGATGCCAATTACCTCGTTTCAATGTTTCTGCTATCTCAATACCGGCGAATTACTTTGGACGTACCAGAAGTTTTCAGACCAGTTGAACACATTTACCACGTTCTCAGATGATTGGCAGCAGTTAAGTGGAATGACATCCAGGAATAATGTTCGCACCATCTGACTGCTTCCAAGCAGAATAGTCTGCATTTTGTCAAAGCGGCTATTTTTACTCTTAGTATTTTAAAATATGCTGAAGCAGTTAAACAAATGGGAGGCAAAATATTTCCAGGCTCTTTACTTCCTATGATAGAGTGAAAGGGGGTGGGTAGGTACTTTCTGAATATTTCTAAACTTACCTATTTTCATAACTTTTAGTAGAATTTTGCCTGTCCTGTACTACCAAAAATTAATTTGCAATGTTCCTTCTTGATGAATGTATAATACTGTGTGGTTCTTTCTTTGAACTACTGCATCAAAATCCTCTTCAATGTGAAAGAATCAGGAAGTTAAAATTACGTGCTAGCTACGTAAGATCTCCTTAGCTGGTACCTTCTGAAAACTAAATTTTAAATATGCCTTTTTAGGAAAGTTTAGAGATTGAAAATGTATACGAAGGCCAAGATTCCCCTTGTGATTCGAGAGAGGACCAAATAAAAGGCACCTGAATGACTCCGATTCCTAGATCGCCATTTAAATGCGGTTTAGGCACTTAGGCACATTCCAAAGGGATGCTGATAGAGCGAGACAGGAAAATCATAGGTACAGAAAGGATTCTAACTAGTGTTCAAGGGGTCCCCAAAGCTGATGATTCTAAAACATGTTTTCCTAGGCTAGAACAAACTGACCTCATCTTCTTCTGACCGTTGTCACATAATTTAGCTGTAATATGCTCTGATGCTCCATAACGGCAGATGGCTTGTGTGACATGGTGTTGTAAATAAAATGATGCTGAGAAGGACAGCTCAAAATTTCTTTTGCATAAGCTCACAAACCAGCACGGCATCTGCAATTTAATCCCCACATCAGGGAAATGTGGAATAAGGAAATACCAAAATTGCTTTTTTTCCATCTCAGATTTCTCGGTTGGAACTTTTTGCATTTCCTTGATTTCGCCTTTATTTATTCTAACTCGTTACCAACAGGATGGTGGATGATAAAACAACTGTTTTAACAGAATATAGGTAGAGGGTGGATCTGAATCCCCATGGTGGCATTTTAAAAAAAGATCAAAGGTACCAATTTTTGGTAAAATATGTCTTATTATTAGAAATATTACATTAAAATGCATTTGGTATGGCGCTTGGAAATCATGAAGACTTTAGGCTGTTTGTGCATCCCCCCCACATGTATAGCAAAGGGATGAGGTAAAAATCAAATCCAATTTCCAGAATGACAGAAAAGAAAGTGAAGTCAGCAGGCACCCAATCACTGCAAGTGGAGCTGGACCCTCTGTAGTAAAGAAGCTAATTTACTTATCTCTTTATTCTTAAAAGATTCCCCAATGGCATAGACATCTTTAAACCTTCTTAAGAAAGAATTACCTCACACATCTTCATTAATCTCAAAGTTTGACATCTTAAGACCATTCCCAAAGCTCTAAAGTGAGTACTGGGTGGAGGATAAAGTTTGGTATCTTCATTTACTGAACTGTTAATTAATTCCTTTCGAACTAGGCCACAAAGAACCTGAGATTTGCTTCCTTTTCTTGATCAGTTTTCTGGCTAATCTTACCACTTGGAGCTTTCCCAGTTGAAGAATATTACGGAAACATCCAAAGCCTAAAAAATGAATTTTTGAACTGTATCTATTCTCTGCTTAAGAAAGCACTAATCTTTCTGAGATGGGCTGCAATTTATTTCAATCACTCCAGCTTTCTTACAACTTCATTTTAGCTAGGATGAAAATTCAACTCTTTTCAGATGCAAATGGAAACAACTGCTCTGTAAGGTCTTGAAGAGTCATTTCCTTTACATATTAACTACCAGGTCCAAGATTCTATTTTAAGCAGAAAGAATAACTTAAGACTGCCAGCTACACAGGTAGGGAGACATTTAATTAGATTCTTTTTAATAACTGTTTTGAGACTACATTAAGGCATTTTAACAAGCTGTCTTTGTTGCTTCAGCGTCACCATTTAATGTGCACGGTTGTTTTTTACAATATATTCTCCTCCTTACTTTGCTCTGTAAAGTAATTCAATAACGTCTTGTAATTTGTCGCTGGCCTCAACTTATTTTTCTCTCTGCTGAGTGCCTGGGAACTCCCCTCGCACGTGGCTTCTGGCAATTGCAAGAGTACTGACATCATTTGCTGAACGCTAACCGTAACACAGAGATGTTCATCATCAGATTCCCTGTGTCGCGCTCACAGATTCCAGCACGTCCCACCTTAAAGATCAGTCTCTGGTGCGATGAGGAGCATCGAGAGCATTTTAAGCAGTGGCAATGTGAAAGCAAGTCTCTCCTTCCCTGCCAGGGGCAAATATCTGTGATGTGTGGCTATTGTGCATCACCGGCGGTTGTTTATAAAGGATCTGCTCGATCAGGGAAACACAATGCACTCAGAAAATACAAGGAAAATGCAGCGAGTGTATAGTTTATAAAGGAGCTGACTTAACGCCTTGTGTCCATTGTAGCCTTGTATGCTGAGGCAAGGAATTTTTTGTGTGCAATAAGATCCTAAGAAGCCATGGTAGAAATCATGCAGTCTTCCCTTAGCATACCATGAAAAAAACTCCACCAATCAAATTAATTTCTTAAATAAGAAATTCTATTTCTAGCTAGAAGCCAGCATATGATTTTTCTTGACCCACTTGCTATAGCAAAAAAAATTGAGCTGGAAAAGTTGGTTCTGTCTAATCTTCATTTATAGCTTTTTTTTTTTTTTTTTTAAGAGAGAAACTGCTATTTTAAATGGGTAACTCCAGGAAATGTATCTTTTCTCTGCTTTAAATAATCGAGTCCCAACTTTCCCCTATACTTTACCGTGAGATGAGTAAGAAATCTGTAGAACCTTAGCTGAAAATGAAAACAGTAAATGAAGTAATACCTCAACGGCTGCCTTTGCTCTTTCAAATTCCTCCTCCAAGGAGTGATTTCTGGAGAGAAGAGGCCCTCCCCAACGCTGCTCCTTAGTTGATCGTGCCTAAAAAACAAAAGAATAAATCAGGAAGGGATGATACGCTCTCTGCTACATTTCTGAGTTTTCTTCTTTGTCTAGAGCCCCAAACGGCCCTTTTCTTGGGCAAAACTAGTTGTGTCCCTGCATGAATTCTTCAGATTTTTTTTTTTTACACTGTAGTAGAGATCATTCCTCGTGGGAAGGAGAGTAATTTATCTTTTCAAGACTTTCCTTTTCACTCAAGATGCATGAAAGATAAAGAGACATCTGAGAAAATCTGTAGTGTTGGGCTACAAAGGGAGGAGCTGACCATTTTGTATGAGATTTTTACTTCAATTGTCCCTTCTCCTGGATTATGGCTGTGACAACGCATTCCGCTTCCTGTGCTCCAGGAAGAAAACATCTTATTTTCCCTGTACATTTTGTGTTTTTCTTTCAGGTTCTGCTTTGGGATCCCATTGGAGAGCCAGGTTTGCTATGGATTCCGCTGGAAGGACAAATCCTTTTTACAGTCAGCAGCTCTTGCTTTACTATCAGCCGATCCCACTGGAAGCACGTAACAAGTTTCTCCCTGTTCTTTTATTAAAAATTTTGTTTATTTTTTGCACAAAAGGCCCAATACAAAACCAAATAGCATTCAATGTTGGCACAGAAAAGCACAAAGTGGCCTAATGGTGCTAAACAGAGCTCTGACTGCTAATCCCTTCCCTCATGTTAGTCAGAGGTTAAACTCATTAGCCGTTTGCTTGATTATAGTCCCAACTGCATTAATTTACGTGTTTATATTTCTGATGACTGTACTTGTAATATTCAATTTCAATGAGCCACATCGCTTAAAGACTATTTTTGCTCACTTCAGACTCACTGGGCTGTGTCTTAGGGAGGTGATTGTGCCTCTGGACTCAGCACTGGTGAGGCCACACCTTGAGTATTGTGTCCAGTTTTGGGCACCTCAATACAAGAGAGATCTTGAGGTGCTGGAGCGAGTGCAGAGGAGGGCAACGAAGCTGAAGGGCCTGGAGAATATATCTTATGAAGAGTGATTGAAGGAGCTGGGACTGTAGTTTGAGGAAGAGGAGGCCAAGGGGAGACCTCATCACTCTCTACCTGAAAGGACATTGTACGGAGGTTGGTGCTGGTCTCTTCTCACAGGTAATTAGTGATAGAACAAGAGGGAATGGCTTCAAGCTGTAACAAGGTAGGTTTAGACTGGACATTAGGAAAAAACTTTTCACAGAAAAAGTAGTCAGATACTGGAACAGGCTGCCCGGGGAGGTGCTTGAGTCACCATCCCTGGATGTGTTTAAGGGTCATTTAGATGTGGTGTTGGGGGATATGGTTTAGAGGAGAACTTTGTAGAGTAGGGTTGATGGTTGGACTCGATGATCCCAAGGGTCTTTGCCAACCTGAATGATTCTGTGATTCTACAAGTGCTGGAACATGCTCTGCTGGGATGAAACATCCAGTCTATGCCTGGGGTTTCCCATCAGTAATGTGCAACGTGTGGTCAAACCTGTATGTCTGCTTGTGTCACACATGGTTTTTTACCAAGAAAGATGATGCTTGTTTGTCCACCTAGCCCTAAAGTTTCTGTTTGGTTCCTGAGTCTCTGGTCTCTCAGGTAGAGATCAATGAGTGAAAAGTCCATTGGGTTGATGTTACACATTAGAAAAGAGTGATACAGCACAATGTCTGTGAGAAGTATGTTGGGGGGGGGGTCCACTGTGTGCATTCTTCTGTGTTGGCTTCTGGACTTTGCTGCAGGTGACAGGAAGCACAGAGTGTGAGCAAGCTTTTGTTTCTGCTTTCACATCTACTACCTCGGGTCCATCTTGTTTGGAAAGTATTTTTTAATGTGTGAGGCCAAGAAGAGATTTCTGGTTGTCACTGAAAACATACCAAAAGCCAGTCCTATACACAAACCAGTTACTTTCCTGATCAGTAGAATTTAAGGCAGAAGAGATGAATGGTTCGGATCGTCCATTTGTCTGTATGTCAAATGATGGTGTTTGTCACCCAACGTCTGCAGGATGAAACCGACATTCCACAGAGAATTAATTGAGGTTGTCTGGAATATGAATCTTCTAATCTTATCACTTTGTTTGCAAATTTGTTTAATTGCCCTCCTTGTTTCTCTTATTGATTTTAATTTCAGTTTCCAACTATCACTTCTTATTCTTTTTCCAGTAGTTTAAAGGGCTTTTAGTACTCCTTTTATTTTCTCAGTGGAAAGATAGCGATGACTTTAATCAGGTTTTAATTGTCTTTTAAATGGTAGAACGAGACTGAGATCTTAAATTATCTCATTACGAGGCATTTTATTTGGATTTCAGCCTTTCTTGTGTCTCTTTTACCTCTTTATTTCTTTATAGCTTTATTTTTCTTAGAGCCAAACAGACAACCAAAGTGAACCCTAGATTCCAGAGCCTGTCTTGCTGTTTCTCTGTACAGAAATCAGGTGATCTCCTGTCTCTCACTAATTATGTCTGCTTCTGCACACTCTTCTTGCCACAGCACCGCACAGGGAGCACTCGTGTTGACATCCTCATACGCTCTGAGCCATAGGTTCTTTTCAAATTGCCTCCCAGTGTAGTGTTGTAAGTAGAGCCTGAATTCTTGCTCCAAAATGTTTTTTTCAAGTGACTATATTGGAAGATGTATTTTTATAGCTGCCTCGGTCACTAGCTCATTTTTATGACTCCCTTATTTACATTATTTTCATTCTACTGGTGCATCATATGCAAATTTTATTAGGAATGGCTTGCATATTTATTTTCAGATCAATAATATTGAAGGTCATGGTTTCCCTTTGGAATTACAGAAGGACGCCCATGTGATTACAATTCATAGGAAAGAACTACTGTTCTTGAGATCTTAGGTTAGCTGGTTTTAAGCTGTTTAACACAGCTGCTTTATTCATATTTTATGATGCCAACTTCAAAATCAGAATATGGTGTGTTAATTCAAACATCTTGCAGAATATCACACAGCAACATTTATCATCCCGACCTGTAATCTGATCAAAGAATTAAATTTGGTTTTCTTGACACAAAACCCCGCTGACAGACATTAATTATGTTCGAGCCTTTTCATGATTTACAAGTTGGCTCTTGCAAACTGTTTGATTACTTCTGCTATTTAATCTTTTGTTTCCAGTGACTGCAGTTTCCTTAGGTCAAGGACAATACTGTAAAACATGATGTTCAGACTGCGCAGTGCTGCAGGAGGGGAGGGTGAGCTTGTTGGGGCAGTAGAGAGGTGAGGGGAAAAAGGACAAGAAGGACAGAAGTCCCCTCCTCTGCCACATGTTCCCTCATAATCCCCACAGAAATATCCTTTCCTCTCCATTAAACGCACAGCCAGAGGGGAAAAAAAGAAGTAATTACAAAACTCACATAAGCTGCATTTGCATATAGGCAATGCAGAGTCATGTTCTGAGCTGGGATACCCAGAAATGAAAGACCCCACATATAACAAACATGCTGTGCAGGAAGAGAGGGGATGGGAACGGAGTGCCAGCACTGGAGAACTTCACATCTCCAGCTGGTGATGGGGTGGGACTTTACAGCTGCCTCCCTTAAGGGGAGCCCAAGACATGGTATGGCTCTGGGTAGAATGGGTATGTCTGGGGCGTGGACACTGCGTACACTCTGGTTTGATATGGTCACCCCTCTACAGTCAAGCTGATCACTGGCTGCTGTCTTCAGGGACAAAATCTTCCATTCCAGTCCATTTGCCCACACTGCCCTGTGCGGGTAGTCTGCTTATGTGCTGTTGGACCTTAACTGTTGATAAGAGGCTTAAATTTTAGTCGCAGCTTTTGAGAAGGTCTTCAAATAATGAGCTAGATCTGTCCCTTGTAGATCGTCATTTCGTTAGAGTAACTGGCCCACCCAAGGGGAGCTCAGGCCATTAGTCTTACTGTAGCTGTTTGGGAGAAGTGGGGAAGAAATTTTGCCTGCTAAATATTGTTGCCCCAAACTGCAGATTTCTAAGGTTTATGGGCTTTGTGCAATATCTTTGTCTAAAAGTGACATATTAGAAGCAGGTACAGTTTTAGTATGTCAACTGTTTTGTGTATGCATTCTGGGTGAGCAATAAAATATCTAAAATGCCCAGGGAGGCATTTAGAGAGTAAAAACATGAACAGACTTTATGCATATACAATTTAACATATTATCTCCCTCTGCAGTTTGTAATTATAAGAGAAAAAAAAATAAACCTTAAAAAAACCTGTAGGATATCTCAGTACTAGTAAAAGCGTATAAGGAACTTTCCAGAACGGCAGATAAAAGGAAGAACAAAGATACTTTGCGCCAAAGCAGTGTGAGAGTTAAAAATAGGTAATGTATGATGTGAGTAGAGTAGGGAGAAGCAGGACGGCCACGTCCAGTGACAGCCATCATGCATTGCCCATTGCAGCCTTCAGACACATTCCTTCCCTATTAATTCAAAGCTTGCCTTTGTGATTTTGTATTGGCGTAAGTGCTGGTAAACACAGGATTTTGTTACCAAGACTGCATATTTTTAATGAAAATATGACCTAGTTACTTACTACGTCACTTTGAGGAACTAAATCCAACATGTCAAAGATGAGTGATGATGGTGGTGGTCTGAGAAACTGCTGATGGAGAAGTGCAGCAAGTTTGGCAAGGTGAAGTCTTTAGGGCATGGCATGATCTGTTGCACGTGCAAAGGTTACCCTTAAATGAGAGACAAGTTCTACAGAACAACCTGATCTATGTGAATGCATATATAAATATATGTTTGGACATATATGTGCATACCTACATATCTAAAACCATACAACTCTACGTAATCATTTCCTCATGGTCCTGTCCAATATACAGGGGAACTGGGCAAACCTACAAACCCTCTGCCCAGAGCCCTCCGTATTATTGTTCCTTTTCCAGCAGAAAAACTTCTGTCCTACCTGTGAAGATCAACTGCTAATGAAGGTTGGTCTAATAATTCCTTCCTATATTCCTTAACCGTTTCCCAATTCTGGGGACTTCTGGTTGACCAAGAGACCTTGAGAATTGATGTATGACAGGGATAAAGAACCATCAAAAGTTTGAATTTCAGAACTGGAGGAAGGGGAAAAAAGATGATGCTGTAAATTGTAGCTTGAAATCTTTCTGTACAGGAAAGTCACAGTTCACTGCACTATTAAACTCGGAATATTTGAGATGTTGACACGGTTATTTTCGTAACATACTAATTTGGAAGCTGTGTGAAGATTTGGCTGTATGAACATTTTAATTGCTTATACTTGCAAATATCCCTTAAATAGTTCTTCCAGAATGTGAGTTAGCCAATGGGACAATTCCTACTTGCTTTTAAATAGTTAATAGACCTACCACATCCTCTTACCTGTATTGCAGGCGCAAGTTCTAATTCCGACGCTGATTCAGTGTCCAAGGCACACTTGACGTTGGTCAGCTCAGACTGGGACCTGTTTTCTGTGGACCTAGAAATGATGCATTTACATACTCATCACTGCACACTAAGGCGTGTGGCCTTCTGTCTGTTGGCCTACTGATTCATCAGGCTAGTTCTTTTAACAGAACTGTTTAACCTGCAGTTATCAGAAGTGCCTGGACCTTTAGCGTCCGCACTCTTAAAGCTTTTCAGTCGCGTACAAACTATAGTTAATACAAGAAATCAGAGTCAGGCCTGAGTCACCAGTAGAGCCCTGGGTTATATATTGGCGTGAAACTAGTATAAAGGAATGAAGACTTTGCCTCTAGCACTGTGCTCCTATTTCATAGCCTGGCAAGATGAGGTGAGACAATGACACAAGGCTGTACCTGCAGTCAGTGTCTAAGAATCAAGCACCAGATTATGGAATTTCACCTTGGCATATGTGCATTTTTCTGCCGCGATGTCCTAATATTCTTTCTTCCTTGAAAATTAAACCCTGTAGGCCAAACTCAAGTTAACCGTGTGAAGCTCTAAGTTAATGAAACACCCGGATAAAGGGCAGGTTAAGATACAGGATAAGCATCATTTGGTCAGAAAACTGCTTCTAGTGTATGAAAATGCTAATTACGGTAGTGAATGAGTGTTGCTTACCGATCAGGAAGGCAGCAGAATTAATCTACAGGAACTGTTACCAAAGGCAAAGTCCAATTCTTTCCTCATTTTAGTCAAAGTGCGTGAAAGATGTAGTACTTGGCTTGGATATTTTATCTTGCCTCTTCCAGTTATACGCAGAAATTGTGCCCTCTTAGTAGCAAAACCAAAATACGCTGGACGTCCAGTGACTGTCAAATCACTGCCAAGTATCCTTTTGTACTCGTTTTACTCACATGTTTGTAGTTGGTTTTGGATCACTGCTTGCCTCTAGAATTCTCGCCACCATTTTTTTAGTAGTTGCACCTGCTACTTTTCATAACATTAAAAATTGCTGGCAAAGTGTCATTTTATAGTGCACTTGCTTGTGGTACGTTGCCCAAAATGTCTGCTTGAACACATTTAATGTAATCACAACAGATTTAATAATATGACTTGTCATCAAGTAAGCATTTCTGTCAACTAAGAAAGCTGGACTGGAAATATTTTTGTAAAGAAAGAAAAAAGTTGTACCATAAAAGCTCTTTGGATGGAGCTCTAGATGATGCCGATGTTCGCTCTGTAGAAGCGTGGACCTTACTACTCCTGTCTCCATGAAAACTGACGTCATCCCATTTCTCTATCTGCGTCTGAATATCAACTAAAAAATAAGAAAAGAAAATATGAATCTTTTAAAGAAACTGCTGCAGAAAATTGTATCTCCTCTTGTTAAAGGTAGGTTACAGAGAAAATGGTGCCACCAAAGACTGTATTTTTGCTAGGTTCCAATATACAGAAAAGTTGTGCACCTTTCTAGCTGAAAATATTTGGGAATTCACGACATTTTTCTAAATCTATTTATATTCATGGTCAAAATGTGAGTGGAACTCTTGATTTAGAATTAGTGGTTTGTATGAAATTTAGATTTGTTGATAAAATTACACCGATGGTTTGGGATATTTTTAATTTCCTAATCAGTCAAATTGCAAAAATAAAGCTTTTTCTAGTGACTACTGTTTAAAATTACTTTGTAGGCAACGGATATTATTCGGTCATTTGTTGGACTTGCTTTGCAAAAATCAGAT
Source organism: Eurystomus gularis (assembly GCA_013400335.1). Classification (NCBI taxonomy): domain Eukaryota; kingdom Metazoa; phylum Chordata; class Aves; order Coraciiformes; family Coraciidae; genus Eurystomus; species Eurystomus gularis. Next base: position 30,935 of record VZZY01006188.1, on the reverse strand, counting down.
GTTCAGCTCCTGTTTGAAGATAAAGTTCTCTAAAAGAATTTCTGTGCTGATGAATGGAAAAATTTCCTACTTTGGTATAAATTACATTTACCTTGCAAATTTCTCAGTTGCGGTGCAAGTAATTTAGTTTGGATGGAACTAAATTAAATTCACCTTTTCCAAAGCTCATCTAGAGATCATACTTGGCAGGATATTGAGTTGGGAATTTTTTCTTTTTCAATCTGTATAAATATAGCTCCTTTGACAAGAATGGATTATTTTTTCTCTTGTATGTGTAGATAAAGCAGTATTTACAAATATAATGTGTATTTCTGACATCTGCAGCTCTGAAAAGGACATTCAGTATGGGCTGCCTCTGGTTTGGGTCCTTGACCAATTTCTCAGGATACCCCTATAGATCTTTTTCTACCATTTTACTCCCTCTGACTAAATTATTTTTTGAAAGACTCCTTTCAAAACTTTATTTGCTTATTTAGTGACAACCTAATGGGTATATAGGCAAAATGCACTTGCAGGGATTCAAGTTGAAAGTGTTCCAACTAGTTTATAATGTGGAACCAAGGTTACACTCCCTGCTCAAGTGTGGTGTCACAAAAATCCTGGTGTTGCTTGGTTTTTTTTTGTGGGAGTAGCAAGGAGAAACTTGTGCTAAGCAAGGCTGTGTAGCACTGATAAAACAGCCACTCTCTTACCTAAATCTAGTGAAGACTTGTCTGAAACTCTGACAGTCTGGACTTTCTGTTCAGTATCCACACTGATAAGGTCAGAATTGTCTGTCTTCCTTCTGTGGGTTGAAGCTTTTAAGCCTTCACTTCTGGATGGATTCTCTGATTTCTTTGCTTTGTTTTGGGTGTGTGAGACAGGTTCACTGAGATCCAAGAGATCCAGACCTGTTGATAATACTTAGACACAAAATGTTAGAATTCAATGTTGGTTTAATTCAAATAGCTCGCTTCTAAGAATTTTAATCGGGTAGTGTGTTTGCATTTGACTAGTGTAGCTGTGTGTTTCCTGGCTAAAGAGGAGGAGCAGCACGTTCAGATCTGACAAGGGATTTCAGGTGCTTCACTGGATGCAGTTTAAAAAAGGTGGTTTTGCATAAAAGGCCTTACCTCTGGAAATCTTCAAGACAAAAAAAATCTTAAGGCTGCAGCCTTACTCCACATACGGTTTCCTTGTGTTGTGAGGGTTCCCTGTAAAACTGAGCTTTTAGATAAGATTTGGTTTAATCTTAGATTTATCAGGTACTGGTAACAGCTGCTGAGGGCACTAGTGTTCTCGCCATTACGGAGAAAGCTGAAGAGTAGGCAGCTTCTTGGGTGGACTTCTTGGGTCATAAAGGAATAACAGGATGTTTAGGAATGGCTTCTACTGTTGTTGCTGTTTGTCTTTTGGGGCATAAATATTGAATATAATTACAAGTTCCACCGCTGTTTTTGTTAACGACTGTATTAGTATAAAAGGCACGTTGAGTCTCAGTTCTTCATTTAAGGGTAACATTTAAAATTCTTTTGCACATAAAAGGTAGAAAGCCTCGCTCTTTATCGCTGTGTTATAGGACAGATGTTTTTGGCAGATCAATTTGTATTATCTCTTGCAGTGCTATACCTGTGTTCCTGGTAAATCACTGAATTTCATCAATCTTCATAGAATAGGAAATGTTTATTTTGTTATTAAATAAGTCTAATTATTGTATTCAAGGCAGATAATTATGATATTCAAGGCAGATAATATATTCAATATTATCAAGGCAATAATATATTCAATATTATATTCAAGGCAGATAAAGGATCTACAGATACTTACTTTTTACAACAAACACCACTCGTAAACAATCGGAAATATTTCTGTTCAGCACTGTAATATTTTTAGCTATATATAAAATCAAAAGTCATTATTTACAATTCTTCTTGAATGCAGTGTTCCAGTTTTTGTTACTAGAACTCGCATATCGCTTTACACACATATTAATTAGATGTGGAGATAATCACTCAACTGTCAGTTACTCATTTAATAATTTGCATGAGTACAGATTTTAATTAAATGGTTTCTAACAAGCCAAGTCGTTTTATGAGATAGCAACGGAACGTAGGAGTGCTATGCTGATTTCATTGTATCTCAGCTGATCTGCTCAACCTTTGCACAAATACCGAATAAGAGGAGGCCAGTTTCTAAAAGCACTTCCAAAGCACGATATACTTCAAATATAATTCAATATAATTCAAAAGGCTTTCAGGTTTCACTCTTACTTTTCTATTATCTGCTCGACTATCTCACTGTAAAAGAAAGGAGGTAAGAAATGTCTTAGAACCCTTTACTAATAAAGTGTCTGAACTCAGCCTGGATGAAGTGTTTTGATATCTCTTCCCTTTTCTCTGACATCCCATCCAAGTTTTTGTTAAAGAAAATCCTTCTAGAGTAAAGAATGGGTTTGGTTAAAACCAGACTAAATGTGGCTTTCCCATAGGTTAAAATTTTGCAAAAACAACAATTGAGAATTGGTCAAACTGATACGTGGTTCCTGTTGAACTTAAACAAGCTCCCTTTAATTCAACCCCAGAGGTCTCCTAGAATACACGTGACTTGGATCACATCAGGTTGGCCCTCAAATGTAATGAAGAAAATTATTTCTACTAATGGATCAGGCAATTATGATTTAATACCAGCTTGCAATTTTGTGCAAATTAGTAACAACTCAAGAAATCACGTGACAAAAATGTGCAATAATTGAGATAAAACTACAATTATTTCCGTCTAGTGAGGGACAGTAGAGATTTTTGTTTACCTGCAGTATTTGATGTCACAGGCCTTGCAACTGCTTCTGGTTTAGCTTCACAGAGGAAGTCATCAATGGAAGGGCTCAGAAGGGGTCTGCTTTCTTGTTGCTCATTCACCAGCTAGCAACAAAAAAACCCAAGGTCACAGAGTGTTGTTGAGGACGCAGAATTCCAAGAAATAAAACATATTCTCACAATATTGTGTGCTTTACTTTTGATTGTGAGAGACTAAGATATTGCGATTAGAACACGTACAAATAGCTCTGGGCTTAAAGTGAAAAAACTTCTGGGGCAAAGTCATATCCCAGTTTTACAAATTGCACAGAAAATAAAGCAACGAGGTGATTTTCCCATAGCAGTTGTCGCATACTATTGCTTATAGGGCTAAAGTATACAAGGCCTGGTGTAACTCCCTTCAGATCAGTGGGTGAAGTTGGCCTTCTCTAGCACCAGTAGCACCAGGAGAGTAAGCAGGCCTTTTTCAGTATTTGGAAGTGGTCTTTTTTTTTTTCCACAAGTAACTTGCCCTCCCACGGGACTTCCACAACAGGATTTCACCTAGCGAATATGCATTAGCCCATTAAACAATAACCTGCTGAGACAGAAAAACGCTTCTCTGCAACATGAAGACGTGAATGACAGTGGATGGAGCCTGATGAATGTATGAACTTCCTGCGCGAGTTTTGACCGTGGGGAGACTCGTAGTACTGTTTTTATTCTTGTGCAGTTTTGCCTTTTTATTGTAATTGCAGGGTGCTTTGGTTTTCTGCCACCTGAAAGAAATTTCTCTATTACAGGCTATCTCACGTCTGAGGGATTAAAAAGCCAAAACAGTCTCAGGAATAAAAGTCTCCTCTCTGCAATCTACCTGTGGTTGGTGGATCAAGACCTATGCTGAGCTGGATGGATGTCCGATAGCGCGGCCTGCATTTACTTTATCTTCAGTAATGTGAAAATAGGTTTTCTCTGTGTTGTTTTCATCTGGAGCTATTTCAGCTTTACTTTTATCCTCTCTGCTCTCCTTCTCTCCATTTTGTTATTGCTCTTTATCCGTTGCTGAATTTTCAAAATTTTCTCCCAGGTGTATTTGAACTTTTAAATTTAGGGTGCTAACAAGGACTAAAACTGGCAAAAAAAAGGTATTTACTCATCCTCATTTTATATTTATGGATTAGCTACTCCAGTATCAGAACTGCCTCTAAAATCATTACAGCAAACCAGCTTAGATTCACTCTTCTTCAGCTCTTGATTTCTGTAGTAGAAAGTTGCAAGAAAATACAGGAGCTACTGAAAAAAAAAAAAAAAAAGCTCATTATTCTGATGGATCAAACATTTAAGCTGGTCCCTAATGCTGACTGACTGTATAATATGTGCACTTACTCATTTGCCCAGGACTTCACAGTTTTGCGCTGAAATTCCAATTTACATGAGTAACACGGAGGGCAGATGAGTGATTGCCTGCCCAACCGTGTGTGGCAGAACATGCAAGTGTGGACATTTAATTTAGGAGTCTGGCAATGATACAGCCCCAAATTCTAATTCTGCGTGTGCTAAACACAGACTGACGATGCGCCCTGCGAGTAACTTAATCCTGTGGGTCTTTAACTCTCCGACTTGATTGTCCAGGTTGCTGTCTCATTCGATGCACAGAAGTTACTTGCTTGAGTTGGTAAATCCCAGAACTTGATTGGAAATTTCATTTATACCAGCTGAGCACCTTTGATTTCCATTAAAGGTGCTTCTATAGTACCCATATTATCTCCAGGTCTATAATTTTACCTAAAGCTGATATTTGGGACTTAAGAGGACCTTACTGCTTATGATTTGGTGACAGTCAGTCCTTACTTATTTCTATTAGTGAAAAGCTGAAGGTGGATACCTAGTTAATTCTTGGCCAAATTATTTTTCACCTTTAAAGAGTTTCTTTATGATCAAATCCAGACACCAGCCAAAATTGCTTGAATACATTTTTCTTTTTTTCAGTCACAAATCCCATTCTAGGAAGGAGCATTAGTAACAACTGCTGCATTTTTGCAACAAGTCACATATTTGGGTGAACATGGTATCCTGCAGAAAGACTGTTAAAGCCTCTGGCTGAGCTGCATCTTCAATTATCTATTCTGTGATACACTAACAGCATAAAGGAAAGTCCTGCACCATTTGGAGGGGGACAGGAGGGAAGAGAGGAGAGGTTCTATAGGAATCACTGTAAATGTAAAAACGTCATAGGAAATATCGTGATCCTTTATCTATAAAAGTGTATCTGTAGGGTACGTTAGTTATCACATAAAATTTGGATGCTTATCAAGTTTCCCATTATATTCCGTGGAAATTGTCTTTAATAGGAAAGAATGGGGGAAGGAGGGAATGAAGAAGGGTTGTGAGGAGCAAGACAGCCAGGGTCACTCACTGGAGACAGCGGAGAGTAGAAATATGAAGAGCAACTGCAGAAGCAATTTATTGCCCAAACCTTCTGCAGGGTAAGAGGATAAACTCTGGGAAGACCAGCAATGATGCTAAGAATCAGAGTTGTGAAGGGGAAGAAAACTAGACTCCACAAAGGTCTGAATTTCTCCAAGGTTCAACTGAAGTAGCAGATGTCTGGCGAGTACTTTTTTTTCTTTTCAGAGCTGATTGCCACATCTCTAGAAATTTCTTTATGATGACGTTTGCATAAGGAAGACCTGCTCAGCAACAGGCCTTCATCACTTTGATACCACCAGTGTATTGTTCAAAGTCCCTTCATAAAATTCTACCGTCAAACTGAAAGAAGATTAGTGGTAATATCCACTTCCTCAAATGATCAGAAGCATAAACCCCACATTTTACAGGGACACTAGGAGAGTTTGACTTGCTTAGGCTAACAAAATGAAGATTGAGTAGGAATATAATTATTCATGTATACATAAAGGGAGAGCTGTTAGATGCCATTGGAGGAGGAAAGTTATTTCAGCTATAAAGGCTGGCAGGACAACAAGGAGATCTAAACTGGCCATGAATAGATCTGCTCTGGGAATTAAAAGAATCCTTCTATCACAGCAGCGACGTGTATGAACAGTATATTTTTTTAGGGCAGGGGGACAAAAAGCCTGCCTATCTAAAATGGCTTTTGACAAGCTCTCTCCATGGCTGTTCATGATGCGATTGCTTTTGAGAAGTGGACTGTGGCCTCCTAGTCCTGCGTCCTACGGTGCCATGACTAAGGACTGGAAGTTGTAGGAGTGTCTTATTAAAAGGATCGCTCCTGTGAAAATTAAAAACTGCTTTCAACTGAAATACCTGGATCAAAGCAGATAGCGAAAACTGGTCAAGTCCACTAATTCTCACTAAACACTAACTATATATGTATAGCAATAGGACATCTCAGAAAAATCTGGTTTTGACGTGAAGCAGCCATTTTATGATGAATCAAACCTTAATAGGTTGAAGAGTGCCGTGAGCTGATATTTCTGCTGTAGGTAAGAGGGCGGTGGGGCAGGTTTCTGACATTACTGTGTATGTAACGCCGCTTGGTAAGCCCCCGGTCTCACACTCTGAATTTCATTTTGCTGCCTCATATGTTGTACCAAATTTATCCCTAGTTTAAGTCTGCTTAAGTTATTAGAGTTATATCAGGCTTGAATTTGGAGTAGGGCTATAAAACATTCATGAGAGGAAAACTATTATCTATATTAAAGTAATAATTTATGGTTCTCAAGCACCTTTCAGGGTGAAAATCACAGAATGCTTTAAAACATTCATGAATCAAACCTGGCACCGCTGCAGAGCTGAGAAGTATTATCTATCCATTGCAGAGGAGAGAAGCAAAGGGAAATTAAGGAAGGCACCCAGCTCTGCTCGGCACTGGAGGAAGCGGTGCTGGGAGCAGGAGCCAGGCAGCTGGTGCTGCATCCCCGCACGGGATTTATGCGTGTAGTATTTGTACACACGCCAAGCGGTGCAGACTCCGCCTGTGAAACTGGTGATTTCTAAGTACTAATTTTGTCAGCGAGTGCTGTAAATTCTTGTAATGTCTCTAAGAACTACATTTTTCTTCCTAAAAATCTTTTTAATTAAAGAAAAGAGCCCACGTGCTCCTTTAGCTGGAGGATATGTAAAATCTGTGGAGGGTGATATTCCCTAACACATCTGAAGAGACTCATCCTTAATACAAAATTCTCCTTATAAAGTCAGATGAATTTTCTGTGACTGGCTTCTGCTGTTGCACAGCAAAACAGATAAAAAGGTGCTTTTTCTCACCTCAGTAGTGCAATTGGCATTTTTGGTTCCAAAAAGCATACATGTGGGGGGTTTTGGTGCTTTGGGAGAGATACCAGAAGACTCAAAAGTGTCATTTGATGGCTGAAACCAGCCTCACTGCTTAAATATAGTGAAAGCAAGAGTTATTTAGCAGAGATCTGAGACAAGGCACAGAGGCCAGGTCTGGCTGTGGCAGTTGCTGTGCTGGAAGCCCCTTCTGCCATGGTTTCCTTCAGCAGAAACTGGACACTCCTGCAGCCCAGGACATAGAGGGGAATCACCTGGTCTCCATTTTCTATGCCCTGTGACCCGCCTCGTCCCCAGCTGTCTGCACTTACTCAGCTGATGCAGTTTATTACCTGCAGCTGCCCTTGCTGATAATTTTGCTTCCCCCAGTGCTGTGCTTTGTCTGGTGGTCTCCATGCTGCCCTCAGAGCTGCTGTGAGAGGAGGAGGCAGTGGCAGCTCATGGAGGTTCCCTCTCTAGATCATCCTCACGCCTGAAAGGTAAGTGGGAGCCTAATGCAATGGTGCTGGTTTGGGGTAAAAAATACTAAACCCTGGGTGTGCTGGGGCAGGAGGGGAGGCATCGCGATGGAAGAGGCACAATGCTGGCCCCCTGAAAGGGAGCAGTGGCCATGAAAGGAATTTCTTCCTTTTAGCTTATACCCAGCTGGGCTTTAGCTACCTTCAGTCACCTACCCAGCAACTTTTCCTCTGTCCTGCACTCACCCCTAAATCCTCCCAGGCCATATTTTCTCCTCTTGCCCCCACTGAAGCTCCCAAAGGTAAAACACCTTCCTGGAGCCTCAGCTCCAGGGCTTCTCCTCAGGCTTGGCCCTGCCTTGGGGAGCCCGCAATGGGGCACAGCGAGCGCCCAACTGCTGCCTGCCCTGAAAAAACTTGTTCTCTGCTTCTGCTCATCTTCAGGACCTTTGGCTCAGGGTTTTAATGCAGGTGCCTCTTGCGGTGTTGTTGGTGGTGTGCTTTGCTATGCCACAGACAATGGGAGATTATGTATGTATGCAGCAACTACTATGGCTTTAGTTTTGCCTTGCTCTCAGTCTGCATCTTGCATAACAGAGTTCTGAGTAGCCTGGTTTCAAACAAAAGAAGGGCGGAGGGGGGAAGAGGCCATCAACGTGGTTCATGCTGTGAAAAGTCTCCACTGAGCAGCTTAGTTTGGCCTTAAGGCAGAAGGAGCTGGAGCACACCTGGTGCTCGGTGGAACAGCCGAGAAAGCCAACTCCTTAGCTAGTGCCACATTTACAACGTGCACCCTCACACCTGGCCCTGCTCATGGCTACAAGTGCTTTGTCTGCTTTCTCTTCCCAGACTGGTGGGCTTGCTGCTGAGGGAGCGCTGGAGCGTGCTGGGGTTGTCAGCAAGGTATGGTCCTGATGTTCCCTTCTATACACTCTTACGGCATTCCCGATCTCGACCTGTTTGCAGTGCACAAGGCATGCTGGTTTGTTTGGAGGTTTTTTTTAATGTTAGTAGGGCATAACGTAATGCTGGTCTTTAAGATAAATGATCTGGAATCTAAACTGGGGGGTTCCAGTCAGGCATAGGCAGCTAATTAGCACCTATGCTTTGAGCACATAGTGAACTAGTTTGCTGAATTTAAGTGCCTAAATTCCTTCCATGTGCAATAGGGAGAGATAAATGCCTAGAAAAGTTACTCCAGAGGGAGACCCTGCCTGCCTAATTTGGGCTGTCCCTCAGGAGGCTCTCAAAGGCACCTACCTACCTTTCCCACTGGCTATATATGGAATTTTATTTTAGAAGGACTGGTTCAAGAGGCACCTAAAATTTAGATGTAATTAGCTACTCAAGTTAGTTGGATTGTATTCTGCCAGTTCTGCCACCTGAGGCTGATTGAATTACTCAAGGCACTGATGTAGGAAGCCCCAAACTAGGAGTGGGTAATCCCCTGTACAGCTCGGCAGCGGAGCAGCTCCTGGGCACTTACACCCTTTGCTGTGCCAGTTGAGTGTGGTTGGGCTCCTGGATGCAGCCGTTCACTGACCTAGAAAGCTCAGGAAGTGGTAGCGAGCGTGGAGGAAAGCAGAAACATTTAAACTCAGTTTTTTCTGTTGTTGAGATTGTATTTTTGAACTTCACTCTGAGGAACTTGCCTGCTGCTTGGATGAAACTGGACAAATAGGTGAATGAGTTAACAACTAACTCGAATCACTAATTACTTATAGCAATGGTTTCTTGAAAGATGGGCTCTCTGCACACACCTGGCAAAATCTGATCTTTGATGGCGTTTACTAGGCTAAGAGGAAGCAAACGAGTTAATTTCCTCTAGCTGGCTATTTCTAGAAACTGATAAATGGGAACCACAGCTAGAAATTGCTGTTATTGTTCTCCAGAGCACAACTGGCCTGCTGGCTGTGTTTGCAGATCGTTATCTTGGCGGGATAAGAACGGGAAGACCTCCTTTTCTGCTTTCTGAGGGAGGTTTGGAGAGGGACCTCCTGACAAAATCACTAGTCTCATGCTGAAAAAGTTAAAATTGCGTTAGTTATGTTTTTCTTTGCTGACTTCTCTAGCATGCTTATAAATATTTCACAACCAAAACGACCACCTCGCATCTTTATTTAATATTTTATGGTATGTGGTCACTACTTGACTTTTTACAGCATCCTTGTGCCTACTATTTTTTTTTTTCTCTGCCACTCTAGTGGGGATTTGTCCCAACAAAACCGACATGCCAGCCAAATAATTTGGTATTCACAAGAACAGAGAAAACAATTCACAGGGCACACAGTATAACTGACTTTCACCTAATGTGACTTGAGAGAAGCTCTAAAACTGAGAAACTCCTTTCACCTTCCCGCAAAGAGCACTTTGGAGTTGCTGCCTCTCTGAAGACCCATCTTTCTCAGCAGGTGATAACCGGTACTTGGTTGCTAAGTAGTAGCAAGTGTGTGGAGTGGCCTGTGAATCAGAGGTGACAATATCTTACCTGAGATCACACAAGCCAAGTGACCCCTTGGGGATTAATGCAAACAACTGAGAGAGGGCTTGTGTGAGGTCAGAGAAGCTGGAGGAGGATTGCTATAGGAACTGCATTGGATGTGTAAATTCCCGTGCCAGTGGTGGTGTTGGAAACCTATCGATATCTACATCTGTCAATGGTAACATGCTTATGTTGCCTTCATAAAGGGCAGTTGCATGGTCTGGTGATGAGGCTTGCAGTGATTGCTGTGTCACAGCAGCATCCTGCGTTCTGAAGTGCTGACCAATACTACGGTGTGTTGTTGCAGAGTAGAACTGAATACCTCACAGTTCACCATCTCCTTTGCTCTGTTCCTCTCGGTCTGGCTAAAGGAAACTCAACGTGGGAATTGAATCTGGCTCCTGCATTTTGGCCCTGCTCCAGCAAAGCACTTAAGTGTGTCCTGCAGAGCTCAAGGTTAAGCACGCGCTTAACTGTCTTGAGGGATCAGAGCCATGAGGGAAGGGGAGGGAAGTTTCTCTAGTCGTATTTCGACTGTGACTGCCAATTTGGCTTTTACTATTGGTATAAAAATGTGATTTAGTGTAAATCTGTCCATTTCATTAATACCTGTGTGCTCTGTGCACTTTTTGAGTAAAGGAAGCTGTTTACTAAAACAGAGTGCCTCCTCCTGACTGTTAGAAGGTTGTATTTATTTATTTTCCCTCACTTGACTGTGTGTTGTCTTTGATTTGTGTTGTAGCCCCTCCTCTTCCCCATATTACTGTCTGAACTGGAGAACTAATCTACAACGGTGATCGAAGACAAAATTAACTCCTCATCATAGATGCTTAGAGCCCCATAAAGTAACATCCTCACTAAGAAGTTACAGAATGTTCCTTTAAGGAAATTTATTTCTGTAATGTTGATGGAAGTACTTAGTCTGTACTTCTAAAAATGGCCTGCTAGTTAATTGAGGGATTAACAAAATTGACATGTAAGTGGAGTAAATGCAGGTTGGCAAAGTCCTGTAGTACAGGAAGGCTACAGGAGCCCAAGTTACCTGTTGGGAAAGCCCTGAAGAAACCTATGCGTGGGAGGAGGCACAAGTGTCGTGACATTATCTCCAGGGAACAAACGGAAACTCATGATGCTAAGTTCTGGTTTCTGTATGATTCATTGAAATTATTTTTCGTATGGCAGCTCCAGCTGAAGGGGAAGTCAGACCTTGAGACCCACAGTTCTCAAATGCTTTTAAATAAGGCATGGAGGACAAACTAGAGGAGTCCTGTTTCCTTACATCGCAGGGGTTACATTCGTGCTCTTGCAGCATCTCTGGGGGCAACTGTGAGGGACTGCTTAAGAAATATTAGAAAATTCTTATTATGTTTTTCATTGGCTGGAAGTAAAGCCTATGGAACTGAGCTGCATGTGCAATCTCTTTGTGAACCACCAGTGATCCGTAGATAAGTTCATGAATGCAGTAGAGGACTGAGTACAGCCTCGTGCACTCTTCGGAGTACGGTGCGTGATCAAATGTCAATTCAGATGAAAGATGCACAACTACTATTTTTTTTTAAGACCAAATGCTTCACACTAGAGAAGCGTGAAGACTGTAATGATGAGAGAATGAACAATATCAAATATATAATGGATTATCACAGAATTTAACTTTACTAAAGCTTGTGCCATTCCTACTGATCTCCGACTGTGTGGAAAATGCCCCTTCTTAATTTCCCCAAATTCCTATTTTACCGTGCTTTTGCTGTATCTTTGCTTGTAGGCTGCAATTACTTAGAAATCACGCCGATCTTTCTTGCCCTTTCTGTGGAATTTTTTTCTTTTAGAACAAAGTTCTGTGGCATACCTAGAGTAAGGCTGTGGATGGTTTGCAAGGCTTTAATGGGATCATGTATTTTTACTCAAGAGTATTCATGAATGAAGAACCAACACATTTCTGAAAACTAAGAACAGAGAATGAATAATTCATATTTTTAAAAAGGGTTAAACTGGTATAATATTATTTAGAAAAAGTGTTTGTCCAAATCTTTCTGTGCTTATGGGATGCTAAAGCATTTTAAAATGTATGAAACGGTGCAGTTTTGTTTTATGAAAAAATTCCACCATCAATTCCCATGGTGATTTCAAATTAAAACCGTTATTTCTTGGAAAATGTATTTAATTTATGTGACAGGGAAATCTGTATAACTTCAGGCAAGCAGCCAATTTATGACTTTTAAGCATATTGTCAAGGCAACTTTATTATACTCATGAGAACGCTTCTGCTGAAATTATGCATACTGCCCTGAAAGCAATAATAGTGTTGATCAGTAGTTAACTTAGAGGTGAATCTTGTATTTACCCTGTTTTAATAATAGATGGAAAAAAAGTTATCAGTAGGGATTAAGGACTGTCCCCTGCTAAACTTCTCAAAACTTTTATCATATTTCAAGCTAAGTTAGACGTATTTGAGAGATATGGAAAATATTGCTAATGAATCTATGAGGAATCCTTTAAAAAGAATATAAAAATATGATCTCAGTTGTAGCCTTCCTAAGATCACTGAGAAAATCAGAGGGCAGATTGGAATGTACAGTGAATTATTGTAGTCTAAACTCAATTATTGTCATAATCTAAAACTGACATGATTTTTGCCTTTTTTTTACATTACATTTGCAGTATATAAATTAGTTTACACTGAGTTAATTCTGATTTAGCTTCTACTCTCTTTTATACCAATCTATAATTGCATCTACTTCAACTTTCTGCCAGTCTGCTTTAGTGCTATTTAGGAAATATTTATGGAGTGGGCTGTAAGTCAATGCAAGTCTAATGCTGAGGAGCTTCGAATGAACATGATTCAAAAGGGACCGTTCACTTTTATGTGGAAAAGTGCGTATGCAATCAAATTCGTGTCAGGGATCCTTGCTACACACAGAAAATCTACTAACAGTGTGGGGAGCTGAGTAGTGGCTCTCTACTCAGTCTCCTTTATAAAATTGAAAGGAAACGTTTGAAAGATCTCCTGTCAGAGTTTTAAAAAACAAGTAGAAAACCCCGCTAAACCAACTAACCGAAACACACCCAGAACCCAACAAAAAAAGCCCAACCAGCTCAGAAGAAAAGAATGGATCTGTGGAATTTAGGCAGTGGAAATGTTTTCAGTATTTTAATCATGAGCTCTAGAGAAAATATTAAATGTGCTTGGATCAACAAAAGGCATGCAAATGAAGTTCACTTAAAAATAAAAAATCGTACCCTGAATCATAGAATACCTCATAGAGAGACATTTCTATAGTCTTAATCATCTGGTGGAGTTAATTGGGGTGTAGTCATGAAATATATTTGGGTTTTATTGACTATGTGTGGTGTAGCCTGCGTTTTTTGTGGGATAGGGTGAATTTCAGCATGTTCCTTATCACGTAATTTCAACTTGCTCAGTTTCTTCTTTCCAGTTCAAATTCTAAAGTGTTCTGTAGGTTGACTTCTAAAATTATAAGCAGTTGGTGTCAAAATTGTCCTCTGAGCAATGTTGGTGTAGGTCCTGTAAATCCTAAGTAGGCAGCTCCTGTATTTTTCAGTCTCAGAGAGAAGTGGGGACAGCTTTCGATCCGAACTTTGTACTTCTTTTTCCCAGTGGTGAATTTCTCAGGGACTCAGATTTCTGCTCTATATCATACCAGAGTATATTTGCCTCGGGATCGTCTGGGGTGTGATTCACCTACTGCAGGTCTTCTTGCTACTCTCTTTATAGGGATCCTACCATCGCTAGCTTCCAATTTATGTACTCATGGAGAATCTAAACTAGGGGTGATCAAGCTGGGACAAATAACTCTTGTGACACTGAGATTTGTTTAAAATTAGCTGGCAAGGCAAAGCATGCGCCTTTTTCTACTGCTCAATAAAGCAGTTAATGATATTTCAAGTGTAAGCGTGGATCGAAGTACTTTATTGAATCAAATTCTTTGAAGTTCACTGACCTATAGTAAGTTGGGAATTTCATGGCTGACTGTACGATTAAACTTTGGCTTCAGGGGATATTTAGGCTTAAATTTCTCATTAGAAAGTAATTCTGAAGTGAGCCTTTTTTCTCCTGAGAAATGCAAAGAAGCTGTGAAGAGGTTAAACAGATATTTTATTTTGGAATTCAAATCAAACTTTGATGCATGTTTTTTCTCATTTGTTTCTCTGCCTCGGTTAGAAGTACGTGGGATCATAGCTTAACTCCCAGTTAATTTTTGAACCTTCAGCAAACTTTGTCACTTATTCTAGGTTCTATTCACATGAAAAAATACCTTTTTCATTTGTTCTGTTCTCTTCTGAATTATCTTTAAAAAGATAAAGGGAGACAGCAACATGGTGTAGAGTTGTGTTCTACGAAATCCCATTAGTACTGAAACCTCACTCTCTGTTGATGCTTGGAGTATTAACTTTGGCAACTGCTGAATGCTTTCTCACACCAAGAAGATGACTTCCATTGAAAGTAATTGAGACAGAATCACAAAAACCAAATACTGAAAGGCCCATTTGATTACCAAAAATACCCCTGTGCTTATTGTATAATCATTACTGCTGGAATGATGGTCAAGTTTCCCAGTTGCTGTATATTGGCACAGCCCCACTGGAGTCTGCTATGTTATTTGCCTCTAGATCTGATGGTATGAAATAATACCTGATGATATAAAAGAATCTGTGAATTGGAAACTTAGTTAAAATTAAATTCACAGTACTTAGTCAACAGATAAGTGCGATGTTTTACAAGCAGGGCTTTGCTAGGAGAATAACAATAAAATGTGAATATTTCTTTGACTTGTTCTGTGTTGGATAGGTTTTTAACATTTTCCAGAGGAAGAGAGCAAAGAGGAATCCCCTAAAATAGAAATTCAGGTACCTCTGTACACTATCACTATTTTTCTCAGAACAAGGACTTAGAATCTTCTCTTCAGATTCCACTTATGCTTCCTGTGGAGTCTACTTCCACAGTCAGACATGATTGATCCTCCCTTCATCAAGGAAATGAAGGGATTTAACTCTCCATTCTCTCTTAATGGAGAAAAATGAGAGATTTAACTTTCTTGGTTTTACATTTTGAGAAGCCAGTATTCCTTTGTCTGGGCTTGATCCTTGTGTTTTTCTTGCAGGTTTCTTGCTTAGTTGAAGGGATGTAGCAACATAGATACCTAATGTAAATAATTAGCTCCTAAGACATACGTGTGCCCATACTGACTTTGGTGGCAGTGATAACTTTGGAAAGGCCAGGCCTTATTCTCAAGACCCAATTTAATTAGGCTTGGGAAGTTTGTGGTCAATTTGGAACTGAGTGCAGCAACCACATCCATCTGTTTCACCGTGTAGAGAGCGGAGACAAACACTGATGGCGATGGTTAAACGTATATCGCAATGTAGCAGCGCGTTATTCTGAACGAATGGGCTGAACAAGAGGTTTACACGGACGCGCTGAAGAGACGGCATCTCAAAACAACCGGGCAGCCAGACAGGGTACGCATGATGTATGCAATATGGTCGTGTAACTGCACATCGCACGTACACGGCGCAGAGATGGCGATGGAAAATACTCACTTTTTCACTTGATTCTGCTTCCTTTTGGCTTCTGCACCCCTTTGGTGCATAGCAGGGAAGTAGGTATTTGTGTTTAGTGGAAGAAATGGCACTGACTAACAGACACAAGCATTTTACTCATCAACTTATCACAGACTATTGCTGAGTAGACTGACAGACAACCACTACGAACGGTGCATTAAACATGTAATGAACCCGGGCTGAACTCCTGGCCCTGCTGAAGCCATGGAAGTTTTGCGCTTTTTTGGGGGTGGTGGTGGATGCGGTTTGAGGGGGCAGCGTTTTATCTTGGTTTCTAATTGTTTGTTAATCACTTAGTAGAAAATTAGAAATGATGCCTTAAAGGAAGCCGCCTTTTCCTTTGTGCAATTACTTCATGGACAATAGAGTTCACCACAAGTGAAATATGGTGCCAACAGGGGCTGAGGAGGAGATTGTCAGACCTGGCTTCCAAAGCAGGTGATGATATTTCTATAATGTGCAGGAGTGCAGCACATCTTTAAATATGTTCAAAAATTACGGTAGCTGTTATTCTAAAACAGGGAAGGAATAAAATAGGTTGTGGATTTTGAAGGCTCTCACGTAACTGTGGTAAGATTACTTCGATTGAGTCTCATGAAAAGTAGGAGCAACTTTTGTGTGCTAAATATTAACAGTAAATAGAAGTGCTTGGGGAACAAATCTATGTATGTGAGTGGCAGGAGGGAATAAAATCAACTCTTGAAGTGTTTTAGTGTTTGGTCACTGTCTTCAAGAGACTAATGAAACCACCTAAGGTTCAACAGCTACTCCAAGGTATAAGGTTTAGTGTGACAATATTATGTCCTTCCTTTGACTGAAGTTGTAGAAATGAGAGCAATGAGGTATGCAAAAGAACATATTTTGACCTGGACCAGGAGTAGAATCCCATTGAGAACTTAGGTATGGGATCTGAGATCCTGAAAATGATACTACTGTGAAGTGGTTGTTTCTCATTTTAAATATGCATTGAGATTGAATAGTTGTAGTGTGAATAGCGATGGTGTGAATTATAATTGAAACTTTAGCTTGGCTTTCAATAACTTTCTGGTAACTGGCATATACTGTAGGTTCTACAGATCCCTTTATTTGGGGGAAAAATGCATTTTTGTTTAAACTTCCATGTCCAAACATCTGAAATCCCCAGCAATTTTGTTATTTACACCATGTTATTTTTCCCCATCTCAGTGAGGACATTGGGGTGAGGTCCTCTAGCAAACGGGCTCAGCCAGCACCATTGAAGCTGGGATTGTGCCGAGAGGAAGCTAAGGAGCGGGTGAGGGTCCCCTTGGGCTGCGCGTGCCAGGGTTCATGGGGGGCTTTGGTATCTCCCGTGCGCTGTGTCCGCGGCCTCCTCAGAGCCTCGCGCTCTGCCCACCTGTGATGTCATAGTAAGGAGGGGCTTTTCTTCTGCAGACTCCTCCCTCGGAATCTCCTTCATCACCATGGCAACAGCCTTATCTGCCGCCCTAGAGCCTTTCCCCTACAACAGCGAAATCAACAATGGCGCGAGTCAGCAGCAGGCCTGGCAACACCCCCTTCCCAAAAACACACCCCAGAACCATCCCGTCGTTAAACTGATGGCGTTTACAGCTGGAAGCAAAGCTGGGTTGAAAGTAGAATACATGAAACACTTTAAAAATGATCATCGTCATCCGTGAACCCATTAGTTAACAGTGCAATCGGGGTCTAGCCATAGACTCGTGCCTCGTTAGAGTTGCCCCAATGAAGTCAACGGGAATGTGGTGCTGCCTTGCTGGGGCAAGAGTGGCTGGAAACAGCCCAGTGCAAACGGCAGGATTTGGACCTTTTACGGGATAGGATCTCCATAAGAGTAACGTCTGGAGGATCAGCCCCTTGATTTAGTTACCCAAGATACTTGGGTTTTGCTTAAAAAAAGCGTGAAGCTGATTTTTGCAAATAAAGCACAGTTCCTTGTAGTTCACTGAGGCAAACTCTCCCTGAAATTTGAATGTATAACCTGCAGGGCTGGGCCCACCGCATTTATAGCCCTTGTAACGTTTTTTAAAGCAATTTGCATCATATAAACAGTCTGGGTTTTTTGCTAACAGAATATACGGAGCCAAATTCTGCCATCATAGGCATTGCTACAGTTCTCCCCAAACCAGTCATTGTCGTTGAATGTTTTTTGTTTTGTCTTTTTTTCAGAAAAGCTTCCCTTAACATTCACTTAATATTCAAGGCAACATTGAAATATTTTAACATTATTTTTTAGCCAGACAAAAAAATGCACTAACATTACGTGCCATGCTCTCTTTGAAGCCATACTCTTTATTTAAAAAGGGTATTTACCTTCTGGAATTCACAGGGATTTCTGTATTTTGATCTCTTATTCTCTTGCAAGTGACAAAGAGAATCTGAGCATACACATAAAGCATAGCAGCAGACTGGCGTTACGCTAGTGACCCTGGGCACGTCCTTACTGTTATACTTTAAAAGCTCCCATTGATTTCCATGGAAGTTTTAGCTGTGCAAAGACTGCAGGATCTGGCTCCATAAAAGCGATATTTTACACTAAAATATATTTAAATACTTAAAGGCCTGTTAACAGAAGGGGTTCTTTACTACCACATCATATACTAGAATTACACTAGCACTGTATCAAATAAAAAAAACCCACTATTGCTTATACTGAACTACAGGTTTTCAGAAATACTTCATCGATTGCAGGTAGCAACATCACATATTGCATTTTTTTGGTGCAGATTTTAGTAGTCGTCAGGTCAATCTTAGGTTAGCTTGCTTGTGCAACACATCACAGTTACCCTACAGAGAGTTCTTTGCATGCTGCAAGAAATTCTCAGAGCAGAAGTGTCAAAATGAGAAAGCATGCTGGATTTGTGATGCCTTTGATATCCAAAGAACTGCAAAGTCATTATAAAATTAAATATATTTAATTCAGTGAGGATTACTTCTAATTGGTAAGCATATCAAAGGTTCTTGGCCAATTACATATTTACTCTGGTCATGATCCACATGACATATTCCAGGGCTATGAAGCTTGTTTCTAGGATGATGGATGGAGCTATCGTTAGCTAGCACTAATAACATGCTGCTCGATCTCTATCGGATCTAGTCCTTTTGTGCCGAGTGCTAGAACAAAATAGTTTATCAGCTAGAAAGGATGCATTGGAAAGCATGCAGTGCTTTTTATTTCTTGCAGAGTAAAAACCCACCAAAGCAAAGGTCAGGTCACTTTTTTGAAGACAGAGCCACTTTTTCTTCAAGGTTTCACCTACTGCCTGAAAAGAGTCATGATACTCGTATTAGTGCCTGCTGTTAACCTTTCATAAACATCCCTCTGCAAAGCCCTGGGAGTGCTTGGTACCGTACAGAAAACCTGTCTCGTTGGTTTAAAGTGGCTATGGTACAATTTCAAATAGTAACCTGGGGAATACCTCAGTGCTATTTTTTTTTATGAGCAAACTTTGCATATTTCTTAGTCAAAACAAGTGGTTTGGTGCCACTTCTTGTATTAGATCTTTCTTTTATCTTTCCTAAAAGACTATGTGTAAGTCAGCGTGAGTTATTTTGGCTCCTCAGCCTAAGGCATGGAAAATATTCTTCTGAAGCTAGAAGTTAGTAGGTGATTTCTTGGATACCCAAGAGAAAGTCATGGTAGTGAAATAACTTAAATTACCAAGTTCTGGTGGAGAGACACACAGGTACCTACTAATTGTAAAATCCAGAGTTTTATTCTGGTGACTAGAAATGGATTTTGTTGTCCAGTGTAAGTTATGCAAGCTTGAAAATGTTGGTCTTCACTGCAGTGAACACTAGGTATCCAATCCTAGCCTATGAAGTGACTTGGCAGAAGAACTTTAGAGGAATAAAGGATTTTTTTCTATGACAAGGACAACCTTGCTACTGTTGTGAACTGCAGCTGATATGATAATTTCTAGCACATTTATTACAATAACTGTTGAGGTATTATTATGTATATATTTAAAAGGTGCAATTTATTTGGCCTCCTTCAATATTAAATGTTGTTTGTTAGCATTTTGGCTTCCTGTATGTATCTTTCTGTTAGAGTAACTTATTGCTCAAACCCTGTAATTCTCTAACAGCTAAATTTACACTTGCAGGTCTTTATAATGAACAGTCTGTTGACAGTGCAGATTTGCGACATAAGTTACTTTCTCATATAAACGACAGCTTAATAATTTAGTACATAAATATCATCACTCCTTATTTGTCTGCAATATATAGATGGAAACAATTGTGATGCAGAGCATGACAACCTACGTACAAATCAAGACACACAGACAGATGAAGGAAAAATACATTATTTGTTTTCATGGAATGCACCGCTTAAGAAAAACTGAGAAACTTGCCAGTATTTCATTATTTGATGCACTGATGGAAGTGTGTCAAACAGGTCATGTCTCTAGAGCAAAATAAGTAGTAGGTTTCAGGGTATTCTCACGATGCTAAATATTTATAATAGAATTTGATCCAAAACTTCATCATGAACTTTTTCTAAGTTTATCCTTTGGGATCGGATGATGGATAGTAGCAGACATTTCCAAAGGAGTATACTGATTGGGCAGGGTTTTGTAAGGAAACACTTCAATTTTTTTTTAAATTCTTTTTTTTTTTTTTCAGCTGGTGTTTCTGAATAGTTCCAAATTAAATTTTTTTATAAGTCACGCTATTTAGATGTGCTACTTAATAATGAGTGTTTAACTGAGCTACTGTAAGAGCGTATTAATGTAAATTTCTAGGACAGCATACAGGTTTTTGTGTTGTTTTTTAAATCAGTGCTGCATATAGCTTTGTAACTGGGCTCATCTGTGATAAAGCTTTTCTTCTTTCAATACGTGGGACCAATAGATCGCCTTCAAGTCATGGTGGGCAGATCGGTTAGAATGAATACACATTTGTACTTAAAACATAACTGTGTGATGAAACGCTCTATAATTCTGTAATTTTTTCTTCATTACTGTTTGCATATTTGGTCTTATATCTGAAAAGCCAGTGGGCAGTGCCTCAAATATTTAACATTTGGGCAAGGGTAAACTATAATGAAATAATTGTCATTATAGTTTTAGAGTAATAGAAATTCTTTGTCATCCTCATGCTCAATGAAAGGATTTTATCTAAATGCATAGCACAAAGAGGAGTTTACTTTTGACAAATATTTAAGGTACTTGAGTTCCAAATTCGCCTTTCAGGAATACCTACACCACTGATTCTCGTGAACAGAAAGAAACTGAGTGATTGGATTCCATTTTTTTGTTGTTGGTTTTGTTGTTTTGGTGTTTTTTTTAAGTATGTATACATAGAGAAAGAAATTCTGCCTTTATAAAAACCTGTGCTGTTCCATTTATTTTCTAAAGATCCTACCAAGCTGTTTCAGTTTTACTTGACATAACACAATGCATCACTGGAGATCATCCCAACACGGGCAGGTTTAAATTTAAGCTTTTGTAAAACACAAGTTTCAACAGCTGCTCTTTTAAAGAAATTTGATAGAAAAAAGCAATCTGCAGACTGTGCTAGTATGTGTGATCCGATTAGTGCTTTCATGTGGCATCTCTCTAGTTGAGGAGAAAGAGAATAATAACTCGCCATACTTCTGAATATAATGCCAAAAAAGAGACTGACTCTCCTAAACTTCTCACGTTGGGCTACTGAATTGAATTGTACTTAAAAACAAAAAAAAAAACCAACAAAAACCCCACCAAGTACTTTTCAGCCCAGTATATCCTGAAGTCCTGATCTGCTCTTTTAATAGTTTTAGTAGGTTGTGGAGGTTTAGTAGGTTGCTTCCATTAAGCAAACTTAATGGACGATGTGTTAGTAGTACCTTTAAGTCATAGTAGCTGTGGTCCTTCTGTTGGTTCTTTCTCCTGGCAGAGCTACTGTACGTGTTGAGCTTGGGATGCTTGGCTGCTGCCCAGGTCCCCAGGCAGCTGATATATTAGACGTACAGTACCAATTAAGCAGCCTAATCAAAATGACTTTATGCACCACAAATCTTGGTGTTTCGTGCAATTAAAAAAAAAATAAAGGGACAAACTTGGCTTTACTGTTTTAAATTGTGCAGTGCTAACACATTTGCCTCTCAAAATGAGCACACGTGGCTATGCAATGGTACCATGGGAGTTCTAGTGTCCACAATACGACGGTGAGCTCTCAATTTCACAGAGGATCTGCTTTTATTACTTTGTTTTTTTCCTTCTCAGGCTTATCTGTTCATGTTTTCTCCATATGTCTGTCTTTTCATCAGCTATGCTTTTCTACTGTTTTCTAGTGGTGCTATGTCTCGCGTCTTCTATATCATTAAAAATAATGAGAAACCATATGGTGAGGCAGCTTTATGAACCAATAGAAGGTAGATATTTAAATAGAAAAAATTCTGTTTCATTGAAGCACTTGGCAGTTTTTTATTACGAGCTTTACAAAGTGAGGTATAGATCTGAGGTAAATGGGAACAGAACTGCTTCAGGCAGTGCTCAGTTGACTGTGGTCTGGAGATGTGAACAAGCTGTATGTCCTGAACTGGAAGTGGGATTGGCAAAGTGGATCAGCTTTCAGGACCCGAGCTAGTGTTTCCATACTGTACTTGGATCCTTTGGAACCTCTTATCAAGCTTTCTGTTAGTGATGGTCACTTCTTTCTTGACTTGTGACCCTTAGCTCCTTCTCACAAGGTTATGATGAAATACAGATAGTGTTGGCTACAGAGAAGGAATCGGGTATAGGAAGCCTTACCTAGGGAGTAATTGGTGATAAAGCAGCTAAATCCATTATTGACCAAGTTCAAAGTGCACGACTCATCTTTCATTTATTTCTTTTCTGATTCTTATCTTGATGGAATAACAGATTAACATGGGAAGACTTTTTAGTTTCCTGCATACAAGAAAATTGGCAGAGGAGAGAAGAGCCGATAAAAGTTAATGGGCACAAATGTTCACATCTACCTCCACTGGGTTGTTATTATCTCCATTTAAATGTCAATGCTCTGGCTAAATTGTGCTCTGGTTTGAGAAGCGTTTGCTTTGGAATGGCACTGTGAGGTTTTCTGTTCACTGACGATCAGTAACTGTTGCATTACGTGCGCTCCCTTGAGACCTTGTCTCATTCGGAAGCCTATAGATTCATTCTGAAAGCCAAGTGGGACTGCTTCCAAAGCATGGAAGCTCAGCAAGACCCATTTCGCTCTCAAGAGCTTAAGCAAAGTCATCGTACTTAGTGCATCTGAACACATTTAATGACTGGAAATTAATAAATTCTGTCAAATCTGACTAATTCTCTATAAACTAGTATGATTCCTGCAGGCTAATAGGAGGAAGATGCAGTGAAATTGGGTTGGTTTGTTTTTTCTCTAAGACAAAGATTTACTTGGAACATACATAGAGAGTGTATCTTTTTGAGCAATGCTTTCTAATGTGGGAACAATAACGCTGACCTAACTGTAAACAGTAATTCCAACCTGGAATCTAGAGCAAGGTTGGTAAGAAGAGTGAAGTCTGGGACAGAACTAACTACTTAAAGGTTGTTTAAGGTTCTGGTCCTTTTATGAACAGGTTATATAACATAGCTGCTCGTGATAGCAGGCTTGGATGAGACGTTTTGCGGTCCTTTCTATGTAAGCGTCATCTTTTAATAAGGCCATTGTGAATATGTAGAAACTATTTTTTTAGCACTTATTTGATTGACTTCTTGATAATTTGGAACTGTATTATCAAAGGGGCGAGACTTTTGACTGCACAATAGTATTTGACTTCAAAGATTGCAGAGAATAGTTGTAGATTTTTTTTCTTGTCTCTGCTTAATCCGTGTCAAGGAACATTTTGAAATAATTTGATTTAGCAAGTGGCAATTTCAAATTTGTTTGGTAGTCCTCAGCAAAGAATTATTACTAAAGTATTTTCTCTCTCTCAACTTGGGTTCATTTTATGTTGACTTCAGTATCATGGGCCCAAATCATAACATACACATAATAACAATACAATTAGTTTACTTATTGATAATGCACGTACTGAACTAGAATAAGGCATGTGAAATTTATGGAGCTCAGATCACTTTGAAAACAAACAGGTTGGTGGCTAATGTACCATCCACTCTTTAAATGTGTTTACCACACCCATGGTGTGTAAGCCACGTATCTCGCTCACTCGTTTTGTCCCAGCATATAATGTATTGTTCTTTAAAGTGGTTGGAATTTGTTGCCTCTTAAGGCTGCTACATGATTTATTTTTTTTTTTTAATGGTTTTGTTTCATGAAATATTTGGAGAATTCAGCCTAAGAATCTGTGGCAAACACAGATTAAAGGCTGCACAGTAAGTCTGGTTTGCTACTAATACTACTGATGAAACAAGTTCTGCTGATATGACTTCCAGATTTGTGCACTTCTTCATGTGTTATCTTTAATGGAGTTTCCCTGGATGCAGTTCATGTTACGTGAACAGGAACATCAGCTCCTGGAGCTGCCAGCCAGGATCTGCCGTGGTATGTGTGTGTCACGTAGAGCTTGCTTTCATGGCATGGGAGTGAAGATAATGTAATTCAGTGCCATTTATTCACATACACCAACAGTTGGGCACTACATTTTATCTGATGTTCTCAAATGATAATTAAAATTCCACTCCCTGATAAAGAAACAATAATGCCTGAGTTATGTGCATGTGCTGGAACTCTGGTAAGAAAGCAGTGAAATCTGTGCCTTAAACGTTTGGTGCACGTGCATTCTATTTAATAATTAGCAATGTTTCAGCATATCAGAAACCGGAGAGGAGATAATTTTGAATAATCTTCCACGTGCTTGTCTTCAGATGGGAGGCAGTAACATGCTCTAGCAAATTTCCTTTGTTCCTCTGGTAGGTTCACAAACCCAGATGTTTCAGCTGACATAGGTTGGTCAGTGGACCATAAATGCCGAATAGAAGAATAATTAATAATATTATTATTATCCATGAGGTGTCTTATCAGCATATAGAAGCGCACCCTTGTCCACATACCCTTCGTAATGTGCCTTAAGAATTAGTTAATGTGCATGTAGACATGAAGCATTGGCCTGTCATTTGCACTGCCCCTTCCTTTAAGTAAGTTTAGTTTATTCTCTGAGTAATTTTGTGTAAAGATTTCAGCATTTGATTTTAAGACTGTAGCTAAGGATTATTTAATTATTAAAAGTTTTCTCTTTAAAAATCTGGAATTTGTTATTTTGGGGGGTAGAAGTTGAAATTACATTTCAATTCTTTTACACTCTCCCCCAGACACAGAGGATGTTAATCCAGAGCGAGGGGTAAATTATTTAATATAGCTGAAATCAATTTGAATTATAAGTAATCTGTGCAGATGTAGAACTTTTGTATTAATGCTAATGCCACAGTTCAAGATGTAATGCCACAGTTGGACTAAACACAGAATTAATGGTAAGTTGAGTAAACAGGATAGAAAAATGTACAGGTGGCTTGTGTTTTTTTTAGGAAAAAAAAATGTTTAGGAAAAAGAATGAAAATAAACTGAGGTGGTATTTTTTTATGTGGAAACATCAGAAGCTTCTCAGAGAGCAGGAATATGGAGTAGTCTTCATAGGAAATTCAGAATATAGAACTTTTTCCTTAGGTAATTGATTACAAGACAACTATTTCTGAGTCTGTCTTATATAAAAGGTTTTAGAGGGGTATTGGTAGGGCAACACTCAGTGTAATTAGTAGATATTCTTATTTAACCTCAGACAAAGGCTCAAGCTACAAAGCTTGAGAGAAGCATTCAAGTTTTTGCATGCTTGCCACAATTTCATAGAAGTTGGGAATCTTGACGCTGACAGTTTTCTTTGGATCTGCTTTTATGTTGCTGTTGGAGGTTCTGTACTCTCAGGTGTGGTGTCTGAAGAGACAAACCATTAATTTATTGTTATTAATATGGCAAAGGCAGTGTTGACCTTGTGTGGAGGGAGTCATGGCATAGCTTAAATGTTCCCTTATTTAAAAAGGAAAAAAAAAAAAGACCAATCCAGCTGTTCCCAGAAACTGTTGTGCCTTAACTGTTATATCTTGGTGTCATTAATGTTTCCCAATTAATAAATGCACTTTAGATGTGGCAGCATAGAAGCATTTTGGCCTTGCATATAGGATGATGTCCAAGTACCTAGGAGCAGCCTGTCTTCAGGCTGAGACTTGCATGGTTATTTTCATAGAATCATAGAATGTGAGGGGTTGGAAGGGACCTCTGGAGATCATCGAGTCCAACCCCCCTGCCAAGCAGACCCTAGAATCTAGGGCAGGTGTGGGATTAAACAGGAATGCATCTAGAATCTGTATTTTGATTGTTCTGATTTTATTTGCAAAGGAAGACAAACATTAAAGACAGAATTCTCATCAGTATTAACTCTTATTGAAGATTATGATGAAAATCTCAGGATTTGAGTTCTATAAATCTGGAGGAAACTTTGTGATCAAAACCCACACCTTCAGTTTAATTCTTTCATCTACATTCTTTTGTGATTTGTAATAATTACAGAAAAAAATATTTAGTTCTTAGGTTTTTTGTTTGTCTCTTTTTTAAACACCTTGCTCGAATGCTGCGCAAAAAGAATGGAAGTTTTTCTTGATGTGAAATGCTAAACTATTTAATCCTGACATAATATGTGTGATTCTACTACATAAAAGGGTCAAAAGATGGCGAGGCTGGGAATGAACGGAACAAAAAAGCAGAAAAGTAGATGGAGGTTTATGATCTGGATTTGTCTGGAAGCAGACTGGTGTTACTTTCTCATTAGACCTGTAAATATTAAATAATGAAAACATATGCTAGATAACAGGCTTGAATACAACAGATCAGGATAGTTTATGATTGCAAAATAATTTTAGGACTTATTTTCTTGACCTAATTGTGTTCTCTCCAGCCAGCGTTCTGAATGCTCCCAGCGCTTTCCCTAATACAAACCCTTGATTCTCAACATAATGTAAATATTTGATCCCCTTGACTTTATTATGTCATTTTCCTGCTACAACCTTAAGATTTAAGTCCTTTCTACAGTGAACGGAGGCTAAAGTAGAACTGTTACAGCACTTTGGTAATCGAGGGGCTTTGTGCCGTATCCTTGACCCAAAATTCGTTGTGTGTCTCTTGTGCTGTGCGTTCTTGGTAACAAAGGTTTCTGAATCTTAGCATATGTGCTTGCTAGAATAAAACTCTATTTTTAACACAGTATAGTAGACTACGTTTACCCCCTTATTGTTATTCCCTAAAAAAGGCAAGTTGCCATTTATCAGACAATAGCAACAGCAGATGAGGCAGCGGAATAACAGTGTGACTGCAAAATAACTTCATGTCCCTGACCTGGAGGTGGCCTCTGCCCTCGGTTTCAGCTTTGGAATGATCTCATCTGAAGTACTGAAGTATGTTAATGCCGCAAAAGCAGCATTAACAGCATCGTATAAGCCTGTTTAGAGAGGATTATGCTACGGTCCCTTCATTTAGCCCTTTGTTTATCACACAGTTTGGAAACCTTCAGGAAGCAAGTTCTTAAAATTGAGGTATTATGAGTGTGCTCTTAAAGGATAGTCCGAATTCTTTGGTGTGTACTGTTAGTCTGGAAAATGGACTTTTCTACTCTAATACCACAAAAATGTTGCGATTAGAAAAATGCAAAAATGTAGGTGCACTGGTAGATAATTACTTCTAGGCCTAATCAGAAGTTCAGCTGTCTCGGACAGTTGAAAGTTCATTCTTATATCTTTACTGCTTAAGATGATTTTTTTACCATAATGGGCCGCAGCAGTTACGTTTGTGCAAATCTGCTCTTTTGTATATATTTGCAAGTATTCTGTGTTCTCTTTGGCTTTGGTAAATTTAATTTATTTTTACATCAATGACATGATTAGCATGTGGCCAGTTCTACGGAGCTGAAAGCCTGATCTCTATTTCTAACAGCCAGCACATCACTGGTACCAGGTACACTCTGTATTGCTCTGTTTATTGTTCTGTTTTCACCCTCTCCTATATCAAGTTACTGTAATGCAATCAAAAGCGCTTTTTCATACATTTTTTACCTCCTTCACTTATTTTTGCCTATTTGTAGAAAGCATCTATTAAAGAAAAAAGCTTATTTACGCCATTTACACATGCTTTTAAAATGTATGCTTTAATATTACATAATAAGAATGTTTATCAAGTGCACTACGTTTTGCAGTCCGTGTGCTTAGGTCGTCAGATTCCTCATTAGAGAATAAGATCTCTATTTTTTTCTGCAATATAACAGTATTTCATAATTCTATTATTTACTATCAGTTTGGGGACATCTGTAAGTCTGCAGTGTAAGTAAAAAGGTGGCGAGTCCACAATTTTATAGCAAGTGGTTAAACCAGCTTAGTTTGGCTGGTAGGGTGGTAATTTTGCTTAATAAAAACTCTTTGAGTACCTACAGCAGAAAGTCTGGGATCAGGTAGTCAAAAGAAGCCGGCAAGGGTAAATGCCTCTTACAGAGAGGTTCTGGATTCTCAAAACATCTTAATTAAGATTTTATACGCAAAGAAATTTCAAGTTGTCAATTATGCTTATTGTGAAGCTTCTTTAGCACTTGCTTTCTTGGGATGTAAATGACACGGCTTGTATTTCAAAACTGGCTCGTGGTACCCTGAAAATCCCTTGGATGGACTGTCACACTAATGGATTCTGCTTCTTCAGCTGCTATGTCAAATCTACTGCCAGTCTGTCCTAGGTAGTTAAAGCTAAACTACATCTTCCCTTCAGTTCAGGGCATAGTAACCTAACGCTTTGGAGGTTAAATTGCCTGGCAACAACACGACAGCTCTTGTCAGAAATATCTCTCCTCAGAGGTTCTATTAAAAAAAATAAAAATCAGTATTAATGTTGTAGTCCAGTGCTGTAGGCTACTTGTGTTGCCTTCCACAAGGCACACATTTAGCGTGGATTGTTCTTTATCAACAAAATAAATGTTGACAAAGTGAAAGAGCAGGGATGAGTTAACCACCTTCTGAATTGCTTGCGGGAACACCCTCGATAAATATGCTTATTATCAGAAAATTAACAAGCTTGACTTTGCTTTCTACTCGCTAAGGAGGGCAACTGAGCCACCAGAGGAGAAGAAATATTAGTTTGCTGTTGGCATAGTCCAGCACTAATTCATTATATTGTCTCCTCGTGGGTTTAGGAAGAGAGTAGCGAGGCCTTAGAAAGCTTTTGTAGTGACAATGCTCTGACTGTCGGAAAGAGGTCAGTCAGGAGGAGCTCTGAAGTTTGTATTCACCAAAAGACATTCCTGCTCTGTTTCACTTTGAAAAGCTTGTAAATAAGGAAGTCGTGATACAAACTTGACTCTTTCCCATTAGGCTTCAGACACTTCATGTTAATGAAACCCCAGTGAGATGATGTGAAAGATGGCATTGTCAACTTGGATTGATAAAAATTACTTTAATAAACACATAGGCATATGTTTAAGCTGGCAAGGATTCGAAGATTTTTTTTTTTCAGCTCAGATAGCAAGGGCATGATTGAGGAAAAAAGAAGCTGTCGCAGATGGCGATAGCAGTGAGAGGCCCAGTGACATGTGCTTCAACCCAAAGTTTGCTACAGGGGAGTCACTGAGGTAGAATAACACACCAGAACAACTGCCAAAATGTCAGGCTCTAGGAAACACGCTTATTAATTAATTAAACGCATATTTATAAAGAGAGTGAACCAAATCATTCCTTCCTATAGAGAGAAGTTTGTGAGTAGAAAAGCGAACTGAGAAATGCTCGTGTTGGTCCTGAGGGATCAGTGCCAGAGAGCATCCGGCAGAGATGAGGGCATGAGGATTTCCAGGAGCGAGGCAGCCTGTGGTATTGGCGTGGCGAGGCTACTGCGTGGTCAGGGACAGGAAGGATTGCGAGATGCCTGGTAGAATCGGAAAATACCCGTGCTTTCCTGTAAGGGAGGGAGGGTGTTACCTGGGCACACGCAAGCTGCCTTGTTTGAAACCCTGCCAAGCTGCGGTTGATCTATAAAGGCTGAACTAAGAGTGTATACAGCATGGCCAGGATTTTCTTCCCTCCCTCCTGTTCACACCTGAACATAAAGTGCCCTTGGAGTAGTTAGGAGCCAATAAAAAAATTCAAGCAACTGATTGAGGGTCAGTGAAGTGGAAAGGATAGCTTGGCGCTATTTTCAGACACTCCGTTCTCAATTTTACCATCCTCTCATCAACTACACCTGAGTTTTTCCCACATTTTTGTCTCATTTCTTTAATAGAATATGTTTCTTTGGTCAGTAACAGTGCCAGTGATTGAAGACAGTTTGGCTAAGGTAGACCGAGAACTTGTTCTTATTTCCTAGTACGTGAGAGACCATCTCCTTTCAAATATTACTGTGTTATCCTGAAAGTGTTGGAAAAAAAACCACACCTTATTTCTTTCATGCCCCTGTGGTCTCACAAGTAGAGGAATAACTCCTTGTGTGCCTGCTGAGGCTGTTGCTATTTTCTCCAAAGATTTTTTTTTTAGTGTTGGCATTTATGTCAAATGCTGACCTTTTATTTCTTTATTGTCTGTGACAATATAGTTTAAATTTTACTCTTCAAAAGTGAGAACTCAATATTAACTGTGTATTATTTCTTCAAATGACCTTTTAAAATTAATTTTTGCATTCTGCAAGCAGCCTGAAAATATCAGAGGATGGGAGTATTTAGAAACTCTCTTCAAGATCTGCTTGCAAATGTAAAAAAAAAGTGGATGTTGGTTTCCATACATGCAGATAACTGGAAATCAACTGTTAGTAAAAATGAGACATTGTCTTCTGTGCAAAAGTGAGCTGAGTAAATGTAGATCAGACACACGTGCAATGAATACAAGCAAGCGATCTTATGTTGTGCTGCACTTTTAAATTTTAGTCGGAAGTGTCCTTGTTTATTTGTGAGTCAAAGGCTACGTGCACAACTGGTGTCCTGTGCACAAGAGAAGGAGCGAGAACAAAATACTGGCTTTTGTTTGTCTTATAGCTGCCTAATTTAGAACTCCTATTACCAAGCGTGAGTTGTTTAGGACTACATCAACTTAGCTATTAAAGTCTAATGAGAAGTGTTACCGATATCAGCAGATCAGCAAATTACAGATGATTTTCCATGGTTACAAGTCCTACAGGAGCTAAGTAAAGGAGGACTTCCTTTGCAAGCTTTTGCAGTAAGGTGGTTTTGTACCAATAAGAAAGTAGCTTTAAATTTCTGAGCTGTGTGAGGCCCTGTCATGTAGTAACTCCTACTAATTCATAGCTTTTAAGGTTCTAATATTCCATGCGTTCACCTTAGGTGACCTCGTATATAACTTGATACCACAAAACTTCTTTGCTTTGTACATCACTTGTATCTCCCAGGGAATAGTCTTAAATATATATATATATATT
>VZZY01006187.1:245-86277 GCA_013400335.1 Eurystomus gularis | reverse complement strand
CAGAGTAGAAGGGATGATTAAAGACAGACACTACCCCACAACCCCCATCCCTCTCTCAGCTGCAGCCATAACATTTAAAGTTCCATCCACAGCTCAGCATCACTCATGTCAATTTTTGCCACTGCTGTGAGTGAACTCAGAAGCACAGGAGACTTCTCCTCGGATGCCACCCTGCTCAGCTCATCACCTTCTCCTCTATCCTTTGGACAGAGCAGGAGTGCAGGACTTTGAGGGTGCCAGAGCCTTGGAACAGTCTGCCCAGAGAAGCTGTGGAGTGTCCTTTGCTGGAGGGTCCAAGCTTGTCTGGACACGATCCTGGGCACCCTGCCCTGGGTGAGCTGCTGGAGCAGGGGGGGTTCGACAAGTTGATCTCCAGAGGTCCCCACCAGCCCCTAAAATTCTGTGATTCTGTGACAGAGCTGAAGAGCAGGGCTCTATGGTTGGTTGATACAGATGTCCTCTAAAGTCACAATGAATCATGTCCAGGGACTCCCAGTACCAAAGCTGGACATCTGAGCATCTTCACCGCTCACACAACCCCAAAGCAACCTGTCCAGTTCTTTCCCCACATAAAAAGTCCTTGCCTGCCCTGCAAGGTGCAGAGAATCAAACCCTGCAGTTTTGGGCCTTCCCATCCTTGGAAATTGTGATTTATGCAAGGTCAGACAAGAAACAGCTTGACCGCCATAGTTTATTTTTGAGCAGGTGCTACAGGAAAATGTGTTTGTCATCTCTCATCATCTCCAAGCACTGTGTATTCTCTCTGCCCTCATTACAAGAGGTTCCTTTCTCTCTCTACGGACTTTTGAGGGCCAGGTGAATTATTCTGCATGTCCAGATGCCTGCTTTTGTTTGGGATGATGCATGTGAGTGTGTGAGGTCCCTGCTTGGAAGTCTTCCCACCGGAGGAC
Organism: Eurystomus gularis; assembly: GCA_013400335.1. Classification (NCBI taxonomy): domain Eukaryota; kingdom Metazoa; phylum Chordata; class Aves; order Coraciiformes; family Coraciidae; genus Eurystomus; species Eurystomus gularis. The sequence goes on along the minus strand of VZZY01006187.1, from coordinate 85,366 downwards.
TCCATTCTCCTCAGCAGATCCATCCCAGGCTTATATTCCTATCAAGGCAGAGGTAGTTTGGACAGTGAGGTTCTGTTTTGTTTTTCTTTCAGATTGTATCCATGAACATGTATATAATGAACCAAGAAGGAATGCGGCACTAAAAGAAGCCTTTGTAATGTTGCTATTTTAAGGAGACCCTTGGGGTTGGCACAGCTTGAAATGAGTTTCTCCAACATTTTACAACAAATCTCTCCAAAGATTTAGATCCTTCTATTGATGTAAAAAAGCTTTTTTTTTTTTTTTAAAAAAAAAGACATAGTCATTTTAAACTGATTAAGGTTTTGCCCAGAAGCAATCACTATTGGGAATTGCCTCCAAGTTGTAGATAACATTTACACTGCCTCATAATAAACCTCTCCTCTCGCTGAGATGTTTTCTTCCCAGCTGGGTGAGCGTTTCCCTTCTGCAGGAGCTGAAATCAGAGAATCATAGAATTATTTTGGTTGGAAAAGACCTTTCAGCCCATCAAGTCCAACCATTGACCTAGCACTGTCAAGTCCACCACTAAACCATGCCCCTTAGCACCACATTTCCGCAGCTTTGAAACCCCTTTGAAACCNATTTCTGCAGCTTTGAAACCTCTTTGAAACCTGAGCTTGTTGAGCCTGGAGAAAAGGAGGCTCAGAGGAGACCTTCTTGCTCTTTACAACTCCCTGCCAGGAGGTTGGAGTCAGGTGGGATTGGGCTCTTCTCCCAAGGAACAAGCAATAGAACAAGAGGAAATGGCCTCAAGTTCCACCAGGCTTAGACTGGATATTAGGAAGAATTTATTCCTGGCAAGGGCTGTGAAGGGCTGTGCCAGGCTGGGCAGGGCAGTGGTGGAGTCCCCATCCCTGGAGGGGTTTCCAAACTGTGGAGATTTGTTGCTAAGAGACATGGTTTAGTGGTGCCCTGGCAGTGCTGGGTTAACAGCTGGACTTTAAAGATCTTTAAAGATCTCTTTCAACCAAAACAATTCTATGTTTTCTATTATTCTATGAGTCTATGATTCTGAGATACTTTTTTTTACTGTTCTGTAAAATTATTTTTCCCTCTCCCTCTCCCGTGCCATGACAGACTGGATGTCTTTGGGCTTGAACCAAACTTTCTTTTGTTGCCATCCAACCTCTAATCTGAACCGAGAGCAGACTTCGGTTCACAGGTGAGCAAGAAAAACCCCTCCAAAACTGCAGGGGCTGAAACAATTTGGCAAGCTTTGCAGAAGAAAACTGCCAGCATGGAAGGAGGAGATGGGAGCATTACTTCAACAAAAGAATCTCTGATTAGCAGATTATCACTTAAGTGATGTTGATCCCAGCCACGCTGAGGAGCCCTTTTGAAGCTGCTAGATGCACCACGGAGTCATGCATGGAAGTAAGTGGGGCCGGATCCTCAGCTGGCATGGGCTGAGGCAGCTTTGGTGGACCACGGTGGAGTTAAAGCAGCTGGAGAAGTCTGGCTAACAAGGAGTCTGACTCGCTTCTCAAATGTCTTTGAGAGCTTGGGGATGAGAGAGCCTGCATCTTGCAAGACGGGCCAGCTTCTCCTGCTCCACCAGTATCAAAAAACAAGCATGCTCCAGCTGCAAGGACCCTCTAAACTTTGATTGTCTCCAATTGCTACTGGACAAGGCGTCCTCTATAAGTAATTCTTATATTTTTTTTATTGCCCATACGAGACTGAGCAAACGGTCTCTGCAGCCGTGGCTGCAACGTGCTCAGGGCCTGTGCAAGCGGGATGAAAGAAGCTGGAATCACCTTATCACCAACCGTAAGAGAGATCCTTGCTGACTCAGATAGGGGAATGATGAGGGACGTTAGGTTTTTTTTTTACGGTTGCTGAGCTTGTAACCTGTTCCCTGGGACCATAAAGCAGTATAAACCGTCTTGCCCTCATAAAGCTCTATTTATCTCGCCTGAGCCTGTTTGGCTGAGCGTGTGGGGAGCATGTGAGGGACTCTCATGAGCAGCCCTGGGGTGAGCCTTCCCTGGAGTTCACAGTCCATTTCAGCTCTGATAAGTGTTCAAAGGTGATGGCCTGAAACCTGCAGAGCTGGCAGAGAGGTGGCTGGGGGGGAACAAGGTCTCTTTGTGAGGCGGTTCGAGCTCGCTGCTGCACGCTGGAGACAAAACAAAGCCGCAACTTGATGGGATGCCTGTGCTCGGGTGCATTGAATGAAATCTTTCATTCGGTTCCCCAAACAGTCTAGGAAGATCCTCAACCTTTGTCCTGAGCAGGGCTGCAACCCTGTCCAAGAAAACTCTGACCAAAAATCTCGGTGACTTCAAGCCCTGGTAATTTTTGGGTTATTGGGTTGAATCCTGGCTTGACAGCATAACCTTGCTGTAAACTTGGACTTTTCAACCTAGAAAAGAGGTTGCCAAAGAAAAGGAGGGAGGGAGGTAGGAGATAGAGCTGTGAAAATCATGAAGAGAGCTGGGGAAAGGTGATTTGGTACCTCTCCTAATAAAGAGATTGCAAACGCAGGACTGAAAATTTTGGGGTAGGTGCAAAGCGAATAAAAGGAGACAGCTCTTCACAAGCAGGTGGTGGAGCTGTGAAACCCCTTGCACAAGATCTTCCTTGCATAGACTCAAAACGTGATTAGAGGCGTTAACGGAAGGGAAAAACATTCAGGACTTTTAAACATCAATGTAACATCTGTGCCTTAGGAGGTCTTTGAGTTAGGGGTTCCTGAGGGCCGGGAAGATACACGGGAAACCATCAGTACATGTTCATGCTGTTCTTATGGTAATTATTGGTGGTACTACTAGTGGTTATCAGTACAGCACACTGTTCCATGAGTGCTGTTGGGTGTGGGATACTCGGGTGAGGGGATTTTTCCATCTGAGCCATTGTGGGATAGAAAAAAAAAAGGACAAAAGGTGATTTTCCAGCCACCCAGATGTCAAACAGCCCCTGACCAAATCCATCCCTCTCAGAAAGACTAAACTTTGGAGAACTGTGAGCAGGGACATGTTCCCAGTCCCCCATGCCTCTTGTCCATCTGCACTGCTGCTCCTCCATTGCCCATGGACCACAAGCAGCCAGTTCTTCTGGGTCTGCTCCAGCCCATGCGTGACATCCCACTAGCTGCTCAGCTGGAAAGGGGGCTTGGAGGGGTAGGATAACCTGGCAGTATGAAAAGATGTGGTCTCAGGAGTCATCCCTTTCCTCTCTCTCCTTTTTTTGGCAGGAGCAATCTGAATCTGGTTCCTGCTCTCCGGGACAGGTAATCTCAACACTTCATCTACTCCCACAAAGCCTGGAGATGGTCTTGCCAGGTGTCCTGAGAGTCATGGAGCCTGGTTATGTTGCTTGTGTTGGCTGTCCGAGTCTGAAGCATTGCTTCTGTAGACCACAGCGTCGACCCCTCTCTTGGGCTGTGCAGAAAGTATCTAACTGAGAACAAGGCTTCACCTCTTGATTTTGAGGCTTGAGTGTCTGAAAATCTGCTACGTCTCATGATTAGCTTGCTGCTAAATTAGATTTAGCTGCATTTTCACCTTCAACTCCCATGGCTTTTGTTTCCAGCTCTTACACTTCCTTGTGCCTTTCTTTAATGAAGAGAGAAAAGACTTGGCAGGTCTTTCAGTCCTTCTGAAGTCTCCTTTATCAAAGTGGATGCCTTTTAAAAAGTCACCTCTGATTGAAGCTTCCAGCAAAACTGGAACAAAACCTCAAACAAACCATGTATTTTCCGTATCAATCACTTCAGACTCAATGAAATATCCAATTATTTTAAGCAAGGCATGATTATGGGCTATTTTTCTACTGTCCTGTAGCATGAAAGCTGAAAGAAAGCATCCTGGGGTACGGCATTAAAATACAAATACTAGCACTTACACAGTAAAATTCAAGCTGGTCCTGCAGAAGTGGAGATAACACCCTTCTCTCATTGTGATTTGCTAGGACTTCATGTAACTATTTTATTTTAAATGGAGAAAAGGAACTAAAGCATAGAAGAAGTGCCACCAGCTACTTGAAGCTGATTTTTAAAAATAATTTATGCAGTAAAATCTGTATAAGTTTTAATGAGCAGCTCTTATTTTCTTTGTGTGTGTGGTTTTGGTTTTTTTATTTTGCTGTTGTTGTCGTGAGGATCCAGGCAGAGAGAAATAGGGTCTCCTTTCCCCTTTGACTCTAGGACTGACTTTGCCTTTTAGGTAGGACTTGCCATAGGGCTTGGTAGGAGTCAAAGCTGGGGAGTGGGACGTGATCAGAAATTGCTGAATCCTTTGTATTCCCCACTTGCACAGTTCACCAGGAGCTGCTGGAAGTTGCTTAGACTGTTGTCTGGAGCAGGTTGACACATCTCCAAGTCTCCTGTGTCACCACTGCCTACAGAGAATGACTCTCAAATCTGTCTCAAGAAGGATACTCCAGTTGGGCAACCTGTACAGATCCTTGGGATCGCCGTGTCCCAGATCATGAGCTCTCCTTATGGTGGTGTCTCAGGGTTAGGAGAAGGAAAGAGCTCTTCTGGTTGGTGTCCCTCCACAAACACAGTTTCTGCTTTGTGGGCTCTTAGTCCTGAGTTTTGATTCAGCCTTTCCACCAGTGAAACAGCAAATACCAGATGGCTCTGGTACACCAGAAACTGCTTCCATGATGCTGCTTCTGAGTGTCCTATACCCCACCTCTTATCCTTAGAAAACCCTCCTTGCTTGCCTGGGTTGTACCTCATTCCCACCTGATTTCCAGACCTGAAGGAGCCACTGCACTCCCAGTCCCAGCTCTGTCCTTATTCACACATCCAACTACTAATGGGAAACCGATTTTACCTGCCATAGAAGGTCTTCTAGCAGCCACAGGAACTTTGTCTCAAAAATCAGTAGCAGGGCTGCTACAAGAGGGATGGTCCAAGATTATAAGTAAGATTTTTAGATGGGGCACTCTCTCTACTCATGGACCATAGATGTGAATGGAAAAACATGCAAATATTTTTACAGAGAAGCCCGGAAGGAGGTGTTCAGAAAACAAGGCTGAAAGCAGTGCTTGTAGGCTGAAAACCTTATTTTTTCCACTCACATCATATAGTCTCATCACAGAAATCCCCTTTTCCATGGCTCTCACATTTACCAGAAAAGCTCTATGTTTTTAAGAGCATCTGATAGTTTCTCTGAAGTAGGAAACATCAGAGGATCTGTTCAAGGACAGAGACTTCCTGCCCTTCCTTGGATGTGGCCAAATCACTGAGCCTTCTGCACAAAAATTTTGTGGTTAGATCATCATTCTGTGCATTTTTTTTCATCATAAAAACCCCTCTGGTTTCATTTTCTTAGCTAGTGAAGCAAAATCTTTCTTTTCCCCTGCAAGATCAATGCAGTGAACCATCGTCCTCTTGCACCTTTGTTTAAAAGCTACCCCAAACTTCACCATTCCTCCTGTTCTCCTCCTAAATAAAAATGGAGAAGTTTGGGAAGTTAGAAGAAGAAGAACATCACTAACTGCTGTGGGTGGGGCTAGGTTCATGAAGAAGCTCTCTTGCTGTTGTGCTGAAGGTGTACCATGTGACTGGGAAGAGCAACAGTGCTGCAGAGAGGGCTGTGTCTTGTGGCAATGTGGCTTTCAAACATGGCTTTGCTCTTTTTCTTTCCATCTGCCATTGCTCTTCACTGCATCATCTCTCCTTCTCCACCACTTGGCCAGCAGCTCTCAGAAGAGGCCAGTACATATCCTCAGGAGCGTGGGGTGATGGTGTTGAAGAAAGATGCTCCAGGAGGTGAGATCCAGGATGAGCTGAAGGGGAATGGCATGATGTGCAGTCAGGAATGAGAGGTGGGAACCACTTGAAACACAGCAGGTCAGTCTTTGGAGTGGGGTTTCTTCTTCAAAACCTTCAACACAGCAACACACAAGTGGCACCACATTGAGGATGTCTCGGGCTTCCCATGGGTGATTACTGAGTGCTCCAAGACCTTCTGTGTGCACACGAGACATGCCTGTTCCTTTTCATTATCTGACATGAGCCTGGCGCTCTGTGCCAAGTTATCGCTGCAGCATCTCACCACATTCAGCCACCCGTGGGGCAGACACCGTGACTGTCCGAAGTGTTGCTCAAGCTATCATTAGCTAAGCGAGACACGGAAGCTGGTCCCAAGGGCCTTTGACTGCCACTCTGAGTGGGGTGCCTGCTCTTAGGGAAAGATTGCAGAATAACACCCAGGCAAACCGGGAAGTGCCTGGAGGGAAGCCAGCAGAAAACGGGAGAGATTTCAAACATTCTGGGAGGAGAAAGTGAAAGATTTATTTATTTAATTAATTATTCAAGACTGGGAGACTGTAGCTGCCTCCTCTTCAGTTACAGGGAATAACAGCTGAATGAGGGCTGGAACATCTCTCCTGAGAGGCGAGGCTGAGAGAGTTGGGGTTGTTCAGCCTGGAGAAGAGAAGACTCCAGGGAGACCTCATTGCAGCCTTCCAGTATCTGAAGAGGGCCTAGAAAAAAGCAGGGGAGGGACTTTTTACAAGGGCTTCTAGTGATAGGATGAGAGGTAACGGGTTCAAAGTGGAAGAGGGGAGATTTAGATTAGAAATTAGGAAGAAGTTCTTCACTAGAGGGTGGTGAGACGCTGGCACAGGTTGCCCAGGGAAGCTGTAGATGCTCCATCCCTGAAAGTGTCCAAGGCCAGGTTGGACGGGGCTTTGAGCAACCTGGTCTAGTGGGAGGTGTCCCTGCCATGGCAGGGGGGTTGGAACGAGATGATCTTTAAGGTCTCTTCCAATCTAGACCATTCTATGATTCTGCATGGTGGACTTGGAGAACATAATAGAATGGCCTAGGTTGGAAGGGACCTTAGAGATCATTTAATCCAACCTCCCTGTCATGGGCAGGGATGCCTCTCAACTAGATCAGGCTACTGAAGGCTCTGTCCAACTTGGCCAGGAAAAAGCTACCCACAGTTTTTCCCCAGCAGGAAAAAGCTACCTACAGTTAGACACTTGAATTTCCTGTACCACAGCTCAAAATCCTTAAGCTGGGGAGACTGCTAGCTGATGTGACCTGGTGAAGTAGAAAAATAATTTCAAGTTGGAAGTGTCTTTCTGCTTATCCCCACTAGACTTAGTAATATGACCGCCAGGACCCTGAAACACCAATGCAATATAAACCTACTATTGCACTCTTCTGTTTCATTAAATCATCTGGATGTGGAATTGCGCGCAAAAATCCATTTTGAGCGTAGTGCAGAATCTGTCGCGCTGGTTTTAGATTCGTTTACGGGTCTACAAACCTCTGTCACCAGCTCTTGCATGAGGCAGTTTGAAGACAGTGAGAAAACATTTTGAGAAGCACCAGAAAGTTTCTGTCTGCAGCAGAAACACTTTCTTCTCCTTCTTTTTTTGAAACTTTTTAGTGTGGGGATTAGATTGTCTCCAGAGATGCTCAGAGTGGGAACAAAGGTGCACGATTGAACTTATTTGAATTATGAAAGCATTTCAGGATACAAATGGGAACGCTGGAGCTGAAAAGTGATTTAGCATTTATATGACGTCCCCATCCACCCTGCACCTCCTAAAAAGAAAAATGCTAGGGAAGAATTTGTGAATATGTAAGAAATAAGAAAATAAGCAGTTAGGATAAGCTTATTACTCCACTGAAATGAGACTCTGGAAGACTGAAATACTCTGAGGCTTCTTTGCATTTTATTTGCATAAAAGCCCAGTGTTTTTCTGATGATACTTCAAAAACCCCCACATTTCATCTAGAGGACTAGAAGAGCAGATAGTGTATAAAGACAGTTAAGTAAGGAATACCTTGGCAGATTACATTAGAGGGAAATCTCAGTTGGCTGGCAAAGATACAACTGATCTTCACACAGTGGAAAAAAAGGTGGATCAGGGAAGGTGCAGACAATGCTGCCCCACTTCAGGTCTTGGGAAGATACTGAAATGAATTAATTATATGCTCATAAGCATGTGGAAGTACTAATCTGGTGATGGAAAACAACCACTATGGATCTGTCAAGAACAAATCATGCCAAACTAATATACCCTCAGTTTTGACAAGGTAATGGGATGAGGGAGGAACAGGAGACTGTGTTATGGCTTGGTTCTTACAAAGCATTTGGCACTGCCTCATCCAATACTGTCATAAGCAAACTCGGCAATATTAAGGTAGTGTTCATCTTCCCTGTAGTAGATGTGCTTCGGGTTTCTGAGCCAGTCACCCTGAAAAAGTGAGTGTCCAGAAGTAATTGATCTCACCCAACATAGACACCAATCTTAAGATGGGACAAATTGTGCTCTGCAAGTGCCCATTTCTCTCCTCTGACGGTAAAGATAACCTAAGATTCCTGGTTCAGCATTTTTCATCTGTCTTTTAGACACTCATCTTAGGGCAGATGAATCCTACTCAGAGTCTACACCAATGGTTAATATTTTCTTTTGGTTTGTTTTGGGGTTTTTGTGGCACTTAAATATTCCCACTGGAGTGAAGATCATTGTCACGACAACTTAACACAGATTTGCTACCAACCAGGACAGAAGATTGAATAGTCTTCCTGTGATGGAGACTTATTTAGCATTTTTCTGAGCAACTTAAACTTCTAACATTTAGTGCAATGCCAAGTATGGGAGGGGAGAACTCACAAGAGGATTCAGAGTAATAATTCATCACCTGGAAGGGCTGTCCCTAAGCAACGAGGTTAAATTCAGTAATGGAAAATGCAAAACAAAGCACAGAGCAAGAGGTAAAGGGATCTAACGTGTTTACTTTGAAATGAGGCAATATGGGAAGAAAAATCTAATGACCTCATTTAACATCCTGGGAATCTGCTAAACATCACATAGATACACCAAGAAGAGCTGAATCTAAGTCTCACATGTTCCTTTCCTTTCCTTTCCTTTCCTTTCCTTTCCTTTCCTTTCCTTTCCTTTCCTTTCCTTTCCTTTCCTTTCCTTTCCTTTCCTTTCCTTTCCTTTCCTTTCCTTTCCTTTCCTTTCCTTTCCTTTCCTTTCCTTTCCTTTCCTTTCCTTTCCTTTCCTTTCCTTTCCTTTCCTNTCCCTTCCCTTCCCTTCCCTTCACCTTCTTTTTCCACCTTCCCCTTCCCCTTCCCTTTTTTTCATCTAACTTCCTACATTTTACGCTCCCTGAGATTGCCTCTGTGTGTCCAGGCACTGTCTCCCTTTGTTCTTTCCTGGAACCTGCAATATCCAAGACACCAGCTTTATTTCAATGCGTAATAATGTGGCAGGAGAATCTTGTGTGGTCAGCAAGATCCCCCTGGAAGGCTGATATTTGTAATCAGAATCAGAAACCTTCCAAGCCCAGACCCTTCCTCCTTCCTGGGAAACTCACCCCAGTTCTCCAACAATGTAAACACTTTTAATTTTTTTTTTTTTCCTGAAACCAGTTTTTTAAGCTCATCTTTCCTCCAAACAGCCCTTTTCAGTTCCTGGTCAAGAATGTTATATCAAAATAAACATTTCTTTCATGGAGGACCATATAGTGTAGTTGGATCCTGACACTTGGTGTTTCTTTGAGATTTTTTTCCTTTCTGTCTTTCTTCTTTTTTTTTCGTATTTTATTTTTTGACTTTTTTTTCCCTCCTTCATAATCCATAACTGCTACTCTAAGAGATGTAGCGTAGCAGAATATTTTCTGTGGGACTTACACGATGTTGCTTATGGTAAAATAATCCCACTCCAGCCTGACGAAAGTCAGATGAAAGTCATCTGAGATGCTATGGAGCTTCTCAAGGTCTATGCTGAGACACCTGAGATGCCCAAATCAGCCCGTGAGGCTGTGATGACTATGGAGGGAGCCATGGGTGACCACTTCAGGTGAAGAGACTTGCGGCATAAATGCCTATATTCAGCCAGACAAAACCCCTCCCTTTCAGAGGTGGCTATTTGGGTTCCTTTGTCAAAATGAAGGCAGCTCATCCTATGATGAGATGAATCTCCTTCCAGAGGTATCCACGTCTCTCTGCTGAATCAAGAAGCAAAATCAGTCAGTTCAATCAGACCTCATACTTTTAATGTTGACTGACAAGAGCCCTTCAGTAAGTATCTCTTTAAGAAATTTAAGGGTGACAGAGACATTGTCCTTCAAGTTTCCCAGAGGGAGTTTTGGAGGTGATGAGTGGGAAGAAAGACGATTCTCTTCCATAAAGGAAAATTGAGTTCACAGAATCATGGGATAATAGAATAGTTTGGGTTGGAAGGGATCTTAAAGATCATCTAGTTCCAACCCCCTGCCATGGCAGGGGCACCACCCACTAGACCAAGTTGCCCAAAGCCCCGTCCAACCTGGTCTTGAACACATCCAGGGATGAGGCATTCACAACTTCCCTGGGCAATCTGTGCCAGTGTCTCACCACCCTCACAGTGAAGAATTTCTTCCTACTTTCCAATCTAAATCTCCCCTCTTCCAGTCTGAACCCATTACCCCTTGTCCTACCACTACAGGCATTGTAAAAAGTCCTTCCTCGTAGTTGATGTTCACTTCATATTTTCCAATTTGAAGCAAAGCTGCCCAACCTTCAAAGTCTCATATGGAGCAGGTTTTCATCTTTCTTTTTTCTTTTACTCAAGTAAACTTTCTTATTACAATCTCTCTTGAAAAGGTTATTTACTGAATTGTGGTGGTGCCCAGAAAATGAACTCATAAATGCCCAGATGTTCTGAGGACAGCTGTTGAGCTGAGCACGTGGGAACCAGACCTTGTAGGGTCTTCATTTGCCATTAGCAGCCAAGAATGATGCAAGGAAACAGATGACCCAGAAATAGGTGAACTGATGGTGTGTATCAGGAATGGAAATTAAGTTTTTTGGATTTCCACAGAGTTGCTGGACGGGAACAACTTGTGAATAATCAGTTTTAATAAAGTTATATTCTCCAGCTGAAAACCACCCATTCCTCCTGGATTTCTGATTGTTAGCTTTGACAGCAGTGTTCCTCCATCTTTTTTCCATCAGAGCTCTGCTTAGCCTTCCAAGTTAGAGACACAGGTAGAGAAATGCTTCATCTCATGTTCGCTTTTTGTCTGCTGGTTGAAAAGAATGAATTGTGATGGATTGAAAAATTAAAAGCTTAATTTTAAAATTAATTTTCCAGCCAAAAGAAAAACAATCATTACAAAATCTTTACATTGCAGCACTAATTGGGAATATTTTAACTCTAAAAGCTGAGAAGATTTTCTGCCTTTGTATGGATACTTTTTGCTGACACACACCTGTCTGCTGCGTAGGAATTTCCAAAGGAGAAATTGCACTTTTCTGGCCTCTTCAAGACTACGAGTGGTTTGGAGACCATCTGCTGGAGAGCTTTCTGGGTTGTTTTCATCCATTAATGAAAGAGCAGCTTCTGTTATTTGCCTCTTGTGTCTTTTGGTTGTTCCTATTGTTTCAAGCCAGGGACTAGTAAAAGGAAGTTCTAAAAACAAACAAACAAAGCCTCCAACAACCCTCATCCCCATCCACACCAACATATTTCTTTTTATTCCATTTGTAGTTTTTTTGTTTGTGCCTGAGGAGTCCTTTTGAGAGCATTCATCACTTTGTTAAAGAAAGAAACTGAGCCGGGGACTGGTTAGCATCTCGCGGACAAAACCTGGGCAAAACACATTGCAAGAGGATGTCTGAGCTTTTTAACCATCTACATTATTGAGACAAGTTTCTGAGTCAATTTGCGTTGCAAACTGCAGTGGAAATATTCTTTTGTGTGTCTGTATGTGTGCATTTCATCCCACATGTGCAGAACCTGTGCAGAAGCTAAGACAAGCTGGTGAAAATCAAGGATGACTCTGATAGTCACAATGACAGCCTAGAGAGAACTTCAGGACAAGACTTTGAACCTGAGCATCTCATGAGTGCCTTGATAGCCTCTATTAGGAGTCCCGGTCACCAATTCTCAACAAAATGTCCTCTCCATCCAGCAGCACCTTCTCCAAATTGATGTATTGGCACCAACTTCTTCCATCTCAAAAGGATAATGTAGTTTTTAATAAAGAAACTCCAAAGATTTTATGAGGAATGCTCCAAAACAGCTCCAGTCATGTACCCAGGGTAATCTATGAGCCTTAGGAGGGTCTATGGATCCATCACCTTCAGTATATATAAGTAGTTAGTCAACGGTTCGGACTTTAATGGCAACAGTGCCTTCTTAAAATGGAACTCTGAAAGTTACTGGATGCAAGCTAGAGCACAGGAAGTTCCACCTCACCATGAGGAGGAACTTCTTGACTGTGAGGGTGCCAGAGCCCTGGAACGGGCTCCCCAGAGAGGTTGTGGAGTCTCCTTCTCTGGAGACTTTCAAGACCCATCTGGATGCATTCCTGTGTGACTTGCCCTAGATTCTATGGTCCTGCTCTGGCAGGGGGGTTGGACTCGATGATCTCCAGAGGTCCCTTCCAACCCCTCACATTCTATGATTCTATGATTCTATCGTTCTTGGAGGTCTTAGTTTTAAGTTTTTCACTACTTTCACGCAGTTGGGTTCAGTACAATTCCTGAATATCTTTTCTGGATTAAAACAGACTTGGATAAGAAAATGGTGAATTTTTTCCTTCTCTTCACCAGAATTAGAAATGTTATAAAGTAGTTACTGAGGAATAGAAAACATTTTGTTTTACATAGGTGAAATGCAATTGTCTTTAATATTTCCCTCAAAGATTCTTTTTCTTTTATACCTGGCAGCTGTGAATTAGGATTTTCCTTCAACTTGCTTTCTTCAGACAGGACTTGGAGACATCCTCACGCCCCTTTAGCTCGCTCTACACTTCCATGAACTGTGTACCTAAAGGCCACCTATTAAATACACAGGGGTACTGTATGGTTACACCCCATAAACATTTTTTTGCTGCATAAGGAAATGGAAGTTGGCGCTTGCACATTTCAACAAGGTTACTTGGCCAAGCATAAGAATAAGGGAGCAGATGGAAAAAAAAAAAAAAAAAAAAAAAAAAAAAAAAAAANAGAAAGAAAGAAAAGAAAAGAAACACCAGTCTTTGGAACATTTACTTTTTGCCAGGACTTTAGGTATTTTCAGTTTAAGAACGTTTTCCAGCTTCTCTATTAAAAACCTTTCCTTAGTTTTAAATAGTGCTGCTTTAGCAGAAAATGAGTGAAAAATTAAATTTCATTCGATAATTACATTTCCAAATCAGGGATGCTTGTTCTTTCAGGATTGAGGTAGTCAGAAGTAACAAGGTCCTACCTTTTCAAAAAGTTGAGAGTCAAAACAGTTCTCACAAGATGCCTTTGGCAGTGCAGGACTGTGAAAAGGATGAATTTGGTTGTTGTATCAGAAGGTTCAGTTCTGATCTTGAAACTGAGCACATTGAGGACTTGTGGAGATTCTTTCTTTCTCTCCTTCCCATCTCCAATTTTCTCCATGTGATCCTAGTCGAGAGACAATCTTCCAGCTTCTCAGCTGGTAGAAATTTATCCTCTTCTGTCTAAGGAGAAAGCAGTAATCTCAGTTTAAGATGTAACGGAGAAAAAATGAAAGAAATATGTTTGAGGATGGCTGGGGTAGGCTGCTTCTTCGCTTGGGGCAGGGGGGTGGTCAGGTGATGTCTTGAAGTTCCCTTTTCTATCTATTTTTCTGTGATTCAGTGATGCTGGAGCACAGGTAGAGGACCTCATCTGTGACCAGTCATGCAGCTTAGACATTTATTGGTTCTTTTGAGTGCCAGACTGGACCTTATGGTGGAATTTAATTTACAAGGATATTGTTCAGCCGCTGTAGCAGGAGACCATTTCCATAATAATCTCTTCCTCGCTCCATAGGTTTTTTCATTTTGTTTGTGATTTGCATGTGGAAATCATGGGGTTTTCCCCATGCCAGGACTTAAGCAAGTCATTAATGTTTCCCGGTTTTGCCTCATTGAAGTGGTGGCTCTTTAAAGTATTTAACCTTCTCCAAAGCCTCTTTTGCGGTAGGAAGTCCTCTAGGTGATGTCACATCCTTGAAGTTCCATGGAAGAGCCTGGATGTCCAGCACTGACCAGAGGCTGAACCAATCCAGGAACAGTTGTTTACAGCATCTCAGATGGTGCCTGCTCTGGATCTAGTGAACTAAACAGTGAAGTGTTTTCTGTTTTCACATTTTCAGGATGTAATTATTTCGTATATCAGAGAGTGAGTGGAAGAGTTGAAGGAGAAAGTGAAACAGGCTGCAGATGTCACAGGATGCCAGACTTAGTGAGCCAACTAGTTAAACTCTAATCTCCCAATAAATGGAAATGAATCAATGCTCATTAATTCCAGAGCAGCTAAGGAAGGAAGGATTTGTGTGACATGCCCTGCCAGCAGCAATGAGACAAGTGGAGTCCTTGGCCGTCTGGGTCAATAAAGAGACAGATGATTTGCTTTGTAGAAAAATGGTAAAGAATGGAACTAGCAACGAAAGATGGAATCTCTCTTCTATAAAGGAAGATTGAGAGAATTGGGTTGTTTAGCCTGGAGAAGAGAAGGCTCCATGGAGACCTTCTGGTGGCCTTTCAGGACTTCAAGGGTCCTGTCAGAAAGATGGGGACAGACTTTTGAGCAGGGCCTGTTGGGACAGGACAAGGGGGGATGGTTTTAAACTAAAAGAGGGAGATTTAGACTAGAGAGAAGGAAGACATTTTTTCTGCTGAGGGTGGTGAGAGCCTGACCCAGGTTGCCCAGAGGGACCTGTCCCTGAGCAACCTGTTCTAGCTGAAGATGCCCCAGCCCAGTGAAGGGGGGTTGGACTAGATGGCCTTGAAAGGTTTCTTCTAAATATACAGCATATTTAAGTGAGGCTGGCAGAGGGGATGCTGGATCAAAGGGAGAACCTTGCCCTTTTGGAGAGGAAGCTGGAGGCCATGTAGAAGCCTTGTGGTACTGCAATTGTAGACATCTGTGTTCAAACCACTGAATTCCTTTGGTACTGGGATATCGGTCCTTCAGTGAGACATCAGCTGTTTGTAGCAGAAGAGCCTGGATGGCCAGAGTCAGGGAAGAAGCCAGTACTGGATCTCATTGTTGTATACGCGAAGTCACAGAAAAATTTTTATCGTATTGTCAGCAGAGTCCTATTGTCTGAGCTCGGGCCATTTGGGGGAACAAAGAAAGGAAAGCAAAAAAATGCTCTGCATCATTCAAGAAGGACCCCTGCCAAAGAGCTGGATCCACAGGGATCATGGCAGAAAGAGACACCCAAAGTGACATCTTCCATATGGCCTTAGCTTGACTCAGTGGGTAATGTTAAAAGAAAGGGAAGCACTTCATTGGTCTCCTGTTGATGTCAATCTCGTGTCTTGAGATGAAAAGTTGACCTTTCTAAACTGAAATATTTCCCTCCAGGAAAGTTTAAATATTTTGACTTTGTTCCAGTTTGAGAGGAAAACAAATGTCAAAATATCAAGAATCTCCTTGTGCAAGAGCAATGTCATTGTCCCATGTGCTGTGCAGTTGGATTTTTCACTTTGTTTATTCATCATATCTGATATTTTTCAGTGGAAGGTTTTAAATTGAACTGTTTTGGGTTGGTTTTGAAGACTGCAGCAAGGCTGAACATACTTCTCTGGGATTTCTTCTCTTCGCCTCCTCCTTTGCCAAGTAATGTGATCAATTGAATCATGTCTAGATTCCAGATGCATGTGTTTGGACTTCATTTGCACATTAATATGTGTTTGTATACACTCCTGCATGTGTGGTGGCAAGGAGATAACAAAGAGAAACAGAACCTTGTTTATGCCAAGCGGTATCAGTAGGGAGCAAGGAATAGGGAGAAAAACTCAACATCACCATACTAGAAATGTGGGGTGGGGAAATGTGTTGAAGATAAAAAGGAGAGCTGATTGCTGCATGTTGAACTTTCAGAGAGGAACAGATTTTTAGGACTTCCTGGAGGACAGTAGATAAGATACAGATTGTCCCACATGGAAGCAATACTCATGCCCTTAACTTCAGCCATTTGAAGATACTTTTCTAGGATATCTCTGATGCTTATCCTTGGGTGGGAATGAAAGCCAGTGTTGTCTTCTTTCTCTAATGACTGTAGAGGGAGGATTATTTTCAGCTGGACAAGTCAGTGGCCGAACTTAGGTGAAATTAATCCCACTTTTACTGTCTGTCCCCTGCTCAGACTCTAGTTGATGACATTGCATACTCATTAGCTCCAAGAGGAGTTTCTTTTAAGCTAATAAAGGAAGGAATTTATGATTTCAGAAGATGATAAACCTCAAGATCCTTACACCCAGAAGAAAGCCTTGAAAAAAACAGAAGGTAGGCAGTGGGGGACATGCTACGTGGAGAAAAGAGCCTTGAAACCAGAAACCTGGTCCAGCATTTCTGTGAGATGTCAGCAATTTTTAACTGAGCTTTGCCTGGAGAGATTCAACTGGTTGGAACTAATCCATTTCCAGAAGAGGTGAATCAGTGTCTAGCAATTCACTAAGCCAGTTGCCCAAGCGCTGGTTGCTAAAAATCCGTGCTAGTTGCTAAAAATCTGCATTTCATTGCCTTTGTGAGGGTAGAGTCCACCAGCAAGCGCAAGTGCATCCAAGGAGGCAGCCCCAAAGGCTCGTTAGAGCTGGTGAGTACAGGAACTGCGGCTGTCAAGCAGAACATCTCAGGCTAGTGCATAAACCTTTGTGGGTGTAAGATGAGACACTGGGAGTGGGTGAGGGGTGGGGAGGGAAAAGTGCTGTGCAAGCTAAAGAGCAGTTTTTGTCACTGAGTGAGTATAAAATGGCCTTGAGCTGGTTCAGGCTGCAATGAAAACTTGGTCTCTGTCCGTCTGAGGGGAGCGAGTCCTGCATATCTAACACGACACCTCTCCGTAGACAACCAGAGAGGAATATCTAGGGTCATGTCCCAAAACTGACTCATCATTCTGAGAGGAAATACACTGGCAGAGTTGAGTAAGGCGTGAGTGCTACCCTGATGTCACTCTTAACTTGTTCTTTCAATAAATAAACTTGTCCACTGTACAACTTTAGAGGAATTCCCATGACTTTTAGTTTCCTAGGAATGGGCCACTTTGTCATTAAGGCTCTGGCCTGGGTCCATAAAATGCTCCAGAGTCATCATTGAGTCCCACATTTGAACTGGTTACTTGAGTACCGAAAGTAATTGTGCCAACCATTTCTCTCCCCTTGCCTGAACAAGGTTCAAGTCCAACAGGCCTGGGTAGGACAAGAGGAAATGGCCTCAAGTTGCACCAAGAGAGGTTCAGGTTGAACATGAGGAGCAATTTCTTCCTCTCAAGGGCTGTCAAGGGCCAGCCCAGGGTGCCCAGGGCAGTGGTGGAGTCCCCGTCCCTGGAGGGATTTCAAAGCTGTGGAGAAGTGGTGCTGAGGGACACGGTTTAGAGGCAATCTGTCAGTGCTGGGTTAAGGGTTGGACTTGGTGATCTTAAAACTCTCTTCCAACCAATTCTATGATTCTATGATAATGGATTGGCCAGTTCATTGATTTCTTCACCTTAGATTTCACAATAGCTCTGATACACCTGCCTTATTGGGTTTTACAGCCTTCTCTTGTAGTAAGTGGGATTCAACTCACTTAAATTTAAACATTTAAAGACTGGCGTCTAGTGTGAACAAGTTATATAGATATTGTACCAGAGGGAGATTCACCTTCGAAACCTACCCTAGCCCAGGCTGAGCTGCTCTCTGGAGAAGCCCATCTCTCTTCATGAACTCTAGAGGGAGCCTGGATGACTGCTTTGGAGTAGATACTCAATTTCTAGGCAGCTAAATGAGATGAATCCAATCCTGACATCTCTGGTTTCTATCTAGCGGTCGGTGTTGCATTTCACTACCTCAGCAAAACGCAAGGTTCAGTCTTGGAAGCTGTGCAGTTCCAGTCGTGGTTTCTATACGATATGAGGCTGCTACAAAAAAAAACCCCAACAGGTACCATATGTGAAACCCGAGGATGGTGGGGACCTTTATACACTGATGAAAGAATCCTATTGCCATTGTTTTGCTGATGGATCAAAAAAAATGAGGCACGGGCTGGTAAATTGCAAGGACTGGTAAAAAAACCCAACCAAACAAACAACAAAAAGGGAAGTTCCTTAGAGCATTAACAAATGCAAGAAAAATATGTAAGAGTCATATTTCTTTCTAACCCTCCTCATCAAAACAATCAAGTTTATCATGATTGTTTTATAGTATTAGCCTTATTTAATTTTGTTCCACGTGTGTTTTGTCCCTGCCTGTCTATCTGCTGTCAGGCCTCTCAGTCCTTGCTCCAGTGACTTTTGAACCGGTTGCTCAATTTTAAAGCAATTTAACAGATGCATGAAAGTCCTGTAAATATTAAGTTACTGTAGGCTTTATGAGAATAGGTTGCTGAGTGGAGAGGAAAACTTCCAGAAAAGAACCACCCCCCAAGAGAGAGGCTGCAACGTGAAATCACTCACCAAAGAAACTATGGGATGGGGCTGCAGGAAACAATCCATCCCATGGAAAATGTTAACTTTGAAGGCTGACGAAGCTGTGATCATGCCACTGCCTTGTGGTCTGCTGAGCTTGAGTGGGCAAAGCCTAATTTAGAATCATGTTATAAAAGAAAACTGAAAAAGAACAACCCAAAATCACAATCTTATGGTGAAATTTGCTTAAACATAGTTTTAGTGGTTTTTTTTTAAGTGGTCACCTACTTTTGCAGTGTTGATTTCAGCAAGCCAAGTTCACCCAGAAAGAAGGGAAGGGAAGGGAAGGGAAGGGAAGGGAANGAAAGGAAAGGAAAGGAAAGGAAAGGAAAGGAAAGGAAAGGAAAGGAAAGGAAAGGAAAGGAAAGGAAAGGAAAGGAAAGGAAAGGAAAGGAAAGGAAAGGAAAGGAAAGGAAAGGAAAGGAAAGGAAAGGAAAGGAAAGGAAAGGAAGGAGAAGAAACAGCTTTCAAGACTATATCCAACCTTCTTGATGCTGATCAGAATATTTTTTATTGCTTTCTTGAAAGCAGCATAGGCAAGAACAACACTGGAAGCTGGGAAGGAGGCGCAGGATATGACCAGGTTTGCTGTTGACACCCTTTTCTTCCTGCTGGTAAATTCACAAAGGCTAGAGAAAGCTCTAACCAAGCTGAGAAGTATGTTACGACAGCACCTCACCGAGAACAATGTGTTTTGCTCAACACTGCCGTTATGGTAAGATTTATGGCTCCTACGCCAAGAATTTAGCTTCTTAGCAAATGAGTCAGGCAAAAAAGTCTTGCTCCCAGATGGTGAGTAGAATCATAGAGAAATTAAGTGACTTGATGGGGTTATAAAAGCAGACTGTTATAGAGCTTGGAATTAATCCCAAACCCCTTGAATCCTTGCCTGATGACTTAGAATAAGGTTGTCAATGAATTTTATCCCAGTGCAAGTAGAGTGTCAAGTTTAAGTCAGTTATCTGGATTCCTTTTTCCCACATCCAAGAGCAATTAGCAGCTCCAGATGTTTCGTTCCATCTAGCCATCTGTGTTAAGGTGGGACTCTCCAGCTTGGACTGATGCTTCTTCAGTGGCTGTTTGCAAATAAGGACTCAAAAGATTTGAACACCACAGTGCACACAGAAAGGAACCTGTAAGTTGGTCTTAGAGTGGCTTCTTGCCACAGTTCAAGCTCTTTTTAGATATCCTTCACTACACAGGCACTGTTGGACAGCCAAAGCGCCCGTTCAGGCAGCTGAATAATTGATGCCTCAATAGACATCTCAGGATGAGATTCCTCTCAATTAACATTAAGTCTCTGTATGTTAAGCATTCAGTATTTAATTCTGAACTCTTGCTGCCCTCTAAGCCTTCCCCTGTTAACGTTTTGGCCAGGCCATGACATTCATGCAGGCTGTCTTAAACCCATATGGCAAGCTGATCCAGAATAAAACTAATTACTCTTTTTGTTGGGTTGGTTCTAACCCAGGAGGTTTCTCGAACCAGCCCATATGGTGGTCACAGGAATGCCAGTGGCATTACTGACTAAAATACATCATGAGAGGTCAGGAATGAGCAGGCAGATGCACATAGGGAGGGTGAGGCCACATCTTTGGCAAGGGTGCAATTTATGCTTTGATAGGATGGGGAACAAGGGCCAGTGAAATACCCATGTCTATGACGATAGTCCAAGTGCTCTGCAACCTGCAGAGGAGGTTGATGCTTGTGTTACATCCCCAAATGCAAATATTTGCATAATGCTGAGTGGAAAAGTTTAACTGAAGAGCAAACAAGAAATCTGCGTTACCCTGGAAAATAGGGGTTTTTTTTGGTGTATGCCTCCTACCTCACCATGAGCACCAAGTCACCAGAAAAAAACCTTCCATTTCTCTGTGCTCTGAGAGGCCAAAGCAGTGGGAGCCGCAGGGCTGGGTCTGTGTCACCTGTACAACACCATAATTATTTGCTAAATTCAATTAGTCATGTGTCAATTCTTAAAAGGCAGGGAGAAAGCACAAGAGTCAACATTGGTTAATTGGAAGGCAAACACGGAGTAGTAAAGAGTGAAAGAGAGGTTAGTTTGGGGATCATTTTTTCTCTTCTAAGTCCTCTTTATAGAATTTTTATAGACCTTAAGCAAATGGTTTATCTAACTTCAGCTGTTGACAAGGTGAGCATCTAGTCATGTAAGTTCCTTCAACAGCTACTGGATGTACTGGAGTGCAATTTCTCCTGAGTGGTGAAGCAGCAACTCAAATCCTGGGTTCAGTTTTGGGCCCCCTACTCCGAGAATGACCTTGAGGGGCTGGAGCATGTCCAGAGAAGGGCAAGGAAGCTGGGGAAGGGTCTAGAGCAGGAGTGTGGTGAGGAGCGGCTGTGGGACCTGGGGTTGTTGAGCCTGGAGAAAAGGAGGCTCAGGGGAAACCTTCTGGCTCTGCACAACTCCCTGAAAGGAGGTTGGAGTCAGGTGGTAGTTGGTCTCTTCTCCCAAGGAACAAGCAACAGGGCAAGAGGAAACAGTCTCAAGTTGCGCCGGGAAGGCTTAGGCTGNTATAATTCTATGATTCTATGCTTCTATGATTCTATGATCAGAGACCATGTCTTGTGTCTGAATTTAAATGCCAAATTTCCTTGCAATGAGTTGAAGGATAGAGTTGTACAAAATGTTTAGGGACATGACTCCTGCACTCACGGAGAATCACCCTGTCCCTGTTCCGGGAATTTTGTGACAAGTATGTAAAATCAATCTGCACAAAGTAACCTGCCAGGTTTTACTGAATTTTGCCCCTTCCTCCAACACTGGCAAGATTTTTTGCAGCTCCCGCCACAAACTATCCTCCTTGCTGCCAGGTCACAACCTGCCTTAGCCCCGAGGCAAAGAGCCATGTGTGCAGGTTGCAATTTCAGGTGACACACCACCAAGTCGCTTGACCTATGCGCTGAAGCATGTGTTTCTGCCCGGCCGGCATCTGAAGTGTTGTGACTTCTGCCAAGCCTGCCATAGCAGCAAAGCTGTTACAATATTATGACAAGCAGCTTTCAAATCCCTGGGTGCTTGTGAACTGCTGGGAAAGTTTATGGCCCGCGGCGTCCCCCCTTCCCTGCTGAGGAGGAGGAAAAAGAGCGAGCACAGTCACCTTATCAGAAGTGAATGAATGGATGCTCTGTTATCAGCTGAGGGTCCCAGAGGCGAGAAGAAGTCAACAGTCTGCAAGCCTCTACCATGAGTATGGTATAAGCTAATTCCCCAGGGATCTTTTTTTTTCTCTTTTAAACAGAAATTCATCGTGCAGAACTGAAAGACTTTCATCTGTGCTCCTACTCTGATTGCACAGACAAGGGAGAGAAAAGCCAAAGGTTTAGCAGAACTCTATTGAAGGGGAGTGGAGGAAAATTATCATTTAAAAACTTTTAAAAATAGAGTGCTTTTCTATTTCCTTGCCATTTGCAAAGGTCTTTGTTGCAGCCACCGGTGCCCTGAGGCAGGGTTAGGGGTGGCTGTAGGATCCCAACAGCCCATGAGAGGGATGAGCCTGTTGCATGTACCTCAGCTCCAAATCCCTTTTGGAGGAGAGCATTGACCATTGAATTAACTGAGAAAGCTGGGAAGGACAATTCCATCCTCCTTCTTTGTTTTTGATACAGGAATGACCAGTTCTGGGTGTGATCTGATGTATGGGAGAAGGCAACAACTACAAATCAGGGGGAGGAGATCTCTTTCTCCTGGAGGATGTGGAGGGTGGGATAGAGATGGTTGGGACTGAGGACTCAAAGTCAGCTTAGCCCTGCTCACAGCTCCTTGCTCCATGTTTCCCTCTAACCCCACTCTCTGTGTCGCTTAAGAGCATGGTCCTCCCTGCTTAAAGTCTCTACGGGACCTACCTTTGCTTCAAATCTCTTTCTCAAAGACATGCCAGGTTGGCAAGTGCTTTGCCAATTGCAGACATCAAAACAAACTTCCTCAGTTTTTTTGTGTTTTGCTTTGTTTAGTGTAAAATTCAGGCTGTTACAGAAAGTGGCCTCAGATGCTTTGACCTGTAACACAGAGGTCAGCTGCAGGAGCTGAACTGTGATCTGTTAACTGCAATAAGCCGTTTCTCTGCTGGAAGATACGCCTCGCTCGACATCAGGCACATTGTGGGCCCTTAAAGAATGCACCCTGACCAACTGTCATAATAACATCCCTTGCCACGTTTGGGAAGCCTGTCTCTCTTCCTTCATCCTTTTAATTAGCACCACCCCTCCCAACAAACCCCAAACCATTGGAGTTGCTGTAGCATAACGCTGCTTTTGGAAATTCGCTTCCAAATGTGTGCCAGCACCCTGGACGCAATAAATCCAGAAGGACAAAGAAGAAAATGTTTCTCTCATCGTTTTAGCACCACAGAAAGGAAGCGTCACCTGTCGTGTTCACTGATGAGTTGAAGTCCATCCAGAGGTCTTCTGTTACTTCAGATCTGGTTCAGGTGGACTGGTGGCTTGGGAGAGGTGAGCTGCAAGACGTGCATTCCTTAATGGACTTTGAGGATATTAAGTTGCAAGGAGAGGGACAAGCTGTGCTGTAAACTGCTCAGAGAAAGAAACTGAGTGATAAGACCGAAGTTTAGAAATTGATGTTTCAAGGCAGGTGCAAAGAACCTCACAGCACGTGGCATTTCAGTTTTCTTTTCTCAAGGTTGAGTAAATCCAGACTTTTCAGCCAGACTGACCCTCTGATCATTGTTGTTATCTTCTTTCTCCTAGCTGTCCACGTCTTCCTTGAACTGCATAACCTGAAACCCGGCATTGCAGTTCAGCTGAGGTGTAAGCCAAGGTAAACCTCAAACCTACCTTATATGTCAGAAGAAAACTGCCAAAAACTCTGTGCAGACTGAGGCCAGAATTGCAGCTGTCTAGTGATGTATAAGTTTCTTTCTGAGATGATCAAATCAACACTGAATGCATGGTCTTGCACAGTTTCTGTCATCTCTTGGAAGGCAGTTGTGCTCTAACAAAAGTCACTGAATACATTAAAACTTCTTGAATATCCATCTGCTGCAACAATAAGGCTTATATACATCCTATGACATTGGTTTTGCCTTACATAGCTTGCAAAGAATGGGATTTAAAAAGTATTCTCAACATTTTGATAGCATTCAAGCTGTTCTAGGAACAAGGAGTCTCCTTCTCTGGAGGCTTTCAAGACCCATCTGGATGCGTTCCTGTGTAACCTGCCCTGGATTCTATGGTCCTGCTTGGCAGGGGGGTTGGACTCGATGATCTCCAGAGGTCCCTTCCAACCCCTCACATTCTATGATTCTATGAATGGAAGGGAACTGAAATGAGGTAATGTCACTTCAAATTATCCAGTAGTAAACAGATGGAAACACAAGACCTTTCAAAGAGGGAAACTTTCTTAGCTGAAGATTTCCACAGCAGGAGTTAAAATCACAGAATGACAGAAACAGAACAGTGGGGGTTGGAAGGGACCTCTGGAGATCCTCTCATCCAACCCCTGCTCCAGCAGCTCACCCAGAACAGGGGGCCCAGGATCGTGTCCAGGCGCCTTTGGAATCTCTCCAGAGAAGGAGACTCCACAACCTCTCTGGGCAGCCTGGGCCAGGCTCCCACACCCTCACACCAAACAAGTTTCTCCTCCTGCTCCCATGGAACCTCCTGGGTTCCAGTTTGTTAGACCGGTTCTTCTGAAGATCCTCTCTTGGCACAATCTGACTGAGAGAAGCACCGCCAACTCCAGACACCCTAAAAAAGAATCTGACTTAATTAATTGCTACAGCGTTTTATTTTATGTTTGGCTTTTCACAGACAAGCTGTGGTTCCGTTCTCTTTCACAGCTAAATTTTAACTGTCCTTGCAGTAAAGCAGCTTTTTTTTTTTTTTTTTTTTTTTTTAATCTTGGAGGGATTGGCGCTAGTGGAAAGTAGTTGAAAAATTAATAGAGGCTTTTTTTTTTCTTAATTGAACTAAAAATGTTATTTTAATGGGTATCCAGTAAAATGAAAACCTAGTCAGGAATTCATTCTAGAAGACTGAAAACCAGCCACAGGATCACAAAACGGTCCATTCTCTAAATAAGTTTGAAATATAACTTATATTTCCTGTGGGTGTTGGTTACATAATGCACAAAGCTACCAACAGTTCTGCCCTTCCTCCAATTTCTCATTACTCACTATTACATTTTAAAATGTAATAATTTTAAAATGTTATACTGAGAAGAGAATCTTTCAAGCAGAAATTCTCAGTAATAAGTTCACCCCTTCTCTTGGCTCATGTATTTGAGCACAACTCCATCCATTTGCATATTTTCGTGGGGGTTTTAAGTTGGTTTTTGGTTCGTTTGGATTTTTTTTCCTTTTCTTGTATCTTCATAAAGTAGACATCAAACATAGGTCAGATAAATCACACCTAGAAGGGCTGGTTTCCCACCACTGATGATATAAAGCTGTAACAGTGAGCCTTGGATGTGGTCCATGAACCTGGAGCTGCATCCCAGACCCACTGTCTGAAGTGAGATGTGATGAATCTTAGAATCTTAGCTACTAATTAGGACAAAATAGTTGTTTACACTCAGTCTTTGACTTGCAGCTGCTCTGAGATGACCTATCAGCTGACACAAGCTGCTCTATGCTGTCTGTAGCACGCAGCCGTATCAGATCTTCTCATACCTTGAACCCACGGTTTAGAAGCATCCCAGGTTCTCTTGCAGGGATACGTAACAATGTCCTCTTTAAAGCATCAAGTTTGTCTTCCCTCTGGGGCATATTTCTAGTCATGGACAATACAGACAGTGGGTAAAGTAGAGAAGGATGGGAGGAATCAGCAGGGAACTGCAAGCAGGCTGCTAACAAAATTTTTGCATGCATACCTGAGCGGGCACATGGATTCATGTGCTCCCGCTTTCAATTCTACCCCCGAAACCATGGTCAAAATGGAAATAGAGAGAGGACAGATCCTCAAAGACAGTTACAAAGCTCAGGTCCCCTAGAACTGAGGAGAATTGTTATTTCAATGACAGTCTGAAAGCTTCGAACACTTCAGAAAACGTTTGACCTCTGCCTTTCTTCTGGCTGTGTCTGTATGGGCAGATAAGGTTGATCAAAGACAAAAGGGACTTGGTCAAGGACACGACCCGGAGGCATGACAGGGATCTACATCGAGGTCTGCTGAGCTGGAGTCTGAACTCTTCTGTACTTTCCTCTGCAGGGAGCAAGAATGTACTTAAAGACACATAAATATGTGCTGTTCTTCAGTCCTGTTGGTAAAATAAGATGTGAAGCAGCTGGCAGAAGTTGGCCAAAATCTAGTTTGCCCAATGACTAAACACAAGATTTGTTTAACCAAATTCAAGTAAGATGGATGTTATTTTTGATTTATAGATCTCCAGAAGTCTTATCCAAACAAAATAACTTCTGTCTCTCTCCCATATGTCAGCCACATGCTCTCAAGACCCTCTTTAAGATGCAGGAAGTTATCCATTGGCCACATTGTGACCCAGTACCACCTAGACTGGAACCAAACTGCCCCAGTCACTCAAAACTGCCTTCTGATTTCCAGCCCGAGTTTATGCTTGGGTCAATCTTTAACCTCTCTTCCTGTGCCAGTAATGACTTTCAGTGTAAATGAATAACTCCTTTCCTGGTGGGAGTTCTCTCCTGTATTTATATTCCCACCCAACGTTCATTTTGCTGGGCTAAGCATGATATGTTGGCACGCCTTTTGTTTTGCTCTTGTGTCCTTGTCTCCTGGTTGTGCACGCGCTTTCCATGCTGTTTTGCTCTGGGGTGACTAACCCTTTTTTTTTTTTGTATCCTAAGATTCCAACCGTGCCTCTTGGTATGGAAAGAACAGGCTGCTCATTAGGATGCACTCAAAGATAATATATTCATAGAGTTAGTCACCCCTGACAAAACAAGACATCTCTGCCCACGGTCATCCCAGGAGCTTTCTCATGTAACTATTTTTATATCTTTTCATGTACACAGGTCATCTAGTCCAACCCCCCTACAATAAGCAGGGACTTCTCTAACTAGGCCAGGTTGCTCAGAGCCCCATCAAGTCTGACCTTGAATGTCTCCAGGGATGAGGCCTCCACCACCTCTCTGGGCAACCTGTTCCAGTGATCAACCACCCTCATATGAAAGAACTATATCAGTCCCTCCTCCCTCTCAGAAAAGCTGAGATACTTTCTGGCTCTGAGTCATTATTAATTGCTAAAGAAAACAACCCAAAGGCCCCAAAGGCAACTGCAACATCATGACATGAGTCCTACAACTAGGTTCTCTCCTCTCCTCTCCAGGTGGGGAGTCTTGCCTGTGTACATACATGTAAGTGTATATTGGGAGGAGCTCTTAGCTGATGCTATTCTCCTAGCTGTGCATCAGCCAAGGAATCATTTCCAAAAGGCAATTTGGAAGCAGAAATCCCTCTTTAGGGTAGTAACAGATCTTAAGAACGTTCACACAGAGCTGAGGGTATTTAAGTTACTACCATAGACACAGCCAGTGAGTGAGGAGCTCTGAAGGGGCTGAGAGCCACTTCTCCACCCAGAGGCTGTTCACTGGTGGTATCTGGGCTTCTGTGGTTCCTGGAAGAAATGACTGGCCACGTTCTTCTTTTGTGCAAGGCAGTGCCTTCTGGTGAGTCCTGCTGAGGTGCTGCAAAAGAAGTCATTGTCTAAAATAAAAATAAAAATAAAAATGATGGCAAGGTGCCCTTCCATACAAAGGAAAGAAAGCCCAACTGTGGCTTTCCAGGGAATACCACCCTGATTTCAGCAGTGACTGACAGCTGAGGCAG
Source organism: Eurystomus gularis (assembly GCA_013400335.1). Taxonomy (NCBI): domain Eukaryota; kingdom Metazoa; phylum Chordata; class Aves; order Coraciiformes; family Coraciidae; genus Eurystomus; species Eurystomus gularis. Next base: position 58,207 of record VZZY01006187.1, on the reverse strand, counting down.
GCATGGCTTGCAACTGGAAAGGGCTATCTGGGCTGTGAAGGCATGGAGCAAACACATTCTTTAGCACTGCAGGAAAAAATGAATGACGGGATGTTGCTGGGGGATAGAGCAGCAAGTCAGACTCCTAGGGCTGCGCATGCAGTGATAGCTTCCCAGAGTGATTTTTGATCCAAGGCTGTTTTCCGGTTGCTGACTAAAACTATCTTGTTTAGAGAACGCTGACCTTGAGGCTGCAAACAGCTGGTGGTTTCATGGCTTCCTGGAGGGACAGACATGAGAGTGCATGTCCTTTTGGACTTACTAAAAAAGTCATGACAGAAAAGAGGTATTGGAGGCAGATTTCAGCGTACAGCCTCATGGTGCAAGGACGTGCTTCCTACTGAAGAAAAAAAAGATCCCATCCTCTCTCTTCTTCTTAACAAAGTACTCTCACTCTTCTGAGATGGGATGTTAGGAAAACTTTCTTCACCAAAAGGGTTGTGAAGGGCTGGGCAGGGCAGTGGTGGAGTCCCCATCCCTGGAGGGGTTTCCAAGCCGTGGAGATGTGGTGCTGAGGGCCAGGGGTTAGTGGTGCCCTGGCACTGCTGGGTAAATGGTCGGACTCGGTGTTCTTAAAGGTCTCTTCCAATCTAAATGATTTTATGGTTCTGTCCTGTATGTTCAGAAGCCCATGTAATGTTGTGTAGTGAGATGAACGAAGTGAGTTGGTTAGTTTTCAGCCAGAGCAATTTCGTGATCTGGCTTGCTGTATTGCCATGCTGGTGGCACAAGAAGCGGGGAGAGAACCACTTCTTTTAGCAGCAGAGTGGACTTCAAATTTTTGTGAGACTGCAATCTTAGAATAATGGAAGTAGATGGCTTTCTGTTTACAGAAACAGATGAGGCCAAGAGTCAGGGCCAAAGGGTAAGATCTCTGCAGGACTGCTTTAAAGACTGAAGGCAAAACACAGCCAATGGACTCAGAGTGGAGAGACCTCCCCAGAAAAGGCAGGAAGAAACTGCAGTATTCCAAATGTGTAGCTGAATGGCAGAATGTTATGGAAATGGAATTAAGAAGGGATTAGAGAAACTCCTGGGACATAAATCCAGGGGTTTAGACAGTCCTAGGCTCCTGACCTCCCCAAGCTAGTAGGATACAGCCATGGGAAATGCAGCTCTAGCCTTGTTTCTTCTATGCTTTCCTCACTGCCTGCTGCCAGAGAAAGGATACTTTCTCTCACCCCTTCCCCCCCTTGCCCATCTCCCTTCAGAGTGAGTGCTAATGAACTTATTTTCCTGCCAAACCAAAAACCAGTCCAGTTTCAAGCAGGTCATATTTACTGCACTTGGTGTGATGAGCAGTGCAATGTGCGTGCAGACATGTAGGCTAAATAAAAATTTTCAGTGAGTCCCTTCTTGAACAAGAAAGGCAACAAAGCTGGGGAAGGGTCTAGAGCAGGAGTGTGGTGAGGAGCGGCTGAGGGAGCTGGGGGTGTTGAGCCTGGAGCAAAGGAGGCTCAGGGGAGACCTTCTGGCTCTCCACAACTCCCTGAAAGGAGGGGGTTGGAGCCAGGTGGGTCTGGCTGTTCTCCCAAGGAACAAACAACAGGACAAGAGGAAATGGCCTCAGGTTGCACCAGGGAAGGTTAAGGTTGGATATGAGGAAGAATTTCTTGCTGGGAAGGGTTGTGAAGGGCTGTCCCAGGCTGGGCAGGGCAGTGGTGGAGTCCCTATCGCTGGAGGGGTTTAAAAGCCATGTAGATGTGGTGCTGAGGGACATGGTTTAGTGGTGACCTGGCAGTGTTCAGTCAATGGTTGGACTTGATGATCTTAAAAGTCTTTTCCATCCAAAAAAATTCTATGTTTCTATGATTCTATCATTCTATGATTTCTGAGCTTTTTCATCCACAAGAAAAAATCTCCGAGGAATGGAGAAGAGACTATGACTGTGGGAGAGATGTTTTCTCTGCATCACTCAGTGTCTACAACCTGTATTTTCTATCTGGAGGTCATATAAGGCTTGCATGGTAGACATTGCATTGATTTGTCTTTGCACCAACTGTCATCAGGAAAACACAAAGTATTAGAAGTTCATTGAGTTTGGTTTTTTTCTGGCCACTTAAAACCCCACAATGTTACTATGGTGGGAGACTCATTTAAAGTTAATCTGAGGTCAAGCTCTATCTTACTGCATCTGAAAGTGTAAACATGCCTTGCTTAAACCCAGAGACATTGCCGAGTGTGCTCTTGCTTCCTGTGGACAGTGGGAACAGAGGTTATGAGATTGAGGGAAGCTGTGGAAAAAGTCACCGTATGTTAGTTCTTGTTTGTGCTCAGAATGGTGTCAAAAACAACACTCAGGAGAGGTTGTTGAGTCTCCTATGCAGACTTTCACAACACACCTGGATGTGTTCCTGTCTAACCTGCCCTAGATGAACCTGCTTTATCGGGGGGGTTGGACAAGATAATCTCCAGAGGTCCCCTCCAACTCCTGCCATTCTGCATTTCTGTGATCCTGTGATGTTGTTCTTGTGGGTTTCCCAACTCAGTCATGCTTATTCACCCTCAGCAGTTTGGTAGAAGACCCTGCAGCTCTGCACCTTCATCTCCAGTCCCAAGAGATTAATCTTCATTAACTTTGCGAAGATTTGTACATCCACCTTGTTCAGAAGAAAAACTCTATTTCAGCAAAACATTTGCCTGATTTCACATCTGTGCTTAAACATCACCAGCCTGGAGAAGAGAAGGTTCAGGGAAGATCTTATTGTGGCCTTCCAGTATCTGAAAGGGGTCTACAAGAAGGCTGGGGAGACACTTTTCACAAAGGTCTGTAGTGATATTCGAAGGATAATGACCTTCAAACTGGAAGAGAGGAGATTTAGATTGGAAATTAGAAGGAAATTTTACACTCTGAGGGTGGTGAGACACTGGCACAAGCTGCCCAGGGAAGCTGTGGATGCTCCATGCCTGGAGGTGTTCAAGGCCAGGTTGGATGGGACCTTGAGCAACCTGGTCTAGTGGGAGGTGTCCCTGCCATGGCAGGGGGGTTGGAACTAGATGATCTTTAATGTCCCTTCCAACCCAAACCATTCTATGATTCTATGATTCTGTTGGACCTCTGTGTCAATCTGTTTATCGAATCAGTTCTGAGGTTGTGTTATCCCAAAGAGTGAAGACAAATGCAAACTATTCTCCAAATACTCTAAACTGACGCGATTTCAGCCCATTCTGGATTGTAATACACATGGGTACAACACATCACTCCTATGAATTTACAAGCTCTGGCACAGAAGACAGTCTAAGTGCTTAACTCTATCTTCTCTACATACATTTGCCATCAGTTGCTCCACAGCTTAAGCGGTAGGAGGTCCTGTCTGCTGTTTCAAAGGTCTGAAGTTCAGGCCTGGATAGTAGTCATGGTTGTATGGATGTGGTCATGGTTTGCTATCCAGCTATGCCTCCGCCATAATAAAAGATAAAGCTCGGCAGAGGGTCAGGCTGTGGAATGAATACACCCAAACAGCTCAGCAATCTCACTGACCAGACCATTCACTTTGTCCCTGTCATTTAAAGCCTCCAAAGAATTGTTCCAGGAGCTCAGGAAGGAAAATACTCCTCCATCTCCTCTAGCTGCCTTGAATGTGGCTCCTACCCACACCACAGACTCCCCCAGCAGCAGGACAAATAAAGTCATGTTTTTTTAGCTCCAGCCTCCTCATTCCCTGCAATGATTCATGTAATTTCAAGGTGATTTGCAAAAACTTTCATTTTTCTGTCGTCACAGCAGTGTTAAATAGTGGGGTTTTTTTAACCCATGATAGATGTTTGTAGGAGTATTGCAGCTCTGGAAATCTCTGGCCATCTTGGACTCAAGTTTCCCATCCTGAACCCTGTTTGGAGGTTTTTTTCTTATGTGATGTATTCAAAGATGGAAAAGAAAAAAAGATTTTGCCGTTACATATGCATAGGGAGCACTTGATGGAGTAAGGCACTGTTTTAGTGAGAAAAACCCAAACCATGAAGCTGCAAAAAAATGTCCACGAGATCACAAGACACTGAGTTAGCACATCATGAGAGATTACCGGCATCCTTTGAGATTTTTTAACAGGTCATGTGCACTTCTGTGCGGTCCTAGCCCAATGTAAATGCACTTTGAGCCACCAAAGGTAGCCATCAAAGGTGGCAATGTCTGAAAACATCCCATTGTTGAGGATGCTCACGGTTCACATTGCTACTCAGACTCAACCAGGATCAAACACTTTCTGATCAGGAGAACAATAATCAGTAATTCATAGTTTTAATGCCAGAGTTTAATTCGGGATAGAAGTAAAGAAAGCACAATTCATAAAGAAGGTAGAGTGTGTGGCTGAGGAAAACACATGAAAACAAAGGTTTGCTTCATTAAGAAATTTTGTAGGGAGAATTGTCTCTTGTGAAAGGTTAAGAACTTATAATTCTTTGGTCCTTTGGTCCAGAATTCAACAGCCAAAAGTCCACATAGGTTCTTCCAGCTCATGGCTCTTCCCAGAGGGAAGAGGATAGGTTCTTCCAGCTCATGGGTCTTCCCAGAGGGAAGAGGTTCTTCCTTCTGTTGGCTTTGCAGGTATGTTGTCCATGGAGCAGACAGAGTCCTCATAGACTTAGGAGGAATTTAGGTCACTGGCTTTCCTAGTTGGTACTTCAGCCTAAGGTATTAAAACTCATGCAGAAAGTCCAAATATGAAATCACTCAGAGTGAACTCTTGAAGACATTGATTACAACATCACCTTTCTTTATGTTTTTGAGCTCCCTGTTTGCTGCCTGAACTCTCACTGCTCAGAAGGTCACTCAAGCAGAGAGCAACGGAGCAGCAGAGCAATGCAGAGACCTCAAATTAGGCAGCAGAGCAATACAGTCCTCATATAAGGAGGTTCTTCCAGGGCACTTGATGACGTTCCCTCACCCTATGACACAGATGGTCCAGCTGCCACCAGTGATGAGTTAGAGCATCATCAAATATCCTTTTCCCACCAGCCCATGGCAACACTATCTTCTAGGCATCACTCCAGCACATCTTTAGTGACTCGTTCTATTCTTCAGGTTCTACCTGAAGAGCTGCCCAAGGAAGGAGACACATTCACTTGGCCAGTGTTGCTACAGCAGCGTGGCTTGTTTTGATCCATTCTGCCTTTTAGTGCTAGTGATAGTTGCATTGGAGACAGTGCAGTGACTCCCAGCTGAAAGACCTGCCTCTCGTGGTATTTTTGCATGTTTGGTGTGCAATCACAGAACCACAGAATGGTAGGGATTGGGGGGGACCTCTGGAAGTCATCTTGTCCAACCCCCCTGCTAAAGCAGGGTCACCCAGAGCAGGGTGCCCAGGATCACATCCAGGCCTACGCACATTTGTCTTCTAGAGTTTGCTAATCCCGAATCACATCTGGGTGACTCTATCGAGTCACGGACCTATCTACATCATTTAATGTAAAGCTAGTAGAGATTCAGCCCTTTTCGCTATGAGTATTCTTCTCCTGTTGAGCCTTGCCCTTTGTGGAAACACATTCTGGTTTTCGATTGCTGCCGCACTGCTCTAGCTCTATGATCTTTTAAGTGCACTTTGTAATCTTTTGGTCTCAGAAAGCAACAGCTCTGCTTATTTCTCCAATCTCCTGTTCCTCATCCAATATGCAATTGCCTTGTGATTGACAAGTGTCGTTATTTGTGAGGTGGCTTCTGTTTTTAGACAGCATTTCTGCGTAAGTGAAATATGGTTTCTGCTGCGTTCCTGCTCTTTGCTGTGCAGAAAGGAAAGGGGATATTGAGTACAAACCCCAAGCACTTCCTAAGAGAGAAAAGAACATTTGTGATGGAAGCGTAAATACTATGTCGGACAAAATCAGTTTGGAGAAAAAAAATGAGGCAATTGGTCAATGCTAAGGGATGAAGAGGGTAAAGATGGTCCAGCTGGTGATGTATTACTCCAGGACCCTGGAAACTGTCGGACTCCTGCAAATGAAGGTATTAATGTGTTTTAAGATATTGCCTCTGCTCGATTGGGTCAACACAATTGATTGCAGGTACTCCTCTGATCTGGAAGTGCGAGTAGTTACTTTAATCCCTCTTATATTGTGGTCTTACTTCTTCTCCAGGTGGTCATTCATCTTCCTTCAAGTGTCACCTGCAGGGTTTATGGGCTGCCCTTGACCATCTCCTTGTTCTCAGTTTATAAAGCAGTTTTGATCACTGTAGAGTGCAAACTTCCCAGAAAATTTAAAGTCAGTGGAATCATTAGGTCAGTCATCCTAACTTTGATCCAACACAGGACACAGTTTCTCCTGACGAGTCCTCTGCTGGGTCCAATATCAGCTTTGTGAATGTCATGCAGAACAGCATCTTCTTCTGAGTTGAAAGATCCACAAACCAAATCATCTTTTTGAGAAAAGGAAAAGGTGAAGCTTTTTCACCCTGTCACACCGAAAACTATTTTCTAACCTTTCCTACAGTGCTTCCTAGCAGCTTTGTCTTTTCTGTGTTACTAGACGTAGTTTTACTCCTACCCACAAAGAAAAAGTTCTTCAGGTAGACTTTAAAAGCTCTTTCAAATAGGCCTCTCAGACAGGAATCCTCTCAGCTCTTAAACATTATTTAGCTCTGTGCACCTCAAAATCGCCCACTTCTATTCTCTGTTTTTCCTGTTTTAATTTGTTTTGTATTGATTTTCTGAACCGTTTGGTTTTTACTCTGCCATCTGTGCTTGTGACATTGCACCTCTTCAGATATCTAATAAAAACCTCCCAGTGTTCATGCACATTTTTCATCTGCTTTTCCTCCTCTGAATTGATTTTACTCATTTATCTTTCCAGGCCAGAGACAAAAGGCCTTTCAGAAGTACCAAGGATAGAAATGATGGATTGAGACTCTTCCATTTCCCTGTAAGGACTCTTATCAGGCTATGATCACTGATCCTTTAGAAACAACCAAATTCCAGTTCCATGAGTAATTCATCTTTATTACATAAAATAAGTTCCAAAATAACCAGCTTGTGTTACATGTGTAACCTTCCAATGCCACAAAGGAACCAGAAGAAACTTTACTGATGTTTTAGCTGGGTTTCCACCTTTCATTAAGGACTGTGTAGAGCAGCTGATACATTTACACCCTTTAGGTGCTAGTTCTGCTATAAGGAAACGTGATAGATTTCCTTGTGTGTGCATTTGTCTACGTTTCCTGAACTGGTGTGTCACAGTCTCAACCAGTTGTCTTACACACAGAAGAAATTACCACAGGTCTCACTGACATAGCAGGTTGAGGGAGGGGATCCTGCCCCTCTGCTTCACTCTGGGGAGACCCTCCTGCAGTGCTGGGGCAGCTCTGGGGTCCTCAGCACAGCAGAGACATGGACCTGGTGGAGCGGGGCCACAGGAGGCCCCAGCAATGATGGGAGGGCTGGAACCCTCTGCTGGGAGGCCAGGCTGGGAGAGTTGGGCTTGTCCAGCCTGCAGAAGAGAAGGCTCCAGGGAGACCTTCTTGGGTCCTTTCAGGACTTCAAGGGGCCTACAGGAAAGAAGGGGACAAACTTTTGAGCAGGCCCTGTTGGGACAGGACAAGGGGAGATGGCTTGAAACTAAAAGAGGGAAATTTAGACTACAAAGAAGACATTTTTACCCTGAGGGTGGTGAGAGCCTGGCCCAGGTTGCCCAGAGAGGTGGTTGATGCCCCATCCCTGGAAACCTTCCAGGTGAGGTTGGCCAGGGCTGTGAGCAACCTGATCTAGTTGCAGATGTCCCTGCTCCTTGAAGGTGGACTATATGTCTTTGAAATATTTCTTCCAACCTAAACTATGCTGTGAATCTATGATCATATGATTCTATCTATGACATAGGATTTGATTGCCCATCCTGTGTCCCTATGCCCAAAGTTTATCCATAGACTAAAGGTATATAAGAAGCTTACAGAAGGTTGGTAGATGTGACAAGGGTCCTGCAGAAGATCTGTATCAAAGTCATCAGAAAACAAGTGAAGTTGAGAGCTAAGAGGTCCTCAGTTGATCCTGGTAACTGCCTGCAAGCACGGGCTTTCATTTAACGCATATCTGCCTTGTGCTTACCATGGGGGAAGAACTGCCCAGATCCCTCCTCACTTATGAGCCAACGGGCTACAGGCTCTATCCTGTCTTTCAGAATTTGTTCATATCTCCAAACATTTTTTTTTTCTGGTGATCCCATGGGATAGACTTGCCTCCTGATTCGGAACTGCTTACTGTCTAGCTTTAGTCTTTGCGTTTCTCCTGTCTCTTCACATTTCATCACGCCGGTTTTGTTTGCTTTGGGAAAAATTGCAAAACAGCTGATCCAAACCCCATGAAAGCCAGTGAGAAACAATGACAGACTTACGGATTCAGCTTTGGCAGTAGTCCTTTTGGTTGAAATCGCCGGCTGACTCTTATTGTGATGTATGTCTGTTGTTTCTTTTAAGTATTCTTACTTAACTATTTAGAACTGAATAAACAGCTCTTGGAAGGGAAAGGAAGACAACAAACTATTTATCATTCTTTATTGCAAGTAGCTGCTGGCTTTGCTGAGCCAGGTGCTGCAAAAGCACAGGCTTGGAAACACAATCTGTGATGAGTTCCTGGACAGAGAGTGTAGCATCACTCTCAGTCCCCAGCTGGGGACTTGAAACACAGAGGGATTCACTATTCTTCAAGTAGATGCTGGTTTAAGTCCTTGAAACAAGGTTTCACATGGAAATAAAAAACCCCCAACAGTCAGTGGAAGAATCTGGGCTTCCCTTTCTACAAGACAAACTTTCTGGGAGCCTGATGACTCAACTAAGGGCAAGCTGGGCCTTTCTGGACACTTTTGGAAAGGCTGTGGACTTGTTGAGTAATATATCCTAGTCCTTCCTAGGAAAATCATGGGGTCAGCAGTAAACAACTAATCCTTCAAATATGGTTAGACGTACTGTCGATTACATAGACATGTCCCATTTGTGTATTTCCTAGATTTCGCTTTCTGGTCCTTTCATTAAGGCTGTCATGGTAGCAAGTTGGTGGTAAGTTTGCAGGCAGAGTCAGCTGATACTCCCCATACTTGAAGTCCCCACAGGTTTGGTGTCCAAAACACAGCCTTTGCTTCATCTTCTCCCCGCCCAAGTCCCCCTTCTGTTTTTTTACCAGCTGGAAGGACTACGGAGTCGGGTCTGGAAGAAACCATCTAGGCTGAAACAAGACAGATGAGGTGTTGAAGAGGATCCAGACTAGGTTCCCAAAGACCTTTCAGCACAGAATATGAGTTTCTACTTATTTCAAGGGAAAGCTGAGTGCCTGTTGTGGCTTTCAAATGATAAACCTTCTGAAAAGGTGGGATGGTGGTAACAGTTCCAAAAGGTTCATCTGTACTTTAAGCAGTAGAGAGCAACAACACTGGTGCCAAGAGCTGACAGCTTGAATCCTAGTCTTTATCCTTGTGTGAAATACATGTAAAAATAAAAAAATTCTTAATATCGATTACTGTACAATCTAATTAAACAAAAACCTAGTTAAAACAAACACCCTGAGGATGGGGAGCCTTGCTTTTTTGTCTTCATTCCTGCTACAAAGTTGTTTTACGCTATGCATTCTTTACTGACTGCCTCCAGTTTACCTGATCTGCTTGGACAACTGCTAGATAAGAATATGTAGTATTCATAACTAACATACAGAATGAGAGACTCTCGCTGTTCATTAATGGTGCTCGCTGAATTTCCATCGAGTATAAGGTGAGATCAGATGTATACCTCACTTTATGATGAATGGACACAAACAGTTCCTTGTACTTTCGGCATTTGACACTTCCTAGGAAACATGAGGCCTTCACGTGGGACTGGCAGATGTGATGCAGTGTGTATGAAGGCCTTATATCCTCTTGGAGCAGCAGCTGGAATTTGGGTGGAATACTCTGGAGCACCTGGAGTACCACCAGATTCCCAAGACTAAGCAACTGCATTAGTCAATAGAGCTAGTAGAGTCTTGGCATGTTCTCCTAAATCAGAGGCTTAAATCAATGACTCATCCAACTTTTCTCTGATGATCATACAGGAGGGCCAAGAGGTGACAATCAACCAACTCTGCACCTGCAGCAGGGTGGGAAAGGTGCTGTTTCTCCTGGAGGGCCCTGTGCACCATGAAGTGCTTGACTTTCCCAATGCCATTGCCATAATAGTCATCACATGGGTCCTTCTACAGTGATTGCAGCTGACCTGTGATGGTAATTGACTCTTGGTACTCAGCGTTTCTTATAAAGTCAAAATATAAAGCAGCACTGTCATTGTTAGAAGATATTTGCTTTCTTTGCCCTGTCCTTTTACAAGAAAGAATGATGCCAGAGTTCATTTGTAGCAAGATGAATGACTTCAAAGGCTTCCCAATAAAAAAACACAGCCTTGTCTAGGGTTGCTGCATATTTTAGTGTGAGGTCTGGATGAAATATGATCCCCTCATCTTAGGCTGCCAAGTGGGGGTAATTGTCATACTCTGAAGATTTTAGATAGGGATATCTTTGGCTGTTCTTGTCCTGCCAGTAGACCTACAGCTATTATGCAATTTTCCTTTGCTGTAGGTTTAGTTTGTTCTGCCACAGAAACAGGGGGAGTTTTTCTAGAGCATCCATGAGGAAGCAGCTCCCCTCCCAAGCACAGCATTTACTTGGCAACATTACAATGGGACACAGAATCCCAGAATAACAGAATCCCAGCATGGTGGGAGTTGGAAGGGACCTCTGGAGTTTATCTGGTCCAACCCCCCTGCTCCAGCAGGTCACCCAGAGCAGGGGTCCCAGGATTGTCTCCAGGCAGGTTTTGAAAGTCTCCAGAGAAGGAGACTCCACAACCTCTCTGTGAAGCCTGGGCCAGGCTTGGTCATCTTCATAGCTAAGAAGTTTTTCCTCATGTTCAGCTGGAACCTCCTGGGTTTCTGCTGGTGCCTCTTGCCCCTTGTCCTATTGCTGGGCACCACTGACAAGAGTCTGGACCCATCCTCTTGATCCCCACCCTTTAGCTATTGATAAACGTTGAGAAAATCACCTCTCAGTCTTTTCCAGGCTAAACAGCCCCAGGGCTCTCAGCCCTTTCTCATAAGACAGATGCTTCAGTCCCCTCAGCACCTTTGTAGCCTCCACTGGACTCGCTCATTCACTGACTATGGTCTAGTGGTCAGGGAGGTGTTGGGATGAAAGTTGGACTTGATGATCCCAGAGTTCCTTTCCGACCATAATGATGCTATGAGTCTATGACTCCAACAAAGTTTGTTCCCAACATCTCAATTTTGGTGAACTTCTGTTGAAACTATAGGACAGGAGGCAGCAAAATGGATGGTACTGTCCCAGAACAGATATCCATGACTCTTCTTATGCCAGGTGGCATGAGCTCTATTCAAAGCACATAAAAAATACTAAAGCAATGGCAGCTCCTCTTTCAGGACACAGGCTTGATGCCAAAGTTCTTTCTCCGACTTTGCTCCTACAAGAAAGGGCCTCCATGAGATTTCTTCATGTTTGGAAATGTGGGATTTGGCCTTTAGGCATTGAACGGGGTGTTAAAAACGGGGGGAGCATTTTACCCCACCTTTGTGTGTGTGTTGGTGTGCTACCAACTGATATCCTTGAGCTCTAACCGTCTCTTTCCATAGCGGGAAGAGAGACTAAGGATAGGGAAAGAAAAATTCAGTGTGTTCCCTTGTCTAAACATGCGCTTTGTATGATCTATCCACACATTTCAACCTTTCGCATTGAAATCCTGAAGGGTAGTATAAAACAAGCACAAAATCCCCAATGACCATGAAACAAAACACCACCACAGAGTCCCGTGTTCTTCTTTCATCCTGTCCCTTCCAGCCACAGAAAGAGTCTAAATTAATTTATCGCATCATTGATTTCATAGCACAAGATGAGAAGTTTTCACGTATCTTACATCTGAAAAACAACCTCCGCCCACTGGAGTGGGACCCTGCAGCCCAGCCACTGATGTGGTGAGGATAACAGGGAAAAGGGAGGCAAGAACTTGAGATATTGCCATAACTTTTTATGAGGACAGAATTCCTGCTCTAAATCAAATCCATGCATACTTTTGAACTTCAGACTGCTTTTGTTCAGCACTCGGGTCAGTGTGAGTTTTATGGTGGGCTCAAAGAGGTGAAGATCTAGCCATGATGGAGTTGTCCTGCCTTCCTGACCATGGCTATTTCTGTTTTCGGTGAAGACCCAAAACTTTTCTCAAGTCCTGGTCTCCTGACTTTCTATATGGGATTTCTGCAAACATAGAATCAGTCCCAGCTAGAAAGCTCCACTAGATTATGAGTAGTTTCTGCGGAGGTCATGAAATAAACCCACAAAACCTGCCTGTGAGCCAGCTGGGTGATGGAAAGTTGGGCAAGATGTGGAATTCCCTCTGCTCAAACCTGCTCCTGTAGGTTAATAAAATCCTGAATGGCATGAGGAAGGTGAGTAGGGCAGTATCCCTCATTGTCTTTTGCATGACCAGCACTTATGCAATCAAATAAAAGTGCTGGGTAGCAGGTTCTGAAGAAGCCAAGGAGATTATTTTTCATATGAAGCTAAGCTATGACACTTGTTGCTGAAGACAATGTGGATGCTAAATGTTTAAAGGCTTTCCACCGGTAGACAAACCTAGGAAAGGTAAAAATCATGCAAGGCTGTTAAATAGAAAGACACAACATCCAGCTTAGGAAGCTCCTGAGCTACAGACTTTCACCTTGTGCTCACATTATTTCTTAGTTTTCTGTAGGCATCTGCTCCTGGACACTGTCAGAGATCAGGTGTTCTTTTTTAGTTTATGGTGTTGATTTACATTAAGTGGCTTAACTAGGAATTCCACATCCTCCCTCATGTCTCTAAGGCAGGCCATCATGCTTTAGAGGACCTTGGTGGTCCATTGATTGTGGTCAGAGAACATTTAGCGGCTTCATGCCTCTTCAGGCTGGTACTAGTTTTAAAACTGGGGCCATGCTCAAGTAAACTTTTTTTCTTTATATTTTTCTTCACTGTATAAATGCTTTTGTGAACCACACATTCAGTTTATCTGGATTGTTCCATCTTTGTTGCAAGCTTCTTGCACGGTGGACTGGCTCCTCTCCTCCCATGCCAGCTTCTAGGAGCATTGCTGGGGTAACCCAGCAGCATCACTGCCTCCCAAATGGAGCTGAGTGTTTCAAAATAGCCTTAATGCCCTTAGGGTTTCCTTCAAATATTGTCCGAGGTCAAGGCCCCCTTGCTCTTCTGACTAGTCTTTCAACAGATTTGTTTTAATACGGAAACAAAGGAGGCTTCTTTCAGAAGGGTCGTTCAGCCTGGAGAAAAGGTGGCTCCTGGGAGACCTTACAGCAGCCTTTCAGTACTTCAAGGGGCCTGTTAGAAAGATGGGGACAGACTTTTGAGCAGGGCCTGTTGCAACAGGGGTGATGGTTTTAAACTAAAAGAGGGAGATATAGGCTAGAGAGAAGGATAAATTTTTTACAGTAAAGGTGGTGAGACCCTGGCTCAGGTTGCCCAGAGAGGTGGTCGCTGCCCCATCCCTGGCACCATTGCAGGTGAGGTTGGACAGGGCTCTGAGCAACCTGCTCTAGTTGCAGATGTCCCTGCTCAGTGCAGGGGGTTGGACTAGATGACCTTGAAAGGTCCCTTCCAACCCAAACCACTCTATGTTTTTATGATAGGGAACCCGTCACTCTGCTCCATGCACTAAGACAGAGATGATCAGCACCTGATTCGCACCATGGACATACCTTTTGGTTGCCTTTGATTTCATGTGGCAGGGGGTCCTGTTGTTGAATACTTTTCATGGGTTTGCAGTCTATTCCTGGGATATTGTAGACCTAAGGATGCCTTAGGCATGCTCAGTGTGAAACTCAAGCTCATCTGACACTAGCTCTCAATCTCACTATTTCAGCTCTTCCATAGTCTTGTCATCTGTTGCCTGTAACGAAAAAGAGTTTGGATGTATTGATCTAGTGCTTCTATTGATTTTAAACTCTCTGGGTAGCCTTCAGCCTCCCCCAGGTGAACATGTTTTATAAACGGAAGACATAAAGACAGTTGTGTGGAGAGGACTGGTCACGCAATCCAGATATGAGCCTTGAAGAAAGACCCACACTCCTCCAGGTGTCAGATTCAGCTATGGTGTAACATCTCCTCTCCCCACCCCATGACTCCATGTAGTAGTTGACTTGACAGTGTGGGTTAATGGTTGGACTTGATGATCTTTAAGGTCCTTTCCAACCAAAATGATTCTATGTATGCTTGTTCTGCTTGGGAGATGCCCCTGGCCCCATGACCAGAGTTCTTCTCTTGGAGACATGCTAGAGAAGTTCTGCGTGGGAAGCGTATTTACATACTGTTTTCTTATCTCTTCAAACTTTCCCTCTCATAGCTTCCTCCCCCTTCCTTCCCTCCTGCCTGCCTGCATCTTATCTCCTACTTGTCAACTAAAAAAAATACAACATCTCTTCCTGTCATAGAAAGAGACAGTAAAAAGTCTGAATCACTGTCCATGTCTGATCATGACCTAGGTCATGTCTTTGGCAGGACCAAGCCTTAAAGCTTTCCCGAGTTCTTGTCTCAAGCCTTGAATATGAGAATATAGCCCTGCAGTGGAATGGGCTCAATACTTGTTCTTCCTTATCCCTGCAGGTCTGCTTCTCTAAGAGGATTTTGTATGGAAACAAAGGAACATTTTAATCCTCAGAAATCTGAGTACTACTGCAGAGCTCAGCTGGTGCGAGGCCAGAAGTCGTTCTTCCTGCAGTGAAATAAAACTGGCTGCCACCGAGATCTGAGGAGATTTTCACCTGCTTCATACTCAAGATTAGAAGGAGCCTTCGGGCTCATTGAGCTCAAGGATTATAGTGTAGACTGTAACTCAAATTTCCCCAGGAGTTTATCAAGCTGCACATTACATCAAGATGTATATTGTTCTCTTTTGTGTGACATCCAAATTTTTGGTAAAACATAATGTAACCTTTTTTTTTTTCTTTCCCTGATAGACATTCTGATTTGCATCCCAACTGGAGATTTGTTATGAATTGTTTGATATGACAGTACCTGAAAGAGGATACCGGAATGACTGGTCCACAGTGATTGATGCATTCCTTTGTGTATTTAACACTCATTAGCAAACAGGAGAAAGAGAAGGGAGTTCCTATGGGGATATTCTTGTGAAGATGGAGTGGAAATGAAGCACAGCCCTAGATGAGAGAGAGCTGCTACAGAAAGAGAATCACAAAATGACAGAACGGTAGGTGTGTGAAGGAACCTCCAGAGATCATCTCATCCAACTTCCCTGCTCCAGCAGCTCACCCAGAGCAGGGTGCCGAGGATCGTGTACAGGCACCTCTGGAATCTCTCCAGAGAAGGAGACTCCACAACCTCTCTGGGCTGCCTGCGCCAGGCTTGGACACCCTCCCACCAAACAAGTTTCTGCTCCTGTTCAGCTGGAACCTCCTGGGTTCCATTTGGTGCCCATTGCCCCTTTTCCCGTTGCTGGGAACCACTGACAAGAGTCTGGCCCCATCCGCTTGACCTCTGCCTTTCAGATATTGATGAGCATTGACCAGATCCCCTCTCTTATCTCTCCTTATTATGCTCCAAAACTCCCATGACTTTCTCCACAAAGTTGCTTTCTAGCAGGTCAGCCCCTCACATGTACTTGTGCATGAGGCTATTCCTCCCTAGGTGCAGGACCCTACACCCCATAGATGTTGTTATCTTCAGAAAGGATCTCACATGTCCAACGTGGGATCGGTAAAACCAAAACCCAATGGGGCACAAAACTGCTGGTGTTTTGCCCTTCCTTCCTCCTTCCTTTGCTTGCTTCTCTCTCCAAGATGTCAATGCAGCTTTGCTACGTGAGAGGGAAAGTGGATGCTGGGCTGATACTTCAAGGGTTTAATGATGGGATCCTGCTAAAGTCAATGAACTTTGGGTCCCAATTAAAAATGGGGGTGCAAAAGGGTAGCTGAGTTAGTTGCTTGTATATACTGTGGTTTTCTAAGGAACATTGTCTGTAGATAAGAATATCTGCAGCGGGGAAAAAAAGGACCTGGAAAACTGTCTTGAGAAAGAGGAGGAATTTTGGACTCCTCTACAGAAAACACTCCCAAGCTAATTCCATTAAGGGTACTTGTTTTCAAGACTAGCCTTGATCTTCTTTCTGAGCCAGTGCTGCTGGCCAGGTTTACTAGGAGATGCTCCTAGAGGAGGCTGAACTTTAAGAGCAGCCAAAGGCCTATCACAAAAGCAATGCAGGCATTTGAGAGAGATTGGTTCAGATCTTTGGTGTAAATCAGCACAATGTTTTGGACAAGACAGAGGTGTTCAGCTGGTATCTATCAGCTTAGTCCTTTTGAGGTCAGCGGAGGTAAAATGATTTAGTTCAGATGAGAATCTGTCCTAAGACTGTTTAAGAGGTGTGGGAAACAGAGACAAGCTCCAAGACTGGGTTGGTCAAACCCAAGGGCTTAAAGAAAAAGGACAAAAAAGGCATCAGACACGTTAAGAAATGGTTGTTAACTGTTGTCCAGGGGGAGTTTATTCTTCTTAGAAATGAATAGCTCATGTTTTTGGCACCTTTTCTGGGAAAAAAGAGGTGGACCACCTCTCTTTTAGTGGAGCAGAGGAGCGATAAAGGAGCTGCAGTGTGAACTGCTAGAGAGACTAAATCAATCCCTGATTCTTGGCAAATGGAGAAGCCAGTTCACGGAGCTTGGACATGCTGCAAATACTCTGCTTTGCAACACAGCTAGGTCCAGAACTGCTAGGTTCTGGCTTGGTGGTAAGCTCAAGAGAGCTTATCTGAGTGACTGTACTGCTCTGAGAATCGATAAAGGGCTGGTGTCTAATTTTGTACAGAAGGTCTTGGCTCTTCTGCAGGGTGCAGCAAGACCACACAACAGCCAGAAGAGCCCAAAGTTGGAAGCATTCATGGAGTTTTAAAAGCTCTTTCTCTTTTTAGCTAATTGGAAGCTGGGTAAGACCACTTCCTTCTTAAGATAGGTCCTCATGGAACTATTTCCATTTTCCTTCTCTGCTGAGAGCTGGCTGAATCGATAAGTGCCTGAAAATCTTTCAAGATCCATGTGGAGGGTCTAAATAAGTGGTTAGTCTAAGACAGGCTCCATTCCAACCAACAGAAAGGTCCCAACACTTGACAGACATACTTCCAAAGCTGAAGCAGGAAGTTAAACTCTCTTTTTTTGCTTGCATGCTGAGATAATTTTCCACTTTATGTATGGTCCTGCAAGAGTTAACTGTGTTCATCGCTACTAAGTCTAACGTGTCATCTTTTCTTCTATGCAGGGCACTGCTTTTGCAGGTAGAAATTCTGTTCTCAGACATCCATTCATCCGAGTTATTCCAAAGCCAAAATGCCTGGCAGAGGTCACCTTGACTGGTCTGAGTTTTACCTCTTCCACATCGCACAGCATGAGCTGTGCCTGATGGAATAGGCCATTCCACCTGGATTATGCCAGAGCCTGTTAAAGGAGCAATTCCTTGCATCTGTTTTTTTTCCAGCCTGACATAACAATAACTGACAATTCAAATCAATATGACTTAGAATTGCAGCTCCTTATGACAACCTCATTAACCAAAGTAACGAGCAATGCTCAGTAATTGCTGAGGTGTGATGGGCTCCCGTGTAAACCTCTTCAGCAGCCTTGTGACACCTCGGGCACTCTAGTCTGTTGATGGTGAGAGCTTCTTGTCCCAGGTACTAGGACTCAAAAAATGTTAGTTTTCTCTTTAATTAATTTTATGTGGACATAAGAAGCAATTCTATGCCTGCATGGGACTGGGAGACATTTCCTATTTTAGATTTGACTCTGTGTAGTCAAAGCATTATAGGCCTGGACTTAGTAAAGAAGAACTGAAGTACAGGAATTTATGTTCTTTATGAGCAAAAGCAAAGAAATAGTCACAAAGGTGAAAAGCTTTGCTCACAATCATTTTTTTTTTTTTTCCACATAGTCCAGTCTCCTTTTCCTAACAGCAACAAGCAATCAGAAGAGTTAAAGGAGTTGTGTCCAGGAGAATAAGAAAGCACTATTATTACAACTATTTCTTTTAAATGCTATTTTACATTTCCATACCCCTTTGCATTCATTTCACATTTTACGTTTAACATGTTCTTAGAATATCTCCTTGGCTAAAAAGCAATTTGTTGACATATGTGCTACTCATATGTACATAAGACCTTTATGGTCAAGCTTTTATGCATTACCTGATATTTCAACAAAGTCTTGGAAGTCAAGTCAAGTCAGCCTAAGCTCATTTCCATCTCACCATCTAGAGTAAGAGCACCTGGAGCTGCCCTGAACCCTTTGCCAGACTACCAGACTACCAGAGCAAAAGGCTTTTTTGGCTTTTACCTTTTTCCTGGGTCAAAAATGAATCGCTCCTATTTTGCTTCATCAGCTAAAAGAGCTTCTGTCCAGTTTGCCCACCGAGGACCCTCAACTTTTTCCCTTTTTTTACCATGGCAAAATCTTCACAAAGGTTGTCAGCTGGGGCATCACAGATATTCATGTTGTTTCTCATTTTAGCCTCTGAGAAGCAGGGGTAGATCCTAGGATTTCAGAGACATAGAGATATTGTTCTGCCCGTCTGCGTGTCCCCTGTAAGCCTGCCAGAACTTTCTAAGAGCACTTATTTTTGCCACTCATTTTCTGTTGCTCTTTCTTTCCTTTCTTTCTTTCCTTCCTTCCTTCCTTCCTTCCTTCCTTCCTTCCTTCCTTCCTATTTCCTTTATTTGGCTTCTTTTTTTTCTCCTCAAAAGAACCAGTGAAATTGTTAATGAACTTAATGATATTGTTAATTTTTCAGTTCTTGCTGCGATTCCCAGGGCAACAAACTCATCATACTCCTCTTGTAGGCTCTGCCCTTTTTTAGAAGGAACCTGTCAAACAGCATTAATGACCAAGGGCCATTCCACAGTGTGCTGGGAAATTCTCTATTCTCAGGAAAACATCTTCAAGTTCTTCCTCAATTTGATCTTTTTGCGCTTGTGACAATTTCCCTCTGTAAGATAAAGATCTTAACAGATTATTACTGTTATTCTGGATTATTAAGGTTATACCTGGAATACTGTGTTCAGCTCCGGGACCCCCAGAGTAAGAAGGACACGGACCTGTTGGAGCAGGTCTAGATGAGGGCCACAAAGATAGCATGTGAGCCCAGGCTGAGAGAGTTGGGGTTGTTCAGTCTGGAGAAGAGAAAACTCCAGGGAGACCTTCTCGTGGCCTTTCAGTACTTCAAGGGGGCCTACAGGAAAGAGGAGGAAGGACACTTTATCAGGGGCTGTAGTGATAGGACAAGGGGTGATGGCTTTAAACTGAAAGAGGGTAGATCTAGATTAGATATTAGGAAGAAATTTTACACTCTGAGGGTGGCAAGACACTGGTGCAGGTTGCCCAGACAGGTTGTGGATGCCCCAACACTGGATGTGTTCAAGGCCAGGTTGGATGGGGCCTTGAGCAACCTGGTCTAGTGGGAGGTGTCCTTGCCATAGCAGGGGGGTTGGAACTAGATGACCTTTAAGGTCCCTTCCAATCCAACCTATTCTAGGATTCTGTGATTCCTCAAGTACTGTTATCCAGTTTATAACTGATTTAAGCCTTTACCTTATGCAGTTCTCTTATTGATTTTAACTCAGCATTGGAAACACTGAATTTTATCCATTAAGCTTCAACCGCAGGTGGCCTTTGGTTTCTTTTAACAGTAGCATCACTGATTCTGGCACCTCTGTAGCTCCTGTTCAGCTACATCCATGTCCAGTCTGCTGCAGTGTCACGTGTTGCACCTACAACACTTTTTATAGCTCCTTTCTTCTGCGGAGCACATTTTTGTAACGCATTTTACTTCTGGCACTCTGCAGTTCAGTTATCACTTACAGCCAAGGAAGCTGACAGTGCTTTAGTACATGTATTGCCAGATTTTTGAGAGAAAATAAGAGCTTTTGTATAACATAATGGAGTAGCTGATTCCAACTGACTCATACTAAACTGAGGTAAAGGCTCCACCACACACAGATGATCTAAAAATAATGACCATGAGAATCTCCAGCAAATCGGCTGTGCAGTTTCCACTGGCAGTTCCTGGGGCCTCAAAATGTTGGCCTGGAGGGTGTAATAATGGTCCAGGCTCATTGCAAGTCATTTATAAGGTCAGACTTCAAACGGACAAGTGCTCTTGCACCACTGCCCCCTCTCAGAATGGTTTCCGATTACGCAGACACAGGCGCAGGCGGTGTTAGGTTTTTGGACCAAAAACTTCCACTGAGAGCTGCTGGTCCATCTCCTCCTGTCTCATCACAGCTGCAGGGAAGAGGTTCCCTTCTGAATGACCTGGCTTGGCTGTGCATTTTTGGAACATGCTAGACTATATCAAGTCACCCAGTGGGAGTCTGGGCTTCCCTTTGCCCCATCTGAAGGCCATCTCACTCAAGACTTTCAGACCAACCTCTCTGCTGTAGTCATGGCATATCTGGTGCAGGCTGTGGGCCATGTAGATGATGGCCAAAAGCTCCCTCATATGTTCCTTGAATCCTTCCGACCAGGTGGACACCCTGTTTCATAACCAGGCTATCCTGCACAATCTGAAATCCCTATTCACTTGACCTCTCCTTGATCCTACTGCAATGAGCAGAGCATGGAAGAGCGTAAAAGAGACTCTCTGCCATTTGGGAGGTCTCATCCCTGCTGTTCTGTGGGACAGGAACTCAGTAGGCGACAGGACAGCCTCCGTACCCACCCACAGTGAGAGGAGACACTTTTTGTCCATTCAAAGAAGTCTTTGAAATAACACCATCAGTATCTGAAGTTCCCTGCCCTGTTGCTTAATTCCTCTCTAACTGGGGCTCTGAAATTTGTCCAGAAATCTGCCTTCAGGTTCCTATCTGCATTGTTCTAATGAATTGCTGAGGTTTTGATTTATTACCCCAAACGTCTGGCCAGTGTAAATGTTTCCTTTCCTTAAAGCCAGCAAAGATTTGTAATATGCCTACAAATAATACTCCGACCTGACCACATCAATGAGATGCAGTAAATTACCCAGAGCACTCGCAACCCGCTCACTGGTCTATGTTATTGTGTATAATTCTATGTTGCTCACATAACTCACAGTCCAGTTTCAAGCTCGGCCTGAAAATGGCTGCACCATCCAAGCACTTCTTGCCCTTTTAACGATGAATGACAGTTCTTATTAATCCTTCTCCTACAATTTTTACAGCTCAGGCACAGAGGAGTTATCTCATCTGATAGCAAAAGACTGTCATCATCAGGAGCATGAGAACTCCTTTCTTGGGACAACGTATTTGACATCTCCAAAAGGTTATCTCTTCCCTGCTCGGTTTTGCAGCTGGCTCATATCCTGAGAAATATTTTTATGGAGAAGTTTACAGGAATCTCTCACTCCTTGATGACTCTTTAATGTTTCCTGCTGAAGCTGATCTTCTCACAGAACGCTAAGCACACACCACAGAAATCCTGCTAAACTAATTTTGGGGAGAAGAGGGTCATACTTGTCAGTGCTTGTAACGACCCTCATTTCCAGGCAGAATTGGCAGTGAATGGGGGAAATTCACTGAGACCAAATTGGTTAATTCTAAGTTTCTTCAAATCCTGGACCCTGGAGTTAGGTGAGTATACAGCCACTTTATCCTCCCCCTTCCCCTATTTTTGCTTTTGTTAAAAATAAGCCTTCTTTTAGCTAAAAAGTCTTTCACCTTTCAAGAATTCAAGGAAAATGCCTGAAAATGCACCACTAGTGGTCTCGCAGCTCAAAACCCCTAGATGACCAAAGAAATTGCCGCACATATACAAAATAAAGCCATTTTATGAACAGTGGAAACCAGGATATCTGCTCTCCAGTGAGTGTGTTTGATGGATTTGGTTGATTATTTTAACTGAATCATACAGGAGACCACGTGTGAGCACCTTGTGGAGTACCAGAGGCTCCTCTGGGGCAGTGAGTGGATTCTTCCAACCAAGAAGAACAATTTAGCTTAGTTGGAGCCTCCATAGCTCTTCCTCCATGTGATCTCACTGGTCATTAATAAAGTTGGAGCTCTCATCACAGCTTTTCTCTAGATGGGACGTGTTGTTAAGCCTCTCAGCTCTATTTGGATAAGCTCTGTAGAAACTTGCGGGATGTTTATCTCAAGTTTAGCTGCCATTGAGACATGGGGTGAAAGCTGTGAGGGGATGCAGCAAGAGGACAGACACGCAGCAAGTCACAGTCAGAGCACATACCCCCTGCTCCTTAGGAGGTCAGATGGAAAACAAACTCAGTAAGACTGAGAGTTCACGTTGTATGAAATGGACTTCCCACAAGGCCATGGGCACAGTTTGATTTCCTCTGGGGTGGAGTGTGACTGGCTTTAATCATTGCGAGGCTTTTTCTTTTGATGCCAAACATCAGTTTCATTCAGCAGGTGCCTCGCGGTGGTTCTGCTCCTCCAGGAGGGAGCAGATGAGCTGATCTAAGCGGATGTGTTCAGATCCTTGTTCTGTGGCTTGGGCTCTTCTCCAGTTATTATCTTTTCTCAGGGTTTTCCTGAAGCCACAAAGGGAATCCCATCCAGACCCAGGCTGTGAATGAAGGCATTTCCATCTTCAGGCAATCAGAGAGCATTTCTCCCAGAGCTCAGCACAGAGCTGAAAGATCAGAAGGATATTGCAGCAGGAATGTTTTTCAATACAATTTATAGCCAGCAATGGGTTAGACTTTGTCCTGGACTGCATGTCTGTAATTTGGAAAACAAAGGAGGGATAACGTCCAAACAACTCAGAGTGATTTGTGCAGGCTCTGGATCTGTTCACCTCCAAGCAGACAGAATCACAGAATCATAGAATGGTTTGGGCTGGAAAGGACCTTCAAAGGTCATCTCGTTCAACCCCCTTGCAGTGAGCAGGGACATCTGCAACTAGAGCAGGTTGCTCAGAGCCCTGGCCAACCTCACCTGGAATGGTGCCAGGGATGGGGCATCAACCACCTCTCTGGGCAGCCTGGGCCAGGCTCTCACCACCCTCAGCAGCAACGATTTCTTCCTAATAATGTAAATCTCCCTCTTTTAGTTTAAAACCATCACCCGTTGTCCTGTTGCAAGAGGCTCTGCTAAAAAGTCTGTTCCCATCTTTCTGACAGGCCCCTTGAAGTACTGAAAGTCCACAAGGCTAGGATTAAGCAAAGAAGAGTGAAAAACCAGGCAGCCCTCGCTTACCATTTCTTCAAATCTTGGCTAAAGAAGCTAGACCAATATGTGAGTAAAGGTGGAATCACATTACTAGTGTGGCACAAGCATCTATTCAATGACCAGGTCTCCAAAGGTGAGATCCTCTGTAAGAGAGCACGTTAGGAACATGTCTGGGGAACTGGTGGCAGGTTCACCTTGCTAGGCCATGTCATAGGGAGATTTAGGGTCTTTGTGCAGTCAGGCTACAGATGCAAGGAAGGCCAGATGACAGGCTGTAGGTCAAAGCCAACTGTGCAATGCCATGATCTTTCTCCACCCCAGGATGTCAGGCACTGGATCCAGTAAATCAAAATGGAATTGGACACATATGATCATGGAGCAGAAGAAGAACTGTGACTTTGTCCTCTAAATACATAATGTCCCAGACTAGTTAGAAGACATATTGAAAATACTAGCCAGTTCAAAGTGTCACGCTGGACACGTGACACAACACATGACATTTAAGAAGACTGTTTGCCTTAGTATGTCCTCCATGGAGTAACTGAAGGTGAGAAAGTACAACTAATCCCCATGGGAAATGGGGCTACACCCATGGCCTGGTTAGTGTTTTAGGGCAGCTTCTGAGGCATGTTTTCCCCTAGCAACTCATAATAGCTCTCCTCTTTATTTCTGGGCCAGAATAAACTAGCCCAAATCTGGTCCTTTAGCACAAGGCTTGTGCGTTTTCTTTCTGGAGCTCCTCTTGTGTTGGGCTGTGCTGAAGGTCAAATTCACTATCTCCCAGAGGAAACAAGCTTCTGCTTTCAGTACCCTGTCCTCCATCAGCCCTTTGGTTCCAACTGGTAACAAAGGTAACTGATTCACGAGGTTGTCAGCTCTTTATAGAAAACAGATTTTCTACAAGAAGTGACTCAGAGTACCCGTCTCAACATTGAACAATGGGGCCAGTCACCCAGCAGAGCCTCACAAAGCAAACAGCACTGAAACCAGAATCCAGTGTCCTGTCCCACGTTGACAGAAATATTATTCCAGTAGAAGCTCCACTACACTCAAAGGCACAATTGTCAAGGACCTGATTTCAGGGGGAGCAGTTAAAATTATTTATGACTTATGGATACTGTCAGGAGCAAGGGGTAAAGTGATATAACCTCCTGAGGGCAGTGGGGTGGGAAATATTGATTTTATGTCTATATTATCAGAATTCTGTTAATAGTTGCATGACCAAATTAAGTTCTGACTGGTTTAGTGACCTCCGTGTACTATTAGCAAACTTTTTTAGACTCAGATATCAAAATCCAGACTGGATTCTCAGTGAAGGGCTCAGTTCTGCTCCTCTTCATCTCACCAGATAGGCCTTTATTCTCCTTGAAATTGTTTTTTTAATCAGTATTTCTGTACTATATGAATAGGTAGCATTAGGTTCCCGCAGTATCTTCTTCTGTGTTCTCCTATCAGCCTTCTATGGACAGGGCTGTGAGGTACCCATCTAGAAGTGTCAAAGGAGAGGACATCTTGGCTACTGGTAGAGTTTCCTGGGATCCAGCTGATCTTTGGGGGTGGGCAATAGCCCTCGTATTCCCTTTTCCTCTTACTCTGCATTTGTACAGCTCAATGCAGAGCATAATTCTAGTAATCACAAGAACCAGGAATCTATGTGGGGCATTGCGCTACTAGTTTAGGAGCTGAGAATTTGAGGGTTTAAATTTTGAATAATCTTCTCACACAAATGACTGCTTTTATTACATTTAATTAGAAGGGACAGCAGTTTGCCATGCTGAAAAAAAAAAAAAAAAAAAAAGCCAGCTATACTTTAAATCCTTGCTCTGTGCCTGCAATTGCTGTAATGACATAGGTACAACCCCAGTCTCTTTTGGGAGTGTGGTTTTGTGTGTGTGCGCTAGAAAATGCAAGTCTTGTGTCTGGGTTATGGCACTAGAATCTGAAACTCTGTTATGTGGCATTCAGCAGGCTGGGAGGTGTGACATCCACCTCCTCTTTCTCTTCTCTGCTTTTCTGCTGCATCAGTTGAACCTCAGTCATGGCTGCAGAGAAGGCTCTGCC
The DNA here is from genome assembly GCA_013400335.1 of Eurystomus gularis. Taxonomy (NCBI): domain Eukaryota; kingdom Metazoa; phylum Chordata; class Aves; order Coraciiformes; family Coraciidae; genus Eurystomus; species Eurystomus gularis. The sequence goes on along the minus strand of VZZY01006187.1, from coordinate 32,949 downwards.
TCAAGTGGGTATTGAGCTCTGTTTGCTCGGCAATCCGTGAAGTGCTGTGTGGAGTCTCCAAGTGGATACATCCTTCATCACGGGGGAATATCTTGCCTTTAGTAGAATGTCCTCGTTGTCCATGAAAATGGCTGAAAGATTCATTGCTCTCTTGCTCTTAGGTGTCGTAGTAGCCAAGTTGGGTGTTTTGGGCAGGTGACCAGAATTTGGCCCTCACAGTTTGTATGTTGCCTAGCAAAATGTGTTCTGGTCTTTAGGTAACTAAAATAGTATTACAGAATCCCAGCATGGTGGGGTTGAAAGGGAACTCTGGAGACCATCTCGTCCAATCCCCTGCTCTAGCAGCTCACCCAGAGCAGGGGGCCCAGGATTGTGCCCGGGCAGCTTTGGAATGTCTCCAGAGAAGGAGACTCCACAACCTCTCTGGGCAGCCTGCGCCAGGCTCCCACACCCTCACACCAAACAAGTTTCTGCTCCTGTTCAGCTGGAACCTCCTGGCTTCCACTTGGTGCCTGTTGCCCCTTGTCCTGTTGCTGGGCACCACTGNCTGGGCACAGAGATGCTCCAGGCCCCTCAGCATCTTTGTAGCCCTCAAAAGCAGTATTATTAATAGTCACAGTAGAAACATTAACATGCTTATTGTTGCTTTGAGCCTACTATCAGGCTATTTATTGAGGTCAGCAAACTGAGATGCCTGGAAAGAGCTGTGGGAACTGACTGGGGCCCTGCTTGAGCTGTTTGTTACATTAATGTTCATTGCTGGAAGCAACATGCCTTACGGAAAAGAAAAAATAAATACTGTGGATCCGTTCCCCTTTCCCTTTTCTTTCCCTTTTCTCTCTCCCATGCTGTTGCTGGACAAGACAAAAATCAGTGCCGCTGCATGGAGTGTAGTTGGTGTGATAGGACTGCAAACAGGAGTTACTGGGAAAAGGCAGCTCCTGTACCTACGGAGCTCTTCCATCCTGACGCCCAACAGAAGGGGCTCTGCTAATACTTTGTCTAGAGCACTCGATGGCTGCCTGAAATAAGCTGCCTGCTACGATCGTCTTTGGGAGGTTGTTGCGAGTGCAGTTGAGGGGATGGCTCTTGGCTCGCAGGGGACTCTGTGGTCTGGCTGAGCAATCAAAGAGGGTGGTAATAGCCAGGCACAGCTCTCTGGGATTGCTGGGTAACGCAAAATGCCATTATTCATTTTGTGAGCTGCAAATGGCCTTTATTTACATTTCCACTTAGCTAGGTAGTTTCCTCAAGACTCCAAGAATTCAAGACGCAGACGTGTTATTAAGACATTTAAAACATCCCCAGATTTAAGGAAAACATCTGATGGAATTGAAAGACTTCGGATTTTTTTTTTTTTTCTTACTCTTCCCCTTCCTTCTTTATTGAAGAGCAAAAGCAAATAAAAGTCTAATGCTCTTGGACAGCTGTAAAGTCTGTAAGAAGGTATTCTCTTCCAAAGGGCATGTAAACAGCCTGTACAATTTTTTTTTTTTTTTAATTATTATTTTTTTTAAGAAAGTATTTTAAGTTTTGGATTTCAGGGGTCATCCTGCTGAGAGGAAGCCAGAACTATGGCACGTGGTAAGCTATACATCTGCAAGGCAAAGATAAAGGATCCAGGATGGGGTTTGTAGGTGGTTTTTGATTTACATCTCAGTGGTTCTTGTTTTGGAGTTGGACAGCTAAGGAAAAGAAAGCAACAGTTTTGAAGAAAACAAGATATCTAATGCAGTTTACTCCGAGTGACCACCACCGCTCCAGGCCAAGCAGGAGCTCCGCTGATGATCCTACACAGCTTTAGAATGATCTGCATGACCATCAATCAACTGCTGCCACAACTTGGTTGTCCAAAGCCTACAAGCCACTTGTACCAAATTATTTCCCGAGCTGCTGCAATTTTATAGATCCTGCCCAAAAGTGAGATCAAAGGCTGCTGAGGTCTCCGCGCAGCCTCTCTGCACTCAAGGTGAGCAGATGCTGCAGCTCCTCTTCTAGCACTTGGTTTTCTGGCATCTGGGTAAGGTCTGTATTGTCTTTGCACAGCTGAAGTTTAGCGAAATACAGCCACGTCTTGCAGGAAAGCATCGAGACAGGCTAATGTGCACAAGGATTTATTTGCAGTTACACATATATAAAAAATTATTAGATAAATAATTGCAGTATCTCCCCAGAGGCTGGAAAAACACCTATTTTAAGTGTTTCTACTCATCCTTCTCCCCATTCTAGGTGTTTAACCTCATTTGTCGGTACCTGTGCACACTCTGGCTGCTGCCTTGGCTGTGTTATTTGAGTCTCTACAGCACCCATAAAATGAAGTCTCCACAAAACTTGAATGAAAGCCTCAACAGTTCTTTAAACTGAGGACACCGTTGCTGCAGAACGTGTCCAAAATAGAAGGCAAACCAGAAAAAACAAAACAAAATCCTAGCCTAAGACATTAAAATGAAACAACAGCCACCGAAAAATGCAGCCAGCAGCAGAAAAAAGAAGCCACGCTGTGCCCTCCCCAACTCCTACTCTGTAATTAAGTGAAAATGTTGAAGGTTTGGTGTTTTTAAAACTGTTCTCTGGTTTCCTCAGGGAGAAAAAAAAAGGGGGGGGGGAGGGGGGAAGCGCCTTATGTTCTTTTTCTGAGTAAACAGCAGAATTTCAGCAGATTAATTCTCCCAGCTCAACCAGAGCGGGAGGATGCTTTTCCTCTGTTATTTTTTTCCCTCTGTGACTTCTAATTTTGTCACTGGGTTGCACAGTTCCCTGTGAGACCAGAAATTCCTTGTGGGACCAGAAATTCTTTGTGGCACACGAAAGGGATGCTGCAGCCTGAGCTGATTTGGGGAGGAAACTTGGTGTGCTGCAGGAGTAACCGATCAAGTCTAAGTGGCGAGGAAAAAAGGGTTGTCCTTTGATTACTTCAAGTCTCCTGGTCCTGAGGTGCTGCCTGTGCTGGGGAATTTCACTATTCAATTGGGTAAGAATGAAGAAAAAGAAAAAAATAAAGACATTTAAGTAGAGAGTTATTATGAACGGCAACAAATGAACTTTTCCTCAGGAAAATGGGAGGGGAAAGGCATTTTGCTTTTGTTTGTCAAAAACTCCAACACCATATGTGGATGCAGAACCTGAGGGACAGTGAAGCTTAGATGTTCCCACTCTCTTCCATGGGCTGGACAGTAGGTTTGTCAAGGCCTGGTCCAGGCTGCCCAGGGCAGTGGTGGAGTCCCCATCCCTGAAGGGGTTTCCAAACCATGGATATGTGGTGCTGAGGGACATGGTTTATTGGCGGACTTGGTAGTGCTTGGAATTTGAGAATGGTATCAGAGACATGAAGTGTCTTGCATAAAGAGTCACCCAGAAGGACACTAGCAGAGAGGAAAAGTCTCAAGGATCTTCCTGTTGACCTGGTGTGTGTCTAAAGAAGCATTCTGGATTTAAATGGGTGTCAGCAAGATAAGACTCCAGCTTCAAAGGCTCAGCATCTTGCTCCTCTGAGTCCCATTCTACTTTAAAAACTGATTTCTTTTCCAACAGCTGTGTCAATACATCAAAGCGAGTCTGTTTCTTGTGAGCCCGACACCTGTTAGAGGATGTTGAGAAACAAGAATGGAACGGGCAAAACACTCGTTACATTTTGCAAGATGTAGCAACATCCCATCAGTACACTGCAGAAGAATAAACACAGGACATCAAGGAAAAAATGCCTTTCTCCACCCAAACATCAGAGACAGCAGATAATGAAGAATTCAGGGTGCAGTACAATATTTAGCGTTGGCAGAACTGAACTGCTACATATCCAAGTAGCGTAAACCTGATTTGTTTGTGTGAGCCAAACAGTCATCAAGACCAGAACAAGTGCTCTTTTCTCTTTCTTTTTTTTTACTTTCTTTTCATTTTAAAGAATAGTGGAAACAGCAAATCTGTTTCAAAGCAGCTTATGTGCCTTGTAACTGAAATATCCATTAAAATCCTCTCAGAGCATGAGAGATAGAAGGTGGAAATGACTAAATGTAACAGCTGTTTTCATTGTCAGTTTGAGGAAAAACATCAGAAATACAGGGTAAAAATGGAGAACTGTATAATGGAATGAAGGCTGGAAATTTCCTTCTAGAAAAAGTACATAAAAAGCATAATTTTATAGTTAAAATATTTGGTTGTGTTGTGTTTTCCACCCCTTAAGAATGGACTCTGCTTTTATGCCCATTAGGAGAAAATAAACATAAATGTATGTAGGTATCTACAAACAAATAAAGGTATATACACATATAGATAGATAAATAGAGGTGATTTAAACTAGATATAATGAAGACATTTTTTACAATAGGGGTTGGTGAGAACCTGGCGCAGGTTGCCCAGAGAGGTGGTCAATGCCCCATCCCTGGCACCATTGCAGGTGAGGTTGGCCGGGGCTCTGAGCAACCTGCTCTAGTTGCACATGTCCCTGCTCCCTGCAGGGAAGTTGGACAAGATGACCTTGAAAGGTCCCTTCCCACCCAAAACATTCTGTAATTCTATGTGTCTCTGAGAGGACCAGCATGTGCCCTTAGATGTACAGAAATATGTAGTTATATACATGTGTGTTTACATCAGTTCATCCATGTATGTGCCTGCGTGTGCAGACAGTTTTCACAGAATCCCAGCATGGTGGGTGTTGGAAGAGACCTCTGGAGATCATCTCATTCAACCCCCTTTCTCCAGCAGCTCACCCAGAGCAGGGTGCCCAGGATCACATCCAGATGGGTTTGGAATCTCTCCAGAGAAAGAGACTCCACAACCTCTCCAGACTCGGACACCATCCCACCAAACAAGTTTCTCCTCCTGCTCAGCTGGAACCTCCTGGGTTCCAGTTGGTGCCCATTACGTGGATGAACTCCAGACACATTCTCATCCTGATAAGAAAGATGTTACATATATTACAAGATTAGGCAAACTGTAAGGACCAAGGCAAACTGTTAAAGTATCACTTGAGCAGATACAGTATAACTACATTCACCACAAATTTGCATACTGAAGTAAATACATGCATGTACCCATCATGCTCTTATGCATGATAGTCCTGCTTGGCTGCAGGTCTTTGTGGACCTCCAAGACTGGACCAAAATCCTAGTCCAGTCGCCAGGCTCTCATGTAGGCCAACATCACATACTTCAAGTGCAGGTGGAAGAAGCTCTGCAATAGCTGGTATGAGACAGTCTTAGCCCTGAATTAGACAAGAGAAATGGAGATAAGCAGCTTCAGAGGAGGCCACTTGAAGACTGAGAAAGATTTTGGTGACAGAAGTCACCTTTGCTCTGAGACCCATTTGAAAGTAGAAGTGGTGCTGAGGGACATGGTTTAGTGGTGACCTGGCGGTGCTGGGTTAATGGTTGGACTTGATGATCTTGATGGTCTTTTCCAACCAGAACGATCCTATGATCTCCACAGCTCCTCAGATGGCTAAGGCCACTCAGCTAATCTGTCCTGATTCTAACTACCAACCTCAGTGGGGAGCTTGCCTCTTCCAGGCTTGATAACACCACCAAAATAAGGCATTGGAGAGGCCTTCTGCCCTCCACCACCATCATCATCCTATGGCGGGGAGCCCATTTTCCTCTCTCTTAAACAACTCTGGCTCCAGACATACCATTCTGGGGCTGAGAAAGGCATTTAAGGAGCGACTTGAACCAGGTCGGGCCTTTTTAAGAAGAGGACATGACATTACTTACTGTGTCTTGGAAGTGCAAGTGGGGTCAGGCTTCTTGTCAAAAGCCAGTGAGAAATAACTAATGCTCCAAAACGCAACTTACACTTGTGGAAGCCACTTCTTTCCCATATCTTTTTCTCTTTTAGTGGAACCGAGCACACACACACGGTCCATCTGCTTCAGCTCTGCAGAGCTGGCACAGCTGCGCCCTTATCTTCTGCATCAGCATCCCAGACCTTTTATTGCTGACAAAAGAGAAATATTTACGCAAGAAGACTGTGGGAACACAGCTTTCTCACTGGCACGTTCTCCCAAGCCTTGTTTTCAGTCACAAATAAATAACGGCACAGAGAGCTTATCTGTATCGTGCAGGCAATAGCTAAAAACATAAAACTCTCTGGATCGAGGAGGTCAGGCCCTGGGCTGCTTAGCATAGCTGACACAGTTAACTGGAGAATATATTCCAATGAACTTGTTATATACCCAGATCGGAGCTGTATGTCCCAGTCCTGGGCAATTAATCCGAATGTTTAGCAGCCCACATTAATTGGTGTATCAGCGTTAAGTGGCGTTACGTCATTTTGGATCAACTGTGATCGCGGCATGGTTAGCACAGAGTTTATTTTCCTTCTCAACACAGATTTTCTTTTCCTTCTCAACCTGAATTAATAACGCCTAAGCCTTATTTCTAAACCATCATTTAAAGGTGTTTAATAAGAGTTTTAGAAAGTTCTGAAAATCTGTCCTTAGAAAATTCAAAGCCTTTCAAGTGTCGCTGAGCTGAACGCCGAAAAGAAAGACTAAGTAATCACTTTGGGGAATCTGTCTGAAGTCTTTCTTCCTCTGCTATCAATTGGTGGGGTTGTGGTTCCTGACGATCTATTTGTTACACTAAGTTTACTCTGTAGTCTCTTGAAATTTGACTCCTGCTGTTGCTGTGGTTGTTAAGTAGGCCATGAAGAATTATTCCTGTTTTCCCTATTGCATGAGCTTATGGGTTAGTTCTCAGTGAACACTTGGGGATGCAGACTTCAGACTGGAGTAGACTGGATGCAGACTTCAGACTTCTATAATCATAGACTCTGGTTTCTGTGGAGGAAATCACTTGAACACTCACTCCAACGTCATTTCTAAATCTCTAGGAACAGTGGGTGAGTTTGATGTTATTCCTTGATAATTTTAAAAAAATATATATTTTGTTTCCTTTTACCGGTCTTTTATCTCAGAGGTGTTTCAGTTAAGGAACATCTTACTACTTGACCATAAAAGAGAGTTTTAGATTTGTAATGAAATTGGCGTTGGGATCACCACAGCTCATCATTCCTATGGCACATTCAAACTCAGGACATGTTTATACCATTAATATATTAATTAATGCACCACCTGTAAGTGTCTTGAGCCCTGGAACCCATCCAGAGACACCTGTGTTGACTCCACAGTCAATTGCATTGCTCCAGGAGCAATAAAACCCGCTAGCACAGCATGGCATGAATGTGGTTGCAGACTTCTAGGTCTGGGCTTGCCAGCTTGCATGGTCCAGGGTGTGATGTGTGGGTCTCTGCTAGGATGGTGACCTCTGCATCCGTACTCTCTGCACACGCCATAGGTATAAACATGTCCTAATGGCATAATACAACTTTTTTGCTGAATGCAGCGTGAATATTTCCTTCAATGTCAGCAGGGAAGTGAACATCTCCACAACAAAGCCTTATTGAATGTCCCAAGAGGCTCTGTATCGTACCTTATTCCCCACTGTAAAAAGGGTTGAGATTTCCCCTGCAATTTTTTTTTTTTTTTTCTTTCTGGCTGATGCAGACTTAGGTAAATGAAAGTTTTGGTGACCCTGTCATACTTTTCCCGAACTTTCCATAGAGTGTGGGGAGGGTTTTCTCAGTTTGGGATGGAATTTAGGAGGGCTACATCAAAAGAAGTGTGGCCAGGAGGTCAAGGGAGGGGATTCTGCTCCTCTACTCCACTCTGCTCTGGTGTGAGAGCCCACACACAGTTTCCAGCCTGAGTTACCTGATTGCAGTCAGTGAGAGTTAAGGCTTGAATAAGACACAAGCAAATATCGATGCAGCAAAACAAGGGATAAGCCTTGCACAGAACACGCCATGATTATTCTAGAGTATTAATAATAACTCGGAGTTTATAGAAGAAATTGCTTCCATCTGGAGCATCAATACAGATGAAGGACTTGTTGTGCATCAGCTGACCAACAGGAACCAAAGAATGATTATGCTGGGTTAACATGATTCACTTTGCACTTTCTATGAGTGTTTACACAGTTTCTACCTGTTTCCCTGCATAGTAGAGAGTGGGCAACAGGTAGGCATCTTGTTTCATTGTCCCTGTGCCAAGGGGTCAATTTCCACCATCTCCAACACCTGCTCCACTTCTATCTTAGCTGAGGCAAATGAGGTTATTTGACAGTTATGATAGCAAGACTGACTTACTCTTTGATTATAACCTCTTGAGATGTGAGAACAGTTGCTCAGTATGCCCCAAATCCTGCAGGAATACATGGGAAAACAATGATCATCCCTTCCTGTCTACCTGGAAGATTCAAAAAAGTCAGGCCGGGCAAGAAAGATATTTTGATATGGTAGAGCTTCCCTTTTGGTTTGCTTAAGTCATAGAATCATAGAATTGTTTTAGTTGAAAAGGCCTTTAAGATCACCAAGTCCAACTGTTCCCCCAGCACTGCCAGGTCACCACTAAACCATGTCCCTCAGCGTCACATCTCCACAGCTTGGAAACCCCTCCAGGGATGGGGGCTGCACCACTGCCCTGGGCAGCCTGCTAAATCTGTGTGATGTTTCCTTATCAAAGGCAGAGAGAGTCAAGAGAGGTTCTCTAGAGATAGCATTGTGCATCTGCCCTGGCTTAGGTTGGGATAGAGTTAATTTTAATAGTGGTAGCTGGTTCAGTGCTGTGTGTTGGATTTAGTGTGAGAATAACCTCGATAGCGCATTGATGTTTTCAGCTGTTGCTAAGTAGCACTTACCCTAAGTCAAGGACTTTTGAGTTTCCCATGCTCTGCCAGTGAGGAGGTGCACGAGAGGCTGGGAGGAAGCATGGCCAGGACAGCTGATCCAAACTAGGCAAAGGGATATTCCATACCATAGGACACTGTGGTTAGTATATAAGCTGGAGGAAGTTGGCCGGGAGGGGCCAATCGCTGCTTGGGGACAGGCTGGGTATCAGTCAGCGGGTGGTGAGCACCTGCATTGAGCATCACTTGTCTTGGGTTTTATTCATCTCTCTTTTTTGTTATCTTCCTTTTCATTACAATGATTATTATCTTCAATAATGAAACTGTTCTTATCTCAACCTATGAGTTTTGCTTTTTTTTTTTCCCCAGTTCTCCTTCCCATCCCACCGGTGTGGTGGGGAGGACTTGGTGAGCGGCTGCACAGTTCCTAGTTGCCAGCTGGGTTTGAACCATGCCAGCACCCTATGCTGTGACCCCAGCAGAGCATCCTCTGCATAGACCTCAGCCTCCTCCAGAAAGCGAGTTCTTGGTTTGTTCATTGAGGGCTTGTTTTTATTTTGCATCAGACTTCTTCTGCATGGCCGTGAGGCTGCAGGATTTGTTTTCAGACACATGGATTTCATTTCAATGTTGCATCAGACCTCTGTGGGCTTTTTCCCTTGATCCAGGCTCTCCGTTTCTTTCGTCTATTCTTCCATCTTTACTCTTCTTTTTGTTTTGAGTGTCACTTGCTACATTCAGGCCCTCCCAATAGACTCATGGGACAAAACAGACCCTTGTCTTGTGGCTTGTGTTCACTTAAATGACCAGTGGTTGCTTTTTGACCTCCATTTACACAGAAGATTGCACTGTGGGGACCTGGTTAACCCCCAGGATTTTGAGTGATATTACACTACAAAGGATGTTCCTCGGGCAGATAGTGAAGAAGGGCATAACAGTGAAGAATTGCATCTATAATATCACCATGTTGTAACATTTTCTGCTAAATGAGACTTCATTGATCTTGCTCACCTCTCCAGCACACAGCGTTAGAGCTCTTGCCCCTGTGTTTAGGGTTACAATTACCAGGATCCTCACTGAGGTTGGTAGTTTGAACCAGAACAGCTTAACTGAGCTACCTTAGCCAGCTGAGGAGCTGTGGAGATCCTATGATCATAGAATAGTTCTGGTTGGAAGAGACCTTCAAGACCACCAGCTCCCACCATTAACCCTGCTCTGCTAGGTCACCACTAAACCACGTCCCTCAGCACCATCTCTACTTCCAAATGGCTCTCAGAACAAGGATGACTTTTATCACCAAAATATCTATCAACCTTCACGTGCCTCCTCTGAAGCTGGTGGAAAATATCCCATTCAGCTAATAGGGGAAGCACATCTTCCTAAATGCAGAGGTTTTTTTTCTGATTTAGTCATACCAGGCTCCTGTTATAGCCCCTGGAGTCTTGAACTCTGTTTCTCTTGCCCTAAACAGGGCATTTACTGAAGGCCAGACTCATGAGGCAAACCCGCCCTTTTCTCTACTGTCTGTGAAGAAATCTGAGCTCTGTATCACAGAATCACAGAATGGTAGGTGTTGGAAGGGACCTCTGGTGATCATCTAGTCCAACACCCCCTGCTCCAGGGGGGTCAACCAGAGCAGGTTGCCCAGGATCATGTCCAGGTGGGTTTGGAATATCTCCAGAGAGGGAGACTCCGCAACCTCTCTGGGCAGCCTGGGCCAGGCTCCGACACCCTCAAAGTCAGCAAGCTTTTCCTCATGTTCAGATCAGAACACCCTGTAGCTTAGATGGAGATATTGATAGTGTGGATACTGAGGAAATCAAACTGACAATGTGTGATTTACCCTCAAATTTTTCCCAGCTGGTGGAGAAAGACACCTTCAAGAAGAGACTTGTGCTAGGCACCTGCTTTAGGAGATGAATTGTGCCTTTGGATGGATTGAGTAGACCTTCACTGACTATGGGTTTGGTTTTCACTTGTGCCCTGTGACAGGACAAGGGGCAATGGATGCAAGCTAGAGCACAGGAAGTTCCACCTCAACATGGGGAAGAACTTATTTACCATGAGGATTCCAGAGTACTGGAACGGGCTCCCCAGAGAGGTTGTGGAGTCTCCTTCTCTGGAGACTTTCAAGACCTGTCTGGGTGCGTTCCTATGTAACCTGCTCTAGATTCTATGGTCCTGCTCTCGGGTTGGACTCGATGATCTCCAGAGGTCCCTTCCAACCCCTCACATTCTATGATAACTGGATAAAGTGGAGAAATCTGAAAGAATCACATTCTTGATCAGTTTTAAAACTGCTTCACCCATCTGAGATATTATCTACTTATCACTGCTTCAGCAGCTAAACCATGCATGCGTACTCCTCTGAACCATGTCAATGTGAACTCAATCAAGCCTCGCATTCAGTCGTACTTTACACGGGACTGGGTGTGCGGTAGGCACGGAGTGGAATCCTTTAATATAAGACAGCTGCATGGCAGTGCTTTCCAGAAGAGAGAACAACAGGGAACAGCTGGGAGTGATGCTGTGGCTCCTGCGAGATCCAAAAAAAGCGCAGCTCTGCCTATAATCGCATTTGAAAATGCAGTGAGGAGCACCTTAATTTGATTCTTATTAGGCTTCTGTTCCTCTAGTTGAGACCTTATTGCATTAAACTAAATTGCCGTGAGCTGGGTTTCAGTTAGCTCGAGAACAATCACACTCTGTTCCGTGCTAGTTTCAATTTACTGCTTTATAAACACCCCAGAATTGCAATCTGATCTCAGCTCCATAGCTAGGAATCAGGAGATATACATTTAAAATCAAACGTATGAGTATGGGCAAAGCTTACTGTATTCCCAAGGCCAGAAGTCCAAGGTAGAGGGACTTCTGAGACACTGAGACATCTTTTAGGATCACTGGAGATGGTTTTGTTGCTGCAACATGGCATTGAAAGCCTGGTTTAGGATGGATAAAACAGGTAGAATTATAGAACCATAGAATGTATTGGGTTGGAAGGGACCTCTAAAGGCCATCTAGTCCAACTCCCCTACAACAAGCAGGGACATCTTTAACTAGTTCAGTTTGCTCAGAGCTCCATCAAGCTTGACCTTGAATGTCTCCAGGGATGGGGCCTCCACAACCTCCCTGGGCAACTTGTTCCAGTGATCAATCACCCTTATATTGAGGAACTTTTTCCTAATGTCCAACCTAAATCTACCCTTTTCTAGCTTAGAACCATTACCCCTTGTCCTGTCGCTACAAACTCTTGTGAACAGGTCCTCCTTGGCCTTCATATAGTCCCCTTTCAGGTATTGAAAGGTTGCTATAAAGTCTCCCCGGAGCCTTCTCTTCTCCAGGCTGAACAACCCCAACTCTCTCAGCCTGTCTTCACAGAAGAGGTGCTCCAGCCCTCTGATCATTTTTGTGGCTCTCCTCTGGACACGCTCCAAGAGGTCCATGTCCTTCTTGTGCTGGGGGCTCCAGAGCTGGATGCAGTCACTAGGGTCAACAGGTCGCCAAGGGGAAATACAAAGTCAGTGTCTGCTTGGTCCTTTCAAATCTGTCTGGCTACAGCTACTGGAGATTATAGGGTGTGCAGGAGAGGGTTAGCAACAAACTGGGGATGCACAAATGGGCTTCCTGGGGGTTGGGGAACACATTTCTCTGCCAGCCTCACTCTCTGCCATTCAGGACACACGATGCACCTTGAGTTTTCTTCTTCACCATGTACATCTTGATGACAAACCAGCACCAAAATGTCATTAAAATAAAACACTGGTACAAACGTGGGTTCTCTCCTTGAGGGAAGGAGAAGAAACCTTTCTGGGAAGGGCTTAGTTTTGTCACACAGGGTGACACCCCCTTTACCTCCCTTCAACCACCAACAATATTAACACCTTCTTCATGGGTGAAAAAGAACAGCAGGCATTTCTGAGGTGTGATTCACCTGGCCTTGTCTAGACCATCCTGGATCATTTAGACTGAAATGAGCTGTTTCCAAGACAGCTGATGCTCTCTATTGCCATGATCTTCACTGACTATGGCAGCATCCCACAGAGACTAGCTTGGATGTAGAGTAGATTGCTTATATCCCTAAGGGTAGGTTTAAGGGAACAACAAGTGAAAGAAGCTGAAGCCTCCACCTCCTTCCATGAGCATCATCCAGGCCATGGCAATGAAGAACAGCTGTGTCTTTGGAGACCCAAGAGTGGCCTGGACAAAAGAGGGAATATAAGGAAATGGAAAGATACTTTGCAGTGCAGTTAAGATGGCATATGATGAAGGATGGATGGCATAGCTTTGCTCCTCAAAGTGTGTCTTTGAAGACATGTACCATACCCCTTATCTGTTGAAGGGAGTGAACACATGATACTTATTTTCTACCAGAACACATGTGATTTTGCATATGGATAAGCCATGCCCTAGTGATGGCAATAATGATGAAGGCAATAAGACATAAGGTCACAAACTTTAGAAATGACTGAAGAAAGCAGGAATATGTCATGATTCCTTCCACAGCAGTGAATTTTTGGAATGACACTCAAACACGGCGTGTTGGCCTTCAACCTCTGGCCATTCACCTGTCTTCTCGGCCTCCTTTTCAGAGCCAACACTGAGATTCTTTTCATACCCTTAAAACGAAAACAGCAAAGGAAAAATTAACGCAGGCTCATGTTTTGAGATTCTTTGATTTCCCTTTTGCCTTTTTCTCCCTCTCACCCACCACCCTCCCTCCTTTCAAAGAGTGATTAGTGAAAAAGGAAACACAGAAGGTGCAGGACCTGGGAGTGAGAGGTGAACAGAAGCCTAGTGAGTGCCTGGAGCCCAAGATACAGCTCACTAATGAGGTGTTAGAGAGGCCTGGAAGCCAGAGAAGGCAAAACACTACGAGATTGCTCAAAAAAAATGAATAATCTCGGTACCTGTGTAAAATTATTTCTTCTCTTACATCTCCATGATTTTTATTCCTCCAGAAAACAAAACATGTGAGAACTTTGGAGTGTGTGGTTCTGGAACTGCCCAGTGCACACACATCTGGATGCTCTGTATATGCGCACATACCTGCACACACTTACCGTGTATGCCTCTGTGTGTGCTTAAAATGTCTAGGAGAGCATAGTGGGCAAGTTTAGAGTCATTTTCTCAGGGAATTTGATGTGAACTAAGGAGCAGAGTGTGGTTATGGATGTCCACCTTCCTCCTCTAAAATTCCTGAACAACTTCTGACAGACCCGAAGAGATCTCAGGGGTATGAAGTACCTAAAATATGAATCAATTAAGCAGAAGAAAGACATATTATGACTGTGTTCATTGAAAGAATATCCTATAGAATGAGCCTAATGTACATGACACCCCAGAGACACTTGTTGCCATGCAGGGAGTTTTCTCTGTTCTTCACACACTGTGCATGGACAAGCTCCCTGACCTGCAATTGGGGATATAATTTCACAAGCACGGCAGCAGGTAAGTGAGAGATGATAGCTCAGGAGCAGGGAAGGGAGAGTGATTCCTAAATTTGTAATGTTTTTGTCATGCCAAGTCTGACTAGCCCCAGGTTCCTGAGCAAGGCAGGGCCTGCAAGCCAAAGTGTATAGAGAGAACAAATAGATGGGATATGAGTTCTGGTAAAAAACGTGTCTGAGATCCTGAAATGTCCATCCTCTGGCAAGGGATTTTCCCCCAGGAGAAGAGGGGATGAGATCAGAGCCTGACTGTGTAGGGGTGTCCATTTGGGAGACTGAGGCAAGGGCGAATAGCATGAGTTTTGGTGGCATCATCACATGATTTCATTATCTGGTGATATTCCATCCTGGAAAGGATGGGATATCCAGCAGAAAGAGAGGGAAGATTTTGAAGGAAGCCCGAGTAAAAGCCGGAGTCACACAAGGTGGCAGTGCAGATTGTCAGCAGGGGTTTCTGTACATTAGCAAAAGCCTAAAAATAGTCCTGTGGAATCAGATACAATAGGAGAAAATAGACACTCACCGATGGCATAGCTCCACTGACTGCCCTGGAGTGTTTTGCCTGTGTCACTCAGCTGTGTGTGGAGTCCATAGGACAGCACATTGGTTAATTATAAATTATTCTCATGGATTCATGGTCATCATTTATGGATCATCATTTGTTTCTGTGCTGAACTGATCTGGCTTTTCCATCGTCAGTCTTTGGAGGCGATCATTTGGACCAGGCTGTGGGAACTGGTACCTCAAAGATCATAGATGACTTCTAATATCTCTGTGATAACCTCTAGGGTGTCAGTCTTCAACGTAAATGTTGCCTGAATTCACTGCTTTGATGTGATACCCAAGAGCAATGAGCTCCATAGCCCTCAGGTCAAGACAGGAACCATTCAGTTTATTACCAATAAGTCTGGATATATTTTAAAGCAGAAGACCAGGTAAACAGACAAAATAAATAATTTCAGAGTCTGGGTTCCTCCATTTCTCCTGCAGATCCAGTGCTGTTTACAAAGTGCCTTCAAAAGGCTGTGACTCAAAAATCTCCCTGCTGTGAGGGGTTTATGCAGTAGGAGAAAGAGGTCAGGTATCGAAGGTATCGAATGATACTTCCTTGCTCATTTTCTCTTTTTCTCCCAGTGATATTGTCACAGAGAGCTCAAATCATGATGGTAGGAGCTGCTTCCCACCAAGAACGTGACTGAATATTCCTTTCATGTAAGTGGACAGATGCTGTGTGGGGAACATTTTCAGCTCCTCCCAACATTTGAACCTGCACCACAGGCTACACTACTTACAATTTATTTCAATGTTTCTTTTAGATGTACCAGGTAGTATCTGAATAATGTCTTTGGCTTTTCTAGAGAATTTTAGACTTCTGCTGGAACAAGTATGTAGACAATCCCTGTACCCTTTTATAAAGGTACATTTAAGGGCAAAGTCCAGAGACCTTCTGCAGTCTATGGAGAGGAGCAATGGCATTTCCAGCTGTGGATGCATCAGCTCCTCAGATGGTAGTACTGGGACTGGAGTGGAGCTGCCCTGGGTTTAGACCTTAGACTCCACTGCAAGATACTACAGATGTATTAGGTTGCAATGAGGTTGAAGCTCAGATGGGTGCAAAAGTCACTTTTCCCAGCTCACAGCCATTCATTACTCCTTCTCATCTTCCAGCACAACTGCACATGTGGTCAGACCCTCACTCAGCCATGCCAAAATTATCTAGGTTAACTTAGAAACTTTAGAAGAGAACTTTGCTATTTTTGCTGTGGTTTAAACCCAGACAATTTTGTCAGGACTGTGTTTGGAAGCGATTAACGTGCAGTTATGCCAGCACATCTGAGGACATCGTAACTTCTGGTGTGGAGGAGGAAGAAGGAGCTGTGGGCAGCTCAGAAAAGGTTGATAGTGATAACCTCATAGCGCAGATGAGGACAGCCTAAGAAGCAGATGTGGCCACAGGCCAGAGGGTGTAAAAATATAGTGTGAGACACTGCGGAAAATCCTACACAGCACATGTTCCAGTGAGCTTGGTGGTTAAAATGCCATAATTTTAAAGCTCAGCTCCCACAGAGGTACCTAAATGAAGGGTGTCACTATAGGAAGACTCTTCCAACCGTGACCACCTCCTAAATATTGAAAGGCTGATTGAAGTATAAGGTAACGACAAAGTATTGGGAGTGACCTCTGTCAGGGATGTGTGCCATCATCACATCATACAATGTGAAGGGGACACAGAAGAGCAAAGAAAGGTTTCTCCTGATGGAAGCAACAACAGGACCTTCACCGTTTCATACATGGCTCTTGAAAGTCAGGAAACACATCAAAGAGAGAATGAAAAACCGGAAAGAATATCTAAGGGTAGGAAACCACCTTTATTTCT
Source organism: Eurystomus gularis (assembly GCA_013400335.1). Lineage (NCBI taxonomy): Eukaryota > Metazoa > Chordata > Aves > Coraciiformes > Coraciidae > Eurystomus > Eurystomus gularis. Next base: position 16,450 of record VZZY01006187.1, on the reverse strand, counting down.
TCTGAAATTTGTCCCAGCTACTGATATCAAAACCCAAGTGTTGCTTCAGGGTTGTTTTCCTCAGATTCTCATTCCTGGACTCTTAGAAGAAATCCCTAATTTGTTGAAAGGTAGATGGACAAATTGGATCAGCAGCACAAGTTTAGGGGTTGCAGAGGAGATTGTGAAACCTCCAGCAGCCCAGAGAGATTAAAATGTTTATCCTCAACTTCTTGAAGTGTAAGTTAACTTTTGGTTGCTTGCTCTTGATTTTACTGCCAAAATACCATAATAATAATAATGAAGAGGCAAAACAACTTTTCCTCAGATTGCTTTCTGGCAACTAGTCCGATTTGCGTAAACCTTTTTGATTCCACATCGTTCTTTGGTTCAGGGCCATGCTTCATGCTTGGAGAGGGAGCTGAGAGCTGAGAGTGCTTCTCCAGAAGTGTCCCCTAAACAGCCGAGGTGGAGACAGCCACAGTGCACAACAGAAAGCTGGATTTATTGGGAATGCAGGCTGCTGAAAAGAAGGAAAATAGCATTTCAGTGAACTCTGATGCTTTGCCAGCAAGAGGAGAGGTTAACAGCAGAAAGAGCAGCCCTGACCTCAGAGGCTTATGCACTCTTTTCCATCTGATAATAAACTCAAATAAAATGGAATTAATTGAAATAAAACAAAAATTAATAGCAGTCTATCAGGGAGTCAGGTTCAAGTGCTATAATAAGAATTGTGTTTCTGGAGGCGCTTGCTCATTGCAGCTGGATGTAGATAGACATGAGAACTGCAAAGATGGATGAAGCAAGAGGAGTTTTATTTTGAACACAGAAGTGGCAAGCATTCACATTGGTAGTTGTGCAGAAAAGCTCTGAGATGTTGCACCCTGGGGCTGGGGATCTGCTGTGATGGATGCAGGACACCCTATGGATAAATTATCCCATCCCTCTACCACACTTTTAATAGTACTTCAAGAGCCTGTGGAGAAGGACTTGTCTGGAAGGACTCATTTAGTCTTGCAAAAGCACTTAGCAGCTGCTCTTTCCCTGACTGTTCAGCATGCCATGGCCTGGATGGAGCCTGTGCTCTGTGTTCTTTTACATTACCACAAACTTGGGGTGTGTCCCCATGGGGCTAAACAGACCTTTGGGTTGCTTTCCATTTTCATAGAATCCTGGAATGGTTTGGGTGGGAAGGGACCTTTCAAGGTCATCTGGTTCAACCGCCCTGCAGGGAGCAGGGACATCTGCAACTAGAGCAGGTTGCTCAGAGCCCCGGCAACCTCACCTGCAATGGTGCCAGGGATGGGGCAGCGACCACCTCTCTGGGCAACCTGCGCCAGGCTCTCACCACCCTCAGCAGCAACAATTTCTTCTTTCTCTCTAGTCTAAATCTCCCTCTTTTCGTTTAAAACCATTCCCCCTTGTCCTGTCCCAACAGGCCCTGCTCAAAAGTCTGTCCCCATCTTTCTGACAAGCCCCTTGAAGCACTGAAAGGCCACCAGAAGGTCTCCCTGGAGCCTTCTCTTCTCCAGGCTGCACAAGCCCAACTCTCCCAGCCTGGCCTCCCAGCAGAGGGCTTCCAGCCCTCCCATCATTGCTTGGGCCTCCTCTGGCCCTGCTCTACCAGGTCCATGTCACTCCTGTGCTGAGGACTCCAGAGTTGGACACAGCTCTGCCAGTAGAATTTCACCAGAGCTCACTGGAGGGATATTCAGATCTATGTTTACCAAAAAAATGAGCCAGGGACAGATTCTTTAACATTGAGATCAACTGGCAGGATCTGGTCCTGTCCATGCCATTATCATCCTTTAGACTCCAGGAGAGGATGACCTCTTCCAAAAGGAATGGTCCTTGGACCACACTAACTCCAAAACAGTGCTCAGGACCATAGTGGTGCAGTTGATCACATCAGATCGAGGTCAGGGATTACTTATGCAATTTGACAGCATAAATTTTGATGTTCCAGCTCCTGGAGCCACCCTTAGACCCTGTTTGACTTACTTATGTTCATATCTGTTTATTGCCATACTGTTTCATGTGTCTTTGCTCACAAGCTTCCCTTTGGAGCAAGCACATTAGCTCCCTTGGAGACTTTGCTCTGGGGTCTCCTCTCTGCAGATCCTAAGGGTTTAATTTCTGCAGTGTGAATACGAACAAAGCTGCCCTTGCGAGATGAAGCTTCCTGCTGCGTGAACCACAAAGACAAAATGAACAAATGAGCAGGAAAAATAGTGTAGAAAGGTTTGAGGTTCTAGATGTACCCCCCAGCCTTGTTTTTTTATTTGGAAAGTCATACTTCCAAGGCACTTTCACTCTTCCAGAGGCAGTTTAAAGCTTCCATGTCGTAAGTTTTTTGGTTAGGTTTTTTGGTTTGATTTGGGTTTTCTCCTCTACCGCCTTTTTAATTTCTAAGGCCAGCCAAAAATTAATAACCCCACATTGGTACTGAAGAGCTCCCAAAATGAATTTGACTTGAAACTACTCAAATATCTGAGTGTACTTGTTTATTTTAAATTTAAAAAGAGTGACAAACAGCACAAGGGGTGTTCTGAGACATTTAATTATATTATTCAGTTCTCTCTAGCCAGGAAGGACATTCCCTTCTGCTGGCTCCAAGTCCATTTTCCAATTGCGTGTTTAATTGCTAATCTAGTGGTCTCCAGGGAGTCCAGATAAGATCAGGTAAAACTGTTAGCTTCTTATTTTACAGAAATTTCCAAATCAGGACTTTGCTGCTTCATTTCACTTACGCCTAGAAGATAATGGTTATTGCTGGCCATAAAATAATAACACCCGGTGCTCCTTGTGTCTGGTTGTGTAAATGCACACAAGGGGTAGGAGATGAGCTGCACACACTCAAAAAGAGAAACTAAGGAGGAATATTTTCCTCCTGCATCACTTCAGAGAAGACACACTCCCAAGGCCACCCAAAGAAGCTGTGTCAGAGCCGGGTACCAGCCCCCAAGCTCCCAAGTCCCCCACCCAATGTATTTGTCTCATTTTCCCTGGTTTAGTCATTTGTGAACAGCTCACTTCAGCGTACAAGATTCTGGCACCAGGCGCCTTAGTCATGATTTGGTAGCAAAATATTTGGACAAAAGGGCTTCCAAGCAGAAAACTTTCCAGTGCAGAAACCTGCTTAATTCTTCACTGCTGCTGCCCCGGGGCTGGTTTGATGTCTCCCAGTCCCAGATCACGGAGAGGCTGCGATTTACTCTTTTTTCCATTAGAGCTCTGGTGGTCAGGTCCTTCTTAATCAGCTCTGGCTTCCGCTTCAAATTGGGTAATGTCTGGGCCATCAATATTAATGGAAAGAGGAGTTGCTACTGTTTGTTCTATTTTCAAGTGGTTTCTCCCAGCTAGAAACCACACTGCCCAAAACAGAGAGAGCCCAGGCAGGACACACACACCTGTTCAGCTAGAGAGGTTTTCCAGATGTTGACCTCCCTGTTGATGGTAATAACCATATTCTTTTAATTCCTGGACAGTCGTTACAGTCTTTTCTTTTTTATTATTGCCCAACCTGAAAGCTGCTACCGAGCGTCGCTATATTTGATTGTGCTGAAAATAATCCTCTGATGTCCTTTGAAAGCTCTGGCTGGGCTTTCTTGGATGGCGGGATTTATTTTTTGCAGGGATATTGTGGCCAGAAGGTAGAGGGAGGGGATCCTGCCCCTCTGCTGCGCTCTGGGGAGACCCCCCTGCAGTGCTGGGGCAGCTCTGGAGTCCTCAGCACAGCAGAGACATGGACCTGCTGGAGCGGGGCCACAGGAGGCCCAAGCAATGATGGGAGGGCTGGAAGCCCTCTGCTGGGAGGCCAGGCTGAGAGAGCTGGGCTTGTTCACAGTCTGTTGATACCAGCATGGGGCTCAGCTCCCCTCCCTGACTGGCCAAGCCACCTAGAGAGCCCAAATCAACAAAATGAAGGCACGGTCAAGAGAACAAATCTGTCTATGATATCTGCTGAAAGGATCTGAGATTATTCCCATGCTTAGAGCTAAGCCAGGGTTTAACTGCTTTATGGAACAGCGGCCTGTCTCTCTTGGTTAGAAATTCGGTGAAGATTTGGAGCTGGGAGCCTTTTGCATCTTATTTATGCAGCACTGTGCTGGAGCTGGAGCAGACATGATGTTCACCTCTGCTCTTTCCCCCCAGGTTCTCTGGGCTCAAGCCCCTGACCCGTGAAATTGCCCCACTCCCAAGCTCTGTGGGGGGGACAACACACTTTCCAAGGGTGTGCTTCAGTTTGGGAAATTCAGACCACCATCCTCAAAGTTATTTATAGAAAGTGGAGGCTTAATAATTACGTGAAATGATCCCTTTGGGACATATCAATTACCTATTTTTGACAAAAAAAAAGAAAATGGAAAAACTCTGTTAACTGGAGCTCGTTATTGTAAATGGTGATGAGGTCAAAGGGGACAGGGTCCAATCACTCAGTTACCTGGAACTGGTTAAAAAGTGTCTTTCTATTGCCCACATGTGGCTTCGCGGGAAAACGGGATTGTTCTCTAACTTATTAACAGCTCAAATACTTCGGGATATGCAAAAATACAGGCACACACCCATGAAGAATCTCCAGTTTCCTGCCACTTAGGGAAACCCACTCAAACTCCAAGCTTTTGTCTCCCCAAAAAGGAAATATTAGACTTTTTCCACCTCATTCTGGGCAGTATATTGGTAGTGCTCAGTGGAGCCATGAAGACAGCTGCAAATGCGATTGGAGATTCCCATGTCTTACTCAACTTCAAGTTCCTTTGCAGTTTTCAAAGAGAAAAAGATCCAGGGAGCAAGTGTAAACTTCAAATAGGTTCTATTGGATGATGGGGAGGTAAAACCAGGGAAGGTTCCAGCTGTGTGGGGTTCCTCTTTTTCTTCTCACTCCCCCCCACCCTGCTTTCTTCTCCCCCTCCCTTAACACTGGACGCTAGGCACTACTGAAGGCAAAACACTGACCTAGGGTGGACTTGGATCCTGCTCCTTGATGTTCGTCATGCTGTAATGACCACCTTCTGCCAAGACCTAAGGCTCCATCATTAATCTAGTGCTTATCAAGGATTTTTCATGTGTTTCATTTAAAAGGGGTTGTTGGAGCACTTTCTCATATTTCTCATTCTGTGCTTCCAAAACCAAGGCAGAGTCCTGGGACTTTTAAGTCACGACTAATTTTCCTTTTGCCAGAAGCCACAGTGAGATGAAACCAGTCAGTCTCTGATCCTCCCACTCTGTTCCTCCCTAAATACCCTAGGAAACAGAATCATAGAATCATAGAATCATTCTGCTTGGAAGAGACCTGCAAGATCATTGAGTCCAACCATTAACCCAGCACTGCCAAGTCCACCACTAAACCATGTTCCTCAGCACCACATCTCTGTGGTTTTTCAGTCTCTCCAGGGATGGTCTCTCCACACTGCTCTGGGAAGCCCGGACCAGTTCTCAACAACCCTTTCAGGGAAGAAATTATTCCTAACATCCAACCTAAACCTTCCCCGGTGCAACTTGAGGCCACTTTCTCTTGTCCTGTGGCTTGTTCCTCGGAAGAAGAGACTGACCCCGCCTGGCTCCAACCTCCTTTCAGGAAGTTGTTGATAGGTCTCCTATCAACAAGAAGGTCTCCCCTGAGCCTCCTTTTCTCCAGGCTCAACACCCCCAGGTCCCTCAGCCGCTCCTCACCACACTTGTGCTCTAAACCCTTCCCCAGCTTTGTTGCCCTTCTCTGGACACACTCAATCCCCACAATGTCCTTCTTGGAGTGAGAGGCCCAAAACAGAACCCAGAATTTGAGGTGTGGCCTCACAAGTGCCGTAATATCACCTCTTTGAAGCATGACAAAGAGTTCAGAAGGCCCACTGAAAAGGAAGAGGTGGCCTATAAGGTTTCAGCACTTAAGTAGTTAAAAGGAGACAACAGACCCCCATGCAAGACACCATGAAGCCATGGAAAAAGGCACTGCCTTGGGGTCCGCATGTATGTAGTTGATGGTTTCTCAGTTTGATTTTCACTGGAGTTTAGCTCTCTACTGGAATTTGGGCAGTTTCTTATCTGCTTGTACACTATGTGTATGTCGAGTGGATGAAATGAAAGACCACTGTGACAGGGTGGGGAGCAAGACCATTAAATGGAGTTCTCATTAGTATCAGACAACGTGTCATTAAATAAGACCTTTCAGTAACACTCTTTTTATGCCTATACCCCTGTTTCTTTCATCCTCATCTACAAGCCAACGTTGACACTTGTGGCTCTTGTTGCCTCAGAATGCATGGATGGAAGAAGTGTCAGATCCAAAAGAAGGATTAGTCCGGTTGAGGGGAGAAAAAGCATTTTTTTAATGAAAGCTGAGATTTTGTAGAAGGAGAGGGCAGCTTCAGCAAGATGCAAGAATATATGGACAGTGAGGTAGAGAGGCACTCTCTTTGTTGGTGCTGAGTGACAGGACAAGGGGCAACAGGCACAAACTGGGACCCAGGAAGTTCCATCCGAACAGAAGGAGAAACTTGTTTGGTGTGAGGGTGTTGGAGCCTGGCCCAGGCTGCCCAGAGAGGTTGTGGAGTCTCCTTCTGTGGAGAGATTCCAAACCCACCTGGACATGATCCTGGGCACCCTGCTCTAGGGGATTCGCTGGAGCAGGTGGGTTGGGTGAGATGATCTCAGAAGGTCCCTTCCAACCCCCACCATTCTGTGATTCTGGTAGAGGGGAGAGGGGAAAGGGAAGGAAAATCTTATTCCTAAACCAGGTATAATATTTTGTCATCCTGTAAGTGCTTCGAAGAAACAATGATGATGGGCTGGCTTCAGTTTAAAAGCCGGCAATAGAGGAACAAGTCATATAATAAAGATAAATAAATGTTGTCTGGAAAATTCAAATGTGGCATTATTCTGTGGATGCTCCCAGCTCCCGGGCAGACCACAGACAGGACCGGCCCTGCAAAGAGATGGATGCAGAATGACAGCAGCGCGTCCCTGCCAGATGATCACACAGGAGTGGTCTGTGAATTCACGTTAGCACTGGAATGTACTTGGAAAGAGGTCTGGCCACTCAACTCCACGCCGATCTATTTAAAAAGCCAGTCAACGGCCGGGTTTTTCTTACCCTCGTTGTTCCTTGTGTTTTCTTTTCATGTCTGAGGTGTTTATTAGGTTTGAGGGCTGCACAAATGAAAACAGACAAACAGCCGTCAGTTGGCAGAGGGGTTGTTTAGCCGAGCAGAGGCTATTTTGGAGATCCACCATTCTGTCTTTCACCGCTGCCTGGAGTACAGATGTGCAGGAGCTAAATTGCATGCTCCGTTTTTAACTTGTCCTCTTGGTCCTGGAGGACTATTTGCAGAGCTGAAACACTGAGGCTTTGGTGAGCTGCAGAAGGGCTTGTTAGCTTGATATCACCCCACCCTCTGACCACCGAGAAGGGCATCAGTAGGGCCTATGCATGATGGGAGATGCTCTGTCCAATTCTGATTTCTGTTTCTGTTTCTGGAAAAAGCATTGGGGTATTGTTAAATCCTGAGGATCACAAGGAGAATTGGTGATGGGGGTTATCTGCTCTGATCTTTTTGCAGATGAGCGGGATCTGCTTAGGGAGTAGGGGGAAAGGAAGATCTTTGAGTGTTGGTGGAATCCACAGGGCAAGATGGTATTGGAAATCTGCAACCTGCTCTAGGGGAACCTGCTTTCACAGGGAGGTTGGACTAGACGGTCTCCAGAGGTCTCTTCCAACCCCTACCACGCTGGGATTCTGTGATTCTGTGAAATATTCATCCCTTCTCCCAATTCCACTACAACTTCCCAGTCCTGTGAAGCTGCATAAGCTCCACTCTGCTCCACCAATCATTTGAAAGATGGAAGAAGGACACAGGAGTGTAAAGTAGAACTCATCTCTGCTCCAGGTTTCTCCCTTTAAATATTGGAGGGATGGCTGGTGGTCCAGGCACCACCAGCACTCCTGTGGGCAAGCAAAAGGAAACAGAGGCAGAGATTTGCTACACCATCATACCTTAGATATTTCCACCTCTAGGGCCTTGTGCAAACTCCCTTGGCCCTCCCTGCTTTGTTTTCTGTTCCAAATTTTCCGCTGTTTTGCAAAGTCAAGCTGTCAGCCCGAGCAGTCTACAATTCACCATGAGTTTCCTCAAAAGAATTTTGGTGTTTGCAATACTTCTCAGGTGTGCCACCCTTTCCAGCTACCTGCAGGGGACATCTATGAGCCTTGGGATGAACACACTTGGAAGTCCCTGTTTGTGCAGTGCCACAAAAAAGGGCCACAAAGACACTATAAGCTGAAAGTTTCTGGGTTCCCTTCTTGCTGAGCTGTGCCACTCGCCTGCACAGAGCATCTGTCCAAACCCTACTCGGGACCTGGTTTCCAGCCTTCCTCTTCCTATTCAGGGACGGTGACGACTCCTTATCCGTAGGATGTTTGCTTGCTGAGTTTGTCAGTGAGCTTAAATAATATTCAGTCAGGAGACAGATGAAGGAAAGGGGAAATGGGAAACTGTCAGAGTCACAGGGAAGAGACATTTCTCATGACCAAGAATTCAGCCCAGTGTGGAAGGAGATAAGAAAGTGAGCCAGGTGCTCTGGGACTTTGCAGACTGAAAGTCCTCTCATGTACGATGAATCAGGATGACGGCATGGGCAAAGCCAACTTTGGGACATGACCTCAGCTCCAGGCTCATCTTGAAGTCTGTCCCTTCCTCATAGAATCATAGAATCATTTTGGTTGGAAGAGGCCTTTAAGATCATTGAGCCTTTCCTGAGGGACTGCTGTTTGGTGTCACTTCCACAGTGCACCTCTTGGCTGAGAGAGAGATCTAAGGAGCAGCCTGTCTGAAGGATGAAAGATCTCAGTGCCTGACCTGAACTGAAGGGAGTGGACAAGGAGAGATGCAGAAATGGGGACTCCAGCTCTTATCCCTGTGTGCTGCTTGAAGCAGAAACCTTTCCTTGGTGTGCTGGAGTGGGAGGCAAACTCATAGTCATAGACTCATAGAATCATTTAGGTTGGAAAAGGTCTTTAAGACCATATGGTTCAGTTTTTCTTTTTGTGCCTTTCTGGTTGCTCCGCTGACTTGCCCAATTGTTTCTTGGTTCCCTCAGCTCCTCAAATTCTCTTCAAGATGACACATAAAAAATGCTAGGGATTCTAAAGAAGAGTGGCCAGAAACTGTCTGCTCCTCAAACTGGATCTTCCATAAACTTCCAGTGATACAACAGATCTTATAAATAGCTGTCAGAGGAGATCTGGCTACGGCCACTTGTGTAGTACCCAAGGGACATTTAAAAATGTAAACCATCTAAAATCTGGGGGATATGAGCAAAGAGGCATGCTAAGACAGTGGAGATAGACATGATGTGTGCATATGATGTCCGTGTCTTTGTGCAGCCCTGGGTGGACACAGCCATGTGAAATGCAAGCAGAGGTTCATGCAATACCCTCCCCAGTCCTCCTGAAGGAGGAGGGCTTTGGCTGAGGACATCTCTATTTGGAGCTCAGGCCAGGCCAGGTAAAAAACCTTTGAATTCACCTTTATGCTATGCCGTTTTTAAGAGAGTCACTCTGCTGTGTGTAACCACAGAGTAAGGAGAAAGTTTACTCAACTTGGAAGGGGAGGGAAGGCCCCTTGTTGGCTCTGAAGAGCAGGTACTGTTCCTCCTCGGTGCTATTTCTGGAATGCCTTGGAAGGACCCTGGCTTGTGCTAAAATAGCGTATGGGCCTCGACTTACCTCATGTTGTGAGAAGAGGCAAGTGGTTTGAGGCGAGCCTGGAGAAAGGCAGCCAGACTGTGCCAGGGCGGGAGGCACACACAGCCCTTTTGATTCCCGGAAAATTAAATAAGGAGAAAAGATCCCCAAGGCTGGAGGTGGGAAAGTATGTGTGAAATTGGTGCCCCTGCTCCAGGGGGAGGTCACCTGGGCGAGAGGTCGTGCAGCCCCGAGGTGTTGTAGAAGGACCATGAGTGCTTCCTGGCATGGGGTGAATGGTCTGGAGGGTCTGCCCCCTCCTCCACCAAAAGGCTTGCAGGAAGAGAGGAGGTAGGGCAAGAGGAGATGTACAGGAACGCTCATTCTGGAGGTGGGTTTGAGGGGTGCGTGTTGGCACCGCAGCTGAGCGGCGCTGGCGCATGGGTGCATGTTGTGCTGGTTCAGCCATCATCGTTTGATGCTGCCATCAGATGCCTGATCACACAGGCCAATGCAGAACTCAGCAACATCCCCTCACAAGTCTTCTTTCAAACAGTCCTGCCACAGGTTCCTGAGGGCCCAGCTCCTCCACTGCCCACTGTGGTGCCAGCATTGCCTGCTGGACGCAACAGACAGAGATGGCTCCTCAGTGGCCCTTCACATGGAAGGACACCACTGAGAGAGCTCAGCAAGATGCAACCAGCCCCAACAGAAGCCACACCCAACAGGAAGCTCTTCTAACTAATTGACTTCTGGTTAATATAATCCTGGCCTCACCCACCACCACAACCATGACCACCTGGGTGAGGGTGAAGCCACAGAGACACAGATGGGCCAGGTTCTGCCTCTGGAACATGAAGCCAACAGAAACAACAAAACATTCTGCTTGGTTGTGACTCATCCACAGGTCGACTCCAACTCTGGGCCCACAACTTGGGCTCCAGCACTTCAGTGCACGAGCACCTTAGCAATGACAGAATGGTGCAAGAGGTTTTGACTTAATTTTACAAGGAAAAAACTTCAGGTGTTGACAAGTTAAGAAGTTCTTTTACTTACCTTTCTGTAATGCTATTTTAAGAGAATCACTCTGCTGACTGTAACAGGGTGACTTATGAGGGGGTTGCGCAGAGAGGATTTGTCTGCTGCAGGCCAGGGCTGTCCTGCATCTCTCTGGGTCATCTCTCTACTGATGTTACCCCCAAAAATTAAAGTCTTCAATTCCACTATCAATCACCTAACACCACAGCTGCATTCAGCATCAAATGAGAGATTCCTTTGATATTCATCTAGCATTACAACCCTGGAGGGATGTAAAAGTCATGTGGATATGGTGCTGAGGGACGTGCTTTAGTGGTGACCTGGTAGTGCTGCGTTAATGATGATCTTAAAGGTCTCTTCCAACCAAAACAATTCTGTGATTCTATGATTAGAACTAAAACCTTTACCAGGGTGAAACCTCCTCTGGATGTAGCCTCTGCAGCCTGATGTGTTTGCAAGACGCATGGGCTGTGCTGGCTTTGTCTCCTTTCACGTTTTGGAAGCACTTTGGGCCACTGGTTGGTGGAGAGTTTGTTTGTCCAGGTCAGTGGTGCTGCATGTAGTTCAGACACCAAATCATGCATAACCTCAGTTTGTGGGTCCATGGCTCTTGCTGACGGCTGTAGGACAAAACTGAGGAAGGATTTTATGAAGCGTGAAAATGGCACAAAATGTAAAAATCAGTTGATCAGCAAGGGAAATAAACCTGTGTCTCAGTTAGTCAGGGTGATCTGGTGCTTTTGTTCCTCTCGTGTCAGTCTAGATTATGAAGTAAAGGTCTTTGCAAAGATGCAATGATTGCCCTTGTAAATACCAGGACTCAGGGAGGCGGCAGTATCTGAGTTCCTACATAGAAGCATGTCCAGCCTACGGTGTGCGTCCTCTTCCACTGGTGACAGGACACCAGGTGTGTTATAATAACTGTGGATTGCTACCCCTTGGTTTCATATCTTCTATGAAAATCAAGACCTCAGGGGAAGTAAGAGGTGATGGGGGGAGACTTAGAAGTGTCTCACCTCCAGACTATATCCAGATGGCACAGAGCATAAACCGTGACTATCACTTTGCTTGGAGAGCTCTTCTCAAGCTGTCATTAAGCCCATGTTGTCAGGGAGAAACATGGGTAGACCATGTCCTACATCTCATAGTCCAAATGTAATGCCATGCGGTAAGCAGCTGCCCTGTGCATATCTTCCACCTCAGGCACTAACTCAGCTCCCACTTACTCTCTGCCCAAATGAGTTTATCTTTATTGAATCATAAATGATGGGTAATGCCACTATCTCTCCATTTCACAAAGAACAGAAAGGTTGAATCAACTAGGTAAAAAAAAAAAAAAAAGGTAACATTAAAAAAGGTACAGACTCCACAGCACTTAACCATGGGCCTTTCAGGTCCTCATCTAGTCATCCTGAGACAAAATTATGGGGTTTTGTGAGGATTGCGTGACAGCCTTTTAGAGCAGTGTGTTTCTAGCATGAAAAACCACAAACTCAGTGTGCTGCACGACACAGGATTGGAAATAGGTCTATGTGGAGGTGTATGAGGGTAAAGAACAATAATCAGGTTTCTTCTTAAAGGGAACTGGTGGAGTCATGCCAAAAGAGATCCTGGAAATGAGCTTTCAGCCATGCAGTATGGATGACTCTAGGATGATAATCTACATGAATTAAAGTGGTAAGTTAGTCAGAAGCCTAGATGCATTCATCAGGACCATGGAGCTGTGAAACACCAGCCACCCAACCACTGACAGTTGCTCTGATCTTCCTTGCTTCTCAGGCTGCAGAGCCTATGTTGCTAATGGTAAATTAAATGTTCTTGGAACTGTTGTCTGCCTGGGAGGCCAACGGGCACAGAGCAGCACGTGCATGCCATCAAATTCCACTACCTTGCACAACAGGATGGCCACATCTCAAATGCCTGTGGGGAATGGCTCCTGGCCCTGCTATCCCCAGACATTGCCCAGGAACTGTCTGGGAGGCTGCTAGTAGACCACTTAAAGTCAGTGCTCAGCACTGTTCACTGTTTTTGTCACTAGTGCAGATGGAGATAGTGTTACTGGGGACAAAACCGTGCACCTGCCTTTGCTCCTGTATCAAGTGGCTCTCACATAAATTTTTTACACTGAGGGTGGTGAGACCCTGGCCCAGGTTGCCCAGAGAGGTGGTCGACGCCCCATTCCTGGCACCACTGCAGATGAGGTTGGCCGGGGCTCTGAGCAACCTGCTCTAGTTGCAGATGTCCCTGCTCAGTGCAGGAGGAGGTGGACCAGATGACCTTGAAAGGTCCCTTCCACCCAAAACCATTCCGTGATTCTATGTGGGTAATGCCAAAGGTGGGTTGGGGAGAATGTTACAGCTGCTCTTTCAGTAATAAAATCCATCCTTGACTTATTTCCCACTGCTTTGTGGGCCAGTTTTTAAAAATAGGTCTGAATGTAAGGTTGGGTGGTGGTGAGAGGCCAATGCTCATTTTGCATCAGAAACAGAGGTGTTCAGTGTTCCTGCAGACCTCTGGCTTGTGTTTGGTATCAATCAGTTAATCACCAGGCATCACCGCAGGACATGACTCCTGTTGTCCACAGCACTGAGAATTTATTAGTTATTGTCCCATGGATAAACCCTTCAGATATGTTTGTTCCCCCAACAAATCCTGCTCCCTCCTGCTCACAAGCAGGAGAGGAATTCAGCTGCCTAAGGTGGGGGAGGAAAGCAGGGGACGCCTTGTTTAAAAAAATGAAAGATGCAGCTTCAGCTGTTTGCTTAGGAATATGTGGCAATGAGGCTGAAATAAAGGTTAGTTTGGATAGACCGAGAGCTTTACAGAACCTTCATTCACTCCCTTTGACTGGATCGCATAAAGGGCTACTGAGCAGATAAACTTTTAACAAATATGAATTCCTCTCTTAATTAAATTACAGGAAATTAAAAAAAAGACACATTTCATGGGCTGGTGGGGGGGAAAAAAAGTGATATTTGTCTCCCCAGAAGAGGTCGGGTTTCCAGACTGTTTAGTCCTGGATTTCAATCTCCTCCCTCCAGATTGCACAGGGGAAACGTAGATGCCTGTGCTTGGCTGGAACTCAAGAGACAGGTCTGTTCTCTGAGGGACAGAAGCAACTCATTGACACGATGGGGTGGTATGTTCCCCCAGTGTCTATACGTCAGGAAGGGCTCATGTATATTTGGGTAATGCACCGCTCTTCTCTGCATCTCATGCATGAGCTGGCCCTGTGCGCTTGCAGCCCAGCAGCCAACGTCCTCCTGGGCTGCATCCCCAGCAGCGTGGGCAGCAGGGCAGGGAGGGGATCCTGCCCCTCTGCTGCGCTCTGGGAGACCCCCCTGCAGTGCTGGGGCAGCTCTGGAGTCCTCAGCACAGCAGAGACATGGACCTGCTGGAGCAGGGCCAGAGGTGGCCCCAGCAATGATGGGAGGGCTGGAAGCCCTCTGCTGGGAGGCCAGGCTGGGAGAGTTGGGCTTGTTCAGCCTAGAGAGGAGACTTTCTTGTGGCCTTTCAGGACTTCAAGGGGCCCACAGGAAAGAAGGGGATGGACTTTTGAGCAGGGTCTGTTGTGACAGGACAAGGGGTGATGGTTTGACATTGAAAAAGGGAAGATTTAGACTAGATCTAAGGAAGAAATTCTTTACTGTAAGGGTGGTGAGATTCTGACCCAGGTTGCCCAAAGAAGTGGTCAATGCCTCATATCTGGAACCACTGCAGGGGAGGTTGGCTGGGGCTCTGAGCAACCTGCTTTAGTTGCAGGAAGGGCCCCATCCAGCATCACACAGTGACACCTGCTCTCCTGCATCTATGTGCAAAGTTGGATGTGGTAAGGGATCCTTCCCTCTCAAAGTCTCATACATAAGGTCTCCAGGGCTGTGAGGTCAGAAATGCTTCCTGTGCAGAACCAACTTGGCCTGACCCAAACTTCAAGGTGTACCGTGTCTTTCAGTGTGGCCTACAGCTTCCTGCTTCGACCTCTGTGACCTTTCAGGCATCCTTGTCATTGCAAACATGGGCATCCTGACCCGAATGACATTCCTCACTTAATCCTTAGAGCTGCCCGTGGAAAAGAGTAGATTTCTATATATAGTGCTCTGAAAAGCCAGTGGGTTTTTCTGCCTGGGTGAAGGGGGTCTGTTCTCTGCAGCAAGCAACACAATTCAAGCCTTGTTAGATATTGAGAAGGGGGGAAAGAGAGCGGAAAAAAGAGATGTCCTTTGTAAAAAGATGTGTTTGTTAAAGGGGGAAATGTCTGGCGGGAGGTGTCAAAAGCTCCAGAAGATTGAGTTTATTTTGGAGCCTGCTGAGGTTAGATCCAATCAGCTCAAGACACTAGTTTCATGCTTAATATGACATTAATTTTCTCTGCTAGCTCAAAGATGGCTTGATATTTGATGGGAATTTGTCCCTTTCCCATGCCTGGGACCAAGGACATCTCTCTCCAACCCATTCCAGGATGCTTGAACAGACAGGCAGAGCCATAAGCCATGACTGGGAGTCAGGATCTGATTTTCTTCAGACCATAAATATCGTTGCCACGTCTGATAAGGGATGGCTGAAAAAAATACCACTTCAAAGAGGCTTGCGCTTTGTCTGAAGAGATGTAGAAATATTTAACTGCAAAGCTGGATTTTCTTTATTTACATTCCTTCTGTCCCCTTTGCTGTTGACAGTCCTTCAGGAGTGGTTTTTAAACACTACATTCAAACACTATTGTTATTTTGGGATGTATCCTCCTCACATTCATCAAGTGAATCAAAATACCAGGAGTGCCACCTAAAAGAAGTCCCACCCCCAAGCACTTGTTATTAAACTGAGTCTCAAGTGTGGATCTTCCCTATGTTATGTTCACACTGCAGGTTGCTGAAGCTATCAGCTACCTACCAAGCAACCTATAGATGTCTAGTAAGAGATTCACTGAGCATCTGACAGTCCTGGTGAGATCACTCCATGGATGTTGCTTTTTTTCTTCTGGGAGTAGTTACCTCATTACATGCTCTGTTATCAGAGCTATATAGACTCTTCTTCATTTAAGAAGGGTGAAAAACACCTCTTCTGGCATCCTTCCTTCTTTTTCACCTCCCAAATAAAGTTGCAAAGCCCAAAGATCTGTTAAGTGAACAAAATACCTGTCCCTCAAAGCAGCACAATGGTCAGCTTCATTATTTATAGCAATACTAGCAGGAAAACTGGTAGAAAAAAATTGTATCAGTAATAGTGTGGCCAAGAGGACTTAGGGCAGTGATTGTCCCCCTGTTCTGGGCATTGGGGAGGCCTCATCTTGAGTCTTGCGGTCAGTTTTGTGCCTCTTACTCCAAGAAGGATATTGGGGGGGTGGAGCGTGTCCAGAGAAGGGCAACAAAGCTGGGGAAGGGTCTAGAGCACAAGTGTGGTGAGGAGCGGCTGAGGGACCTGGTGTTGTTCAGCCTGGAGAAAAGGAAGCTCAGGGGAAACCTTCTCAATTTTGACAACCCCCTGAAAGGAGGTTGGAGCCAGGTGGGGTCAG
>VZZY01006184.1:153546-167650 GCA_013400335.1 Eurystomus gularis | reverse complement strand
CAAGCTGCTTTCCAGTTGGGTGGGCCCCACCATATAGTGGTGCATGGAGCTGTTCCTCCCCAGGTGCAGGACTCTGCACTTCTCCTTGTTGAACCATGAGGTTCCTGTCAGCCCATTTCTCCAGTCTGTCAAGATCCCTCTGGTTGGCAGCATGACCCTCTGATGTATCAGCTACACCTCCCAGTTTTGTGTCATCACCAAACTTCCTGAGGGTACATCCTGCACCATCATCCAGATCATTAATGAAGATGTTAAACAGGATTGGACCCAGTATAGACCCCTAGGGCACACTATGACTCTAGCTTCCAGCTAGACCTCATGCCACTGACCACCACCTCCTGGGCCTGGCCACTCAGCCAGTTTTCAGTTCATCTCACTGTCTGCTAATCCAGCCCACATATCAAAGGCCTGTCTATGAGGATATTACGGGAGACAGTGCCAAAGGCCTTACTGAAGTCCAGGTAGACAACATCCACTACTCTCCTCTTGTCTACTAGGCCAGTCATTTCATTGTAGAAGCCTACTGTTGGTCAAGCATGACTTCCTCTTGAAGAAGCCACACTGACTACTACTGAAGATTTTATTGTCCTTAATGTGCCTGGAAATGGTTTCCAGGTTTAGCTGCTCCATCATTGTTGCTATCGTTTAACTTTCAGTTCAAGAAAAAAAGAAATATTTTAAAATTCAGCAACTAGTTCATAGTTTTAGAGTGCATCTTCTCTCTCCTCCCAGGGAACAACATTGCTAGAATCTCTTCAGACATACTTATTCAGCACCCAAACATTTTGTTAATGCAGAATAAGGGTTCTCTGTGCTATCTTCACAATTCACCACCAGTACACCTGATAAAGTAAATGCTTTCTTATATAGCAGTAGATACTGCCAGCTTTGGAGAGGAAGGACACAGCTGAGATTGTACTGGCATGGGTCATAACACTTCATTATATACAATTCACATGTGAAATTCTTTTTGGTTTGTTTTTCTTTTTAAACAGTTTGAGCATATTTTAAGCAATCTCCTGTATTCAGTTTCTCTTTGTTCTCAAACAACTTTATCCTGAGGCAACTGTATTTTAGCTGTTTGCACGTCTCAAATCTGAGATCAGCTGATAGAGTTTTAATATGTATAAGTAATTTTAGCTCAGTCAACGGTCTGAGTACATTGCCATGAGCAAATGGACTCCCTAGAAACAATCTTGAGTAGTCTGGTCTTTGTGAACTGTAGGTCCACACTGTAGTCCATATGCAAAGCAAAGGACATGCACATTCACACAGAATGTGTCATATACAGAAAACAGAGTATACAGAAAACACTGCTTCACATTAAAGAAGTTACTTTTTAAGGGATGGAAAAGAGATATGTAGTATATTTCAAGTGCTCTTTGATTAATTCATCACAGCTTTGTACCTTTATGCTGTTCCTCGCCCTAGTGAATAAATCAAATATCAGCAGGACTCAAGTGAAAATACAAGTTTTAGAGATAGAGCATTCAAAGTATTTCAACTCAATAATTTTTTTATTGCTATAGACCAGAGGCAACTTACTAGGGAGAAAAAAAATTTATAGTTACTGTGATTTAAAATCCATCCACAAAGGGATCATTTCTCTGATTGAAAGGGATCGGAACTGCAGTTTGTTTCAAATACAAATTTCTCTGAATTATCAAGATGAATATATTCCAGCCTTCTCATATCCACATCCAGTTCAACCTACCACACTTCTGCAAAAATCACTCATCTTATTTGACATTATAATGAGGTTCACATCCTCCTCACATCATCTCACTGGCTGGCTAGCTACAGAATGCATTAAAATAAAATTAACTGTTCTCACGCATTGCCTCAAACTGCAGCCTTCTTTGCTTGTGTCAGGATGCTTTTCTGAAGACCACCTGTTGCCCTTTTATGTCATGCGTTTCCTCATACATTTTTTTAGAAAATGCCTCAAATACAAAATATTCTCCTAGCCTTAGGTGATAAACAGTCCTTTCTCCTTCAAGAGCTATCTCCACAAAGGTTCATATACAACTGTCTTCATGTTTGTTTTTTTTTAAGGTTTATACTCAAAATTTAGGAGATCTGTGTAGTTCTCAGGATATTAATGTTCTCTCAAGCAAATGCTAATCAGGACTGATTTTTGCCTTTTAGTCCTAACTTCAGTTATTCCTTATGTTGTCACTTCCTCTTGTCGGTCATAAATAAACAGCCTATGACCCTTTCAGTGCACTGACTCCCCATTAATTTGTTTTTATAAAAGCCCACGCATTTCCAGTGTGCTAACTAGCAACCACAGCTTTACTCTGTGTATTAAGGTCTCCAGGGACTGCAATGAAATCATTAGCATTAGAATAGTAAGTAGTATTGAAGGCAAATTATACTTCTATTTGAGGCAAATTCCCTCCCTCCGGTGATTGTACTGCTTTCTCTCAAACAGAAATGTATCTTAAATGCAACACTGTGAGGATTATATATTTAAGGAAGTAGGTTTATGACATAAAATACAGAAGCCAGGACAACATGTATCTTAATAAGAGTATTAGGTGATCTCTTTTTTTTTTTTCCCCTCCTTTTTTTGCAATAGAACAGGACATGGTCAACTACTGAAACGTATCCTTTATTTTTCAAAATTAGGTAGATGTCCTCATGTGTCTTGTTTATTAGACTGTTCTTTAAAAAACATTTCTATTTCTACACGGATAAACAACTGGAAAATATTTTTAAAGCACTCCTTTTTGAAGTGCAGTTGCTGCAAACTAATTGCAGATTCATTTGCTTTTTAGATGACAGGATTATTTCATATTCATTTCTATGATTTAAAGTATCCCTTTTGAACTCACCTTGGATCAGGTTGAGCAACTTCATTATTCAGGTTCTCATACCCAAACTGATTTAGTATTTTAACCACAAGCATTGGAGCCAGAGATTGAGCAGGCTTGGTAAATAAAGCATTGGTACCAAAAACCATAGAGGAAAGGGGTGATCTAAAGTATGTAGGGAAAAAAAACAAATGAACACAAAACACAAACTTATTAGTATATTAATTACAATAGTGATTTTAAAAATCCTGTTATTATGTAAATGCTGATTATCATGATCCTTAGCTTTCTATAGTTTACACATTGTAGCAAACAGCTCAGCTATCATAATGAAATTTAAATTCATTTGGAAATGAAAGGTAATAAACCTCTGAGGTACGCACACAGCTTGGCTCCAATTCTGAAATGACTCGAACTCAGGTTCAACTTTGTGCACATTGAGTAATTGCTGAAGTTAAGTTAGACTGAACAGGGCATGGAGAATTAATTATAACGTAAGACTCTACATGCATGAGACCAGAAAATAAGGCATTTTTTTCCTTCATGAAAGCAATAGCTCTCACTTTTGAGGGCCAAGTCCTTTAATACAGTGAACAGGATTGAACCTGCGTTTACATAAGCACTGATGGCACCAACAGGAAGTTATCTGCACTTTGATAAAAATCCAAAAGATCCATGAGTTGTGACATGCTACACCAAAGCAGGTTTTATCAATTTTTATTTCAGAGAGATAACAGCAACCAGTTAGACTTTGAAATCTGCACTTTAAGAAGCACAGGCAAAACTTTCCACCCATTCTTTGCCTTTTCCACGTTAGAAAGGCCTTATTCAGAAAATTCCCTAAATAACAGTAGATGAACATGGTTACAAAATAATTAAATTGAAGCTGACAAAAATAAAAACACAAACTACTGAAGGCCTTGTCTGATACCACAGTATGATTAAAACTATAAATGACCTAATGAACTCTTTAAATTACTGAAGTAACCACAGGAAACTTTATTCAAGTTCTTATCTTTACTTATGCTAAGTTGCTCTTATAAGTACTTCTGTGTCAATGGTCCAAGATCATTTACTGTCTTTACTTTGGCGTTATCTTACAAAAGAGTAACATTGCAAAGAGAAAGCATATTTAAAGAAAAAGTTGCTGACATACCTCCGCTTGTGCTTTATTAAATCTGCATCAACAATATCTGCCAAAGGCAAATTGAACAAACTAAATGAAGCTTGCACAATTACCCTAAAGAAAGAGAAAATATTTAAGATGTTCATAGTTATTTACACTTTCATTATGAAATTGTAACTGACATTCTAACACACACACCCCAACACACAAAGCTGAGACGTTCTTTAAAATATGGTGATTTATCTGTTTGAACTGCAGTTCTGAAAGCATTATTAAATCTGTTCTTAATTCAGAATTAGAAATTGATATGCAAACCTAAAAGGTGGGGCTTTTTTTGTTCTTTTTTTTTCCTGGACACTGGTGCAAAAAGTCATAATTATTTGCTTGAGATTATCAGTAAATGTCATTTAAGATGACATGGAGAAAAGAAATGTCTTAGAAGAAACTGAAAATTTCCTCTTGAAAGCTGGAAAGGACATAACTGTTACTGGAAAGACTACATGGAAGATAGACTTCAAAGTGGGAGAATTACAATAATAAAAATATTTTATACGCATTCCTATGTATATATTATATATATATGCATTTAAACACATGTAGACAAAGCCTACTCAAACTGCTAAGTGAAACACTAAACTTAAACATTATTATTTTTATGTGTTATTGAACTTTGGGAGTGATTAGCTTTTACTTACAAGAGGCTTTGAACAATTAGCACTTTAAACATAGTCTTTAGGTACCTTAGAATTTTTTCCTGGGGAAATCAAAATACATCTTCATCGTTTAAAGTATGCAGGTAATGAAATTCAATTTATTGTTCACACAAAGCAGTGTTATACTAGCCCATGACTGAAATACTGAAAATAAGAATGAAAACAGAGAGGAAAAAAAGAAGATGAAGAAAAGGATGGTAGGAAAGAACTTGTAGAAATAAAGCAATTAAACAGAAGATGAAGAAATAAAAATGAACTGCTGTAACAATAGTCTGATACAAACAGGCCTTTATTTTTAAACATTTTTTTCCATGTATCATTAAATATTACTTCTTGGCATCACATTAACCCAGTAAGAGTGAAAACGTGACTCAGTATCGGTAACCTCACAGATACCTGACTTAACGGTATTTGTTTTGTAGTGCAACACAGAAGTGTTCGTGCAGTACAAAATGATGTCTGAGCTTTCCTAGCAAACAGTCTCTGAAGAGTTCCTCTACTGAGATCTTCTGTGTCTCTGTGAGAACAGATTCTGCTTCCTTCAAATCTCGTGTTAAAGCAGGTAGGTAGCTGGAGGACCTTAATTACTGTTCATATTTAAAGCTTTTTAAGCAGAAAATGAAAGCTGAAAAAAGTTATAACCGGAGTTTCAACTTCTCTAACACACGAAACAGAAGAGAAAGAAAATAATAAACACGGCAGCAAAATCTTTGTGCTGTTAAGAGTAAGTGCCCACTATGTTAGAAATATTTAAGCCATATCTTTGAATAGGGAAGTGTATTTACTTACATGTTTGTTGTGAGATAAAATGCCAGTAGATAATAGTATTCTGGCCCTATAACAAACATGACAGCAGCAGCTACTCCTTCAAAGTAAAAGGAAAACAAGATGATTCTGTAATAACCAAACTTCTTCAACGAAGCGTGACTGAGAAGAACAAGGCACTGCAAAGACAATATATACAGAATATGATGAAGAGTTACAGAACAGTATCTCAGCATTAGCAGAGCTATAAAGCACAGACCAGACAAATTATTACTACCCATTAAAGAAGAAAAAAACAACCCCTTTCTAGAAAGTTCAAAAGTTACTAACTTTGCAGTATGTTAACTGTAAACCAAGCATCTTACCATTTGAATTTTAGCTGCTGATCAAAAATATTTTCAATAATTGGTTTTTCATTGCTGTTTTCACTGACATTTACAGAAATTAAGCATGACTTTTAAGTTGATAAAGGAAGCTCACCAAGACAGCTGATCTAAGGAAGTCACACACTTTACTAGCAAGTAGAGAAAGGCAGGTGCCAGTGGACAATGCATATGGCTGCATTTTAATTCCACCAATCTTGCAAGCAGTAATGCACGTGAGAGGCTAGTGACAGGCAAACTCACAAAAATGGCATTAAGTGCTGATTAAAGTATGAACTAAGTGTAAGCTCTTCTATATTGCTCCCCACTTTCCACTTTAAATAGGACATTTTGTAATGCATTGTGTTCTTTTTATTATATGAGCCTATGTCACCATCTGTGTTATTGGTCCTCATCACTGACACAAAAAAAATACAAACCCTGTAAAGATACACATTTTCTCTGTCCTTCTGTGTTACAGAGATGAGCCGTATCAGACCCAGATGAAGAACAGGAAAGAATTATCTCTGTGTATTTGTTCTCACATTTAAATGCTTTAACATGAGGAAGAAGACAAGGATGCTACAACCAGACAGATTTGCTATAACGTTTTCTAATTAAACCAATGATCAGGGAAGTAAAACAAACGTGGAAAGTTGGTATAAAAAAAAAAATCTGGTTGTAAGAAACTTAAAACATTCTCCTCCCCCGGCTGTTCTCAGGCATGTTGCAGAAAAGTGTTGATGCTAGAAATGGTTCGGGATGATGTAATGCCTGTTATTGTAAAAACCATGACCTTGTCTCCCTATAACTGAGAAATAACCTTGTCTCAGGAAGTACTTATGATTTTAAAAATTCCTTATTACCTGTATGTTTCTAAGACTGCGTATTTCTGGGAAAAAAAATACTAAGTTAATGAAGCAAATCTAGTTTTGGTTGTCTGTTTCAGGAACAAGGTTTCCCTCATAGGCAGGTTTCCTTCACACCCAGTACTAGAAGGAACCTGAGGCAGAAGCTGAATTCGAGTTTACTACAGGCCACTGAAGCACAGGTCATAATGGGCTTTATTTACATGGATTGGGTGCTTTTCAAGCAAGTGAAGTTCAGGACACTGCCACTAGAGAATTCTCTCATATCCTGAGCTCAAAGGGACAAAACCTGAGAAAAATAAGGTCACAGCAAACACTCTACGGTTCAGTGACCTTCTAGACAAAGAGTCTCTGGGGAGCAGAGAGAGAAGTATTTTCTGAAAGATTGTTCGCTTCACACTGTCACACTGATTTTATCAACAGAAGTGATTGCTATATATTGAGTGTAAAATTAATTAAGCCTTCCTAACTTCTGCAGTTTCTGGTTTATTTCCAAAGCTCATCAGGTAACAGAAAAAAAACCAACAACAACCTGTAGTAAGGATAAAAGTTGAGATGCTAGATATTTAGGAGTTATGCAACAAAGAAGGTATGTTTAGGATTTGTATGTTATTTATACAAAAGCCAAAATAGTAACTGAAATTGAACTGTGAATTCCAGTTGCACTTGCATGTACCTTCTTTTTACATATTACTTACTGAAAACTATTGCAATTTAATAACCATAAGAGCCTGATTTTTAGAAATTCTGAACAATCAGGACCTTTCAAGTTGGGATACTCAGCTGTTGCATAGCCTGAATTTCATCACCCAACAAGTAAACACAGTAAAAGTTTTAAAAGATCCAGCTAGAAGGGCATGAACAGGAGAAAATTTTTATTCACTGTAGACAAGTATGTTTACATTCTGTAGGACATATTTTTGCTGCTTTTCTTATTCTCACACATTCCTCATTTGGGTTCTCTTTTCCAGTTCATTACCCCTCCCCTATCTCTGATTTGGGTCTTGAATGTATCTCTCTCTGTGCTGGGTAAATGTAGCTGACCAAGACAGCAAACAGCAAAATAAACAGAAATGCGTTTTTCTCTGAAAGCAGCTACTCAGAGTTATGTTTGGTTCCCATGACCACATATTTCAACACCACTTCAAACACCTCATATTTTTCCTGGTGTTTTGTGCAGTTTATCTCAGAAACTTCCTGAACAAGTGATTATGCTTAAAAATGTTTTACAAAACAAAACCAAAGAGAAAAGAATTCAAAATTCTGTAGATTTTGCTTTTAGAAACTCTTTATCTTGACCATGTTTCTCATTCCTTTATACTTAGGTATTATAAACCCTGTAGGATACAAACCATTCACTCCTCACGCTCACATCTCACGTTCTCGTGCAGAGGTGCTCTGCCAGCTCGTCCGGTCTCACTGCCCTACCCTTACCTTTGGTTAGCCTGCACCAAGAGGTACTTTCCACTTTAGAGCACTGCTGAGCTAGATGTTTGCTGGATATAGCATTTTTTCAACAAACAATGTTAAATGGATACCTTAAACTAATGAAAGCTAGTAAAACACCATGTTTTCATATTTTGAAATAAAAAAGTATAACTGCCTACCTGAGGACAAATAAAGCCTGCTCCATACATGATACTTCTTATTGAGGAAGAAAGGACATCCTTAGGAACAAGATTATCCGCAAAGATCATCATAAAATTGTTGCAGAAGGCTAAGTGGAAGACTTGGAAGAAGTTCATTGTTACAAAAAATAAGAAGTTTTTCTCTGTTATAATCTGTTTGGTCAGTGAAACTACAGAGGACCAGGAGAGAGCTCCATCACCGTTTTCCTGATTCGTCTTCTCCATACAAATGTCTCTCTGTTCATATTGACTAGTACTATATTTGCCTGTGTAGCACATACAAGCTGTTGCTAGTGCTGCAATCAAAACAACAAAAGCTTGAAAACAAGCAAAATTTTCCATATTATCTGATATGAGACCACAGAAGAGAATGCTCGTTGATCCGATCAGTGTTGCTACTTGGTTATATTTAATAAGCTGAAGCCTACTTTCATGTCTGGTTGAAATTTCTGCAAAGAGCGCACACTGCGCTAGAAGCACAAACGTAAGCAAACCATCAAAAGCACACAACGCAACAATGAGGTGAAGTCCGCTTAGCCAGTCACCTTCTTCATAATGTTTCCAAGGAAACCAAGGAAGCAAAAAGGCTAAAGCATATAATGGAGCTCCATATAAAATTGAAAACTGGCGTCTTGAGCAGCACGCGAATTTGGAGTTATCTTGAATATACCCAAAAAGAGGGTCATTAATGGCATTCCATATCATAAATACAACCTGTGACAAACCAGTAAGAAACACAACAGAATTTACCACTGTGTGATTTTTGCGCAGAGGTTATACAAACACAGAAGTAACACACACCTTATTTATGCAAAATAAATCTCTATTCAAAGAATAAAGAAAGACAAAAGCTCCTCAGGTCAAAACAGACTCCAGACCAAATTTTTAAAGGTATTTAGAGGTTTACCACAATTTTGAAAAACAAGATGAAGTAGGCAGGTGCCCAACTACATGTTAAATAAACCCCTGTCTCTAAGACTTCATCCTTTCGAAAGCTTAAGTATCTGGGCCTTCATCTTGCAAAGCTCAGTTACTACTCCCAGAGCACGCAATTCAAAACATGAGCTGACCCATTACTTTCAGGAGACCACTTAGGACAGGAGTTGCTCATGTGGATAATGACTTGCAGAATAAAGGCAGTATTTAAGTACTTAAGTAGTCCATCGGAAAGCGCTAATGTCAAACATACCTACAGAGCAGAGGTGCGAGATTAGTTATCAAAGGTAAAAATCTTTCCAGCAATTAAATTCTGGAGGTTTTTAATCTAAAGACAGTAAATGATGCGCTTTATGTGTACCTTCAATTGCTTACGGATTAACTAAATTTAAAATTAATTTCCTGTATAACCATTTGTAATGCATCCAAAATTAATTTGTAAGTAGAACAAATGACTCTGTTACAGCAACACAGACACACAGCACAACATGGCAATTAAAATACTCCATTGTACAATACCTGTGCTTGATGAAATGCTACTTCTGAAATTTTGTATCGGTTTAGGAAAAGCTTAACGTAGTAGAAATTAAAGATGCTGTTCATCATTCCAGCACCTAACGTAGTCATGGAATATGCCAGTGCATTAGGATGAATTCCCAAAACAAACTTCATCTTCCACAAGTACAACTCTCTTCTTCCTCAAGTTACAAAAAAGAATTACAACAGTTGGTGGAATAATTTCCCAAAATAAAATTACATGTGAGATTTGCTTGTTTCTGAGGTGTAGAAATGGAATCTTAGAGGAAAATTTCCCTATTATATAAAAAAAAATTAAGAAAGAAACATTTTACTGAGTTATAAGACACTGAGCATAAAACTGAATAGCTGCAAAATATTAAGAAGTCACTAACCTTTCTAAATATAATCAGTGCTTAAAAATCAATGGAACGGGTAGGCAAAAATTTAGAAGAATCCTTTCTTAACTGGTACACACATTCAGCATAAAAATCCCTTACTGCAAACTCTAATCGTGGTGTCGACTTCCAAGTAATTGCATACATTATACATCTTTCTTGGCAACAACGTAGTTTTAAAATTATGGACTGTGTTAGGAATGAAGTGACTCAATTAATATCCTTATGAATTGCATTGCTATGAATATCAAACACAGCATGCACGTTGATGAATATTTCTTTCAAACAAATACCAAGTTTTGTCCTTGTATTTTAAATGCTAATTGTTAACATGCCATGGAAGCAATACTTTCACCTATGAAACTAATGGGATATGAATAGAAAGCATAAACCAATCAAAATGCCTTTTAATATTTGACCATTTTCATCGTATAAGACTACATGTAAATAAATTCCAGCAAGCAGCACATTTAAGTATGTCCAAATAACAGAGATTCAGCCCACAAATACAGAATAATTTAATATATCAAACAGATCTTCAGCCAACACTTTAAGATGCTGACTTTTTCCATCTATCTAATAATTAAGTTAAGCATGTTTCGTATAAACTATACCGTGAAAATAGCTAGTTTCAGGGAACCTCTACCTTTTAAACCAGAATAATTACTACCTACAGGTAGTCCTGTCAGTTTGATTCTGTAAGCCAAATAGAAAAATACTTCTCCCATTTTTAACTAAGGCACTCTCTATTGGAAGGAAGCTGTCTGCCATTAATTTGGAGATCCTTCAAGTTCAAATTTCAGCCTTACTAAGCACACTAACTCCAGAGCTTTACAGCCTGCTTTTTGTCAGTAGTCGCTTTGTCCCTCTGCATATTAACAACTTCATCCTAAATCCAATTTTCAAATACCCATCAAAATACTTATTTTGAACATCTGCTTGTTCAGCTTGATGAGCAGATCTATAAGCAGCTCTCTGAACTCATAAAAATGACCATGAAAGAAACAGGAAATTAAAGCCAAGACTGTTTCCAACCTTCCTGTGGTTCACCAAGCGGCTGAAGACAGGCTGCTGCGAGGGAAGATGGTACCTTCCTAGTCGCCAGGAAGAAGCCACAAATCAGGTAGAGGCTGGAGAAGTGTCTACTCTGGCTAAATCAAGTGATGGAATGGTTTTTCCACCCTCCAACACAGAAAATGAAGTCTTGAAGAATAAAATGTGGATGCATTTTTGTGTATATATTTAAGATGGACTAACACGAAAGAAGATGCAAAGAGTAGATAACTTCACTTTACAGATAAGGAAAAACCCCAAAGCTGAAAAAACAACTTGAATAAAGCCAATTTATGTGTAAGAATACAACTGAATTTTTAGATACTCAAGGATGACTGTGATATATATTTTTGAGTTTATTTTTCACAGAGCTGCATCTGTAGAGACAACTCCATTTTCAGGTGATGAAATTTTGCAGTTTTGTAAGAAGTTTGTTTTCACAAACTTTTACTGAGAAACCTCAAATGAAGAATAAGGTTACTGAAGAGGTGCCTATTTGAAACGTTTATTTAAAAAAATAAGTTTGATATTAATAACTGTGAAAGTAATTACAGTAACTATGTTAAAAAAAAGTGACACTTTTCAATAAAGTGCATGTTCAAGCCTTCACAAATATACTTAATGAAGGGATTTGTGTAGGAGATACTAGGGCTTTTGGAAAGGTGCATATTTAATCTCTGTTTCTCCCTGGAGGCCCCTGCATGGGTCTTGACATGGAGAATTGCGAGACGTTCCTTTCCTTCAGATTCCATGAGCATCAAGAATAAACCTGCTTCACGCTAACATTACCAGCAAACTAACAGTCATTTCTCAAATCATCTTTGACTCAATTCCTTCCTACACAGAAATAAAAAAAGAAAGGTGCCCTTGGCTTCAGCAAATTCAAATATAAGAAAGAAGAGACTTGAAATTTCTTCAACAAAAACCTTCTAACAATGCACAAACAGGCCTGTAGTGCCATGACTAATTATAATAGTCAGGATCTGACACAACTCTTTACCTTAATTGGTACATCTAGCCCTGTACCATGTTTATGAAATAGGTTCAATTAGAAGTTGAGGTACCACACTTCCTTTCCCAGAAGATGTGCTCTTTAATTGTACTACAATGAAATCATGCATGAGCACCCCCTCCCTCTTCTTAATAGTCAGCTTTTATACTGACTAGGTTAAAGCACAGGTGTTGACATTTTGTGACTCACAGAAGGCCGATCAGTTTCAGAAATGTCTAGTTGGTTACAACCGAGTTACTACAGATGAGCCAAAAGAACAGACTGTTTAAACCAGTGAGACACAGCACAACATTGCTTGTTTCTCCCTGAGCTGGGTGACAATCACTAGAAGAAACTAGAGCATGAGTTTAAAGAAGAAAAGTGGATTCCAAAGCAATAATAAATTTTGACCGAAGCACGCTAGCTGACGTCACGCTGTGCTGTACTGGGTGCCCAACTGCAGCGTAATGCTCAGTCCTGACAAACTGGTTGGACACAAGTTATCTTCCTCATCTTTCTTCCATGACTTGAACCACATTAAGACAGAACTAAGCATAAACGCTTTCCTGGTCCCGAGGGGTAATACTAAGGGGAAACGCTGCTGCAGAGGGGAGATGCAAACACGGAGCACCCGGCGCAGGAGGACGAGTGAGCCTGGCCAGGCGCACTCCTCAAGCCCGCGGTGCTCTGGGCCCCGGCAGGGTGAAGCCGGGACTCCTGAGGGCAGGGGGCTCTGGAAACCTGCAGGACTGGAAGTCTGGAGGTGCTGGCCTGTTGAACCGGCCAAATCGAGCTAGCTTCTCCTCAGCAGCTCCCCAGACGCGGGACGCGGCCCCCTCTTCCTTGTAAGGCGAAGGGGCGAGAGCGCGCATCGACCGCCAAGCGGGGACGGAGACGGTCCTTTTCGGACGTGACAGCAGCTGCCACGGCTGCAGGCTCCGGCGAGGCCACGCTCTGCTCTGCCCTCCCCTTCCGCGCCCCAGCGCCAAGGCTCCCCCGGGAGGCGGCGGGACCGCGGCCCGCACCTGGGCGCGACGCCGCTGAGGAGCCAGGGCCCTGGGGCCCACCCTCCTCACGGGCTCTTCCCTCAGCGCTCCCGGGGGCTCCCACCGCGGGGCTACTAGGAGCCACAGCCTTCCCTTCACCTCGCCGGCCCACCCGGGGCCGTGGCAGCTCTGCTCCGCCGCAGACCCACAGCAGCCGCTCCCCGCCACTAGCCCTCCAGAACCCCACAACCACCGCCCCCTTGCACAGGCACTAACCCACCGCCTCTGACCGGAGGCTGCGCTGCTGGGGCGGGGCGTAATTAGCCCGGGCCAACCTTTTCTTGGCTGCTATTGGCGGCTTGGTATGGATTCGCTCTGTGACTGGCTTAGCCTCCTTTCGATCTGCCCGGCGGGCGGCTTCCCATTGGCTCCCCGCAGAGGAGGTGAGGGTGTTGTGTTTGAATCGCGGGGAGTCGGTGGGCGGGTGGCTGCATCTTGCCACGTTGCCGCCGGCAGCTTCGCGCAGCCCGACCAGAAGGGGGAGAGGTTCGGCAAAGTCCGGAAACGCTCGGCAATGGCCGGAGGCGGCTTTTAAGGAGAGGAGCGGCTGCCGGCTTGCCCTGCCCCGCCGCCGCTCGCCGGGAGGGGACTCGTTCGCGTGGTCGCCGCAGCCTCGTCCTCCCGCCGCGCCGTGAGGGGAAGGGGCGCGATGTTGGCCGACAGCCTGGTGGAGGAGTTCGAGATCCGCGAGGATGAGCCCTGGTACGACCAGCAGGACCTGCAGCAAGGTGAGCGGGCCGGGGAGAGGGAGCGGCGGCGGACGGCGTGCGAGGGAAGGCGCCGTAGCGAGGGAGTGTGTGAGGGAAGGGCCTGTAGCGAGGGGCGTGTGAGGGAAGGGGCTGTAGCGAGGGGGTGTGTGAGGGAAGGGGCTGTAGCGAGGGGGTG
>VZZY01006184.1:109237-153289 GCA_013400335.1 Eurystomus gularis | reverse complement strand
GCCCGGGCTCGCCTCACGGCCGCGCCGCCCGCCGCCCCGCGCGGAGGCAGAAGGACGCGGTGCCGAGGAAGGCTGCGGTGCCGATGAAGGCTGCGGCCGTCTTTGTTTGACGGAAGGGGCTGCTGCGGCCGAGCTGAATTGCGCTCGGTCGCTCTCCGCCCGGGAGGGAGGGAGCGATGGAGGGACGCGGCTCCCCGGGAAGCTGCAGCTTGACAGGACGTCGGGCAGCTGCTGGGGTAGGCGCTGGAAGTAGCGGGCGCTGGAAGCATCGGGGTGGGTCAACATGTTGTGCGCTGTTGAGCCTTATTGTAAGAGCTTCCAGTCGGTGAAGCTGTAAACGTAGCTATTATGCTCGATCCGTTGCAGGTCCATTATTAGAAACTTTTAAGTTTTCAAATTACAATATACGAATAACTCCACTATGCATCAGATGGACACATATCTAGCTCCTCTATGTCTTTCTGTCAATAGATGTGAAAAGCTATACGCAAGAGGTAAATGTTATTTCACACAGGAGGAAGGAGTCACAGGAATGCACAAGTATAACTGGACTAAAATCTTCTACAGACATGATACGGAAAGAATGTGCCATTTCCTTAAGAGCTTAGTGGCATTTATGACTGGTATTTACTTCTACTTTTTGTTATTAATCCTGAGTTCGTTTTAAAAGGCCAGCTCAAAGCTGTGAAGTGGCTTCCTGCAAACCTCCAGCCTTGCGCTTTTGGCTTTTACACTGAAGTACATTAATTCTTGGGCTTGGTGAGTGCTGCTGTACTCGAAACCATGAAGAAAGACTTTTGAAAGCTCTTCCTATCAAAACAGTTTTCACACTGAGATCAGGCATCTGACAGCACAAACTTCTTTGGGACAGGAATAGGTCTCTAATTGTATGCTTTGACTATAAAATACCTAACAGTTTGAAAGCTGTATTTAGGTGCTCTTTGCTCAAAATAGATGTTTTCATGGCTCTAGGATATAAACCAGTCAATTTAAATAAGATCCTTAAATTGTAGTTTGCTGTAAAAGGGAAGAGTTGAAAATTTGAAGACATATAGCAATGTTTTTACTATGTCAGTGTTTATGGGGTAGAAGACCTACAAAGAGACTTCACAAGGTATAACAACTGTCTTCTTGCCTTACTGATGTTTCTTTAATTTCATTTTTTAATTTGAATGAGTGAAATAATCACCATTTGGCTCTCTGCTGTGGGCTTGTAAGAAACATTATTCCATTCTAGTGGGTCGTGGATTTTGAGAGTTGGTTAATGCCCTCTCAACATTTGAGCAACCTTTTTCTGGGGATTAGCTCTACAAGCCTAAGCGGAAGTGATTGATAGCCTTCCCAAAAGGGAAAGGAGGAAAATAAACTGATGGGCAAGTTGAAATGCAAAGAAGAAGTTCCTTACAGGAATATTTGTAAAATATTGTAATATTTCTGGAATCTGAAAGATACTTTTCTTTCTTCTAAGACTAAGCAATACGGATGTATGTAAACAGAGCAGGAAGATTGCTTCTCAAGGTCTCTTAAAACTTTTTACAACCCAAACAATCAGTGCACATTTAAAAACTGAGGAGTAGGTTTATAAGAACCTAGGTTGAAAAACATTAGGAAGCACCCTGAAACAAGCTAGTAGTCCTTGTCAGCCCAGTTTTTGAAACTTAAAATTAGGGTATGGTTTTGGAAAAACTTTGACAGTCTTTGTATGTGTCAAAAGCTTTAGTCTTAATAATGGAGGTGGGCTTTCCTGGCATGCTGCTCATGAAAACAGAATGCTCATGGAATTCTTCTAAGGATAGGAACAGCCGTCCTTCCTTCTGCAACATCCATGTTGTGCTGCAGTATGCTGACCTTTGAAAAAGAATTTTTTTTATATGAGTGCTCTTTTTACATCTTGCTGTTACTCACATGAACAGAAAGAGGGTAATCTGAACATGAAGTCGGAAATAGGAAGCTAAGTAAAGAAAATTAAGAGTTTAATTTTACAGTTAAGTACACCTCAGTCAGGCTTCCTTATAGATCTTGTAGAAAAGAACAGGCTTACTTTGTAGATTTAAAATTCTCAGAATCATTTTCTTAGGTGGGCTATGAAAAAGTAACAGGGAAGGATTTTGGTACAGTTTTTATCTTTCTCTCAATTATACTAATGCTGTCAGAAGAGATTGTGGAGAAGTGCTGGTAAGTGAAGGGTGTTTAACATCACAGAAGACCTATCATTAAAGTCTTGTTTTGGTTTCGAGATGTCTGATGGAGCTGTTCAACACCAGTACAACAGATCAGATTTTCTAAAATGAAGATCTGAAGATCTGCACGTATGCAGTTTGCATTATTAAAAACCTCTCTGCTTACATCTCCATAGTAGAAAGGAAAAATGAGTGTCTGTGTAAGAATTTAGCTGTTACTTTACATAAATTTACAACAGAAAACGCAGTGTGCTTCTGGTTTTGTACAGTAACTCTTTAAGAGAAATGTAAATTAACTTTTTCCTCTGTATCTGGAGAACACGTATATTGCACATCTCACTCTTAAAATTTGCTCTTTATAGGGCTTAGAGGTACTTAATATAGAAATACGGATACAAAGCAAATTCCTTATTTTAAAAGAGTTGTAATTGTTTCAGTTCGTGCTTTCTCTAGGGGTAGGAGTTAGGGTTTTATTGCATGTTCCTGAGCTCCTCCACTTGTCTTCCCCCCCTCAGGAACAAATTGCCTTAATTACAAAATAGCCTGCTTCTTCCATAGGACCTCATTTGTGCTTTTGCCATTCTAATGAACAGAGTGAGTGTGTAAGTATAATGACATGAATTCTGTTACTCACATTGTATTCAAAGTACTGTGTGGTACGTGGTACTTGATTTAGTAGATGAAGGGGCATTTAAGAATTAAACTATCAACTCCTAAATGTTCTTAAACATCAAAACAAACTTTCACTTTGGGAAGGGAAATGGCAGCAAGTAATTCCATTATGCATTATGTCTTTAACATAATCCTAAATCCTCTCTAAAGCTCTTATTCTACTCTATTAAAATAAAAGAATGGACTATTTAGTCTTTGCCTTGAATGATGCCTCTATTGTTGACTAGCTGTAAAGATTGTGGCTCCTAGTAAAGATTTATGTAGAATGAGAACCTGTGGATCAGGACTCCCACTTTTTTACAGGATGATAGATTCACTGGATTTGAAGACAGTGGTGTTCTGTGGTGTGGTAGAACAAACAGCTTGGTGTTTGCCTGGGAGTTACTCTGTCTGTGGGTAAACAATGTACAATCCCTCTTTAAAAATAGGAAAAACTTAAGCAGGACACCTTAAGGTTTCCTTATGCAAATACTTCAAACCCCAGCTCTAGAACAGGCTGTTTCTTAACAAGTGGTGCTAAAATGAAAAAGGCCTGTGAGGATAAAGTTGTAAGGACAGATCAGTATGCCCTGTGGCTCCTAGTCTTTTGAAACTGTGAAGAACTCCCATGCAGTGTGATTTGTTTTAAATAATTTTTGTAGCATTTGTTGTAAGAATCTGACCCTAAGGTAGGAAACAATGCCCTGTAGCTGTAAAGAATATGTAAAGGAGACCACAGCTGTTGTTTGCCAGAATCAGACATCTACAACTTAGCAGACAAATGCTCCTACTCACTTGTCCTTGTAAGTCTGAATTTGGTCTTTGGAGTAATCATTCTGGACAGGCTGCCAAAGTGAAGGTTAGCACAAAACAATCCTGGAACCCTGTTCTATCTATTACAATGACTGGCTGATAAGATAATTGGGAAAGGGCAGGAAAGAGGTAAGATAACATGTTAAAACAAGGGCATCTTAATCAAATGAGAATGGAACATGTTTTCTCATCTAGCTACAACTGTTGATGATGCAATACATGTCTCTTGTATATTAATTTAAGTCTTGAAGTCAATCTAGGTTTTTCTTGACTTCTGTATCTTTCCCATTAGTGATGCTGGTTCGTGTGAAAGCTAACAAGATTGTATTGTGCGCACAGGAGACAACCTGGTCATGCTCTAGGTGATGGGAAGGAGGTGGAAAATTAGAGATTTTCAGAAATCCATTGGATTCTTAACATGTAATACCCTGCACAGAGTAATTACAGTTTTAGCAATAACACTGAGATTTATTTTGTTGTCGCATTATATTAGCTTTTAAATTACACGTGTCTTTAAACATAATAATATACAATATCTAGCACTACTGATGATGTTGAACAAATAGCAAGCTTCCCTCTAGGAAGGAACTGAGTGTTCAGATGACTTATTTCTTAATTTGAAACAACTACAGTCACTGCACCCTGGAGGTGACTGAAGATGACAGAAGTGAAATTGAGATTAAGTGCCTGAGAAAAAATGTCATTTAAAACTATGTTTTGGAGCACATAAAACAATTCTTGTCTCTTAGGTTTATGAGCATGAAAAGCAGAATAGCTGCTTTTTTTTTTAATATTGTTTCACCATAAAAAGCATCTGCAACTTTATTTGAGCACTTTGATCCTGTATGACCTGAGTGCCTTGGTAAAGGGGTAATGGGGAAAAAGAGCAAAGTAAGGAAGAGTGCAGTCAGCTTTGGCCTGAGTCTAGCCTGATGAACATTTACAAGGTCTTTTATGCTTATTGTTCTAAAACATGAATGCTGTAAACATGGTGAAGTGTGGCTGACAGACACCTGGGGTAGAGATGCTGGTGCAGTATTGGGCAGATGGTGGGAAGTGAAGGGAAGATGGCTGGATGTGTCTGACCTGTGGCTGAGGGACCAAAGGAGGAACTAAAGAAGCCTCATGAAATAAGACTATCTTCTGGGTTTCAGGACTGGCTCAGACTTGCATTACAGGTGGGATGTGAATGTTCTACTTAAGTATAAGCTAACTTTCTTTTTGGGTACTGGAAGTAACTTAGTTATATAACAGCAATGATTTTAAACTAGATTATATTATTTGCTCTATAACTTACGTGCAAATGTGATTTCTTTGTTTAGATCTTCACCTTGCCGCTGAGCTAGGGAAGACGCTGCTGGACCGTAACACTGAACTAGAAGAATCTTTACAGCAAATGTATGCAACAAATCAAGAGCAACTGCAGGAGATAGAGGTACATGTTTAAGGAATCCAAGGGTTAAAGCATCTAGACCTGCAGCATAATAGCACATAAGTTGAGAGCTGAATTCCTTGCCATCTGATAGACACTTTAAAAAAAAATACTGAACAATCTTTAACTACTTCTGCTACTTGGAGAATTTGAGAACCTGTATAGGCTTGCTCATAGTTAGGACTGTTTGTCCAATTACCAGAAGTTTTGTGCCATTAAACTTCATGTTGGATTTGGCTTGTTTAGTGACAAATGACTGGTATTTTTCTTTTTGCACAGAGAAGTTCAGTTATTTTATTGCTGAACTTTGCTGATATTGCCAGGTAATATGACATGAAATTATATGATGAATAAATTAATAATTTAAATTATTATGTGAAAATGTTAGTGGTTACCACACTGCAATTTAAATGCTGATAAGTGCAGGAGAGAAATTTAAGTAAAATCTGAGGATATGTGCATCCACTAAATCGAGTAGTGGTAAAGGGATCTAAAGTCTATTTCTATTTTAAAAAAGGGCAAAACCAAACACTGAAATAGTATCTAAATACAGGACATAGTGGATGTATTGTTCTGTATTTTCTGGGAGGGGGGAAGCATAACCACCCTTTCAAACACTCATCTTTCTGTTACTTGGTAGAAAAACCTGGCCATTTCTGGCTTCTTTTTTTTTTTTTTTTAAATATTGCTTGTGTTCTTGCAGATCTAGCACCTGTCAGCATAATGAATTTTTTTTCATCATTAGAGGGCAATGCATAGTCCCTAACAGTTAAATTATTAAATATTCAGTACTTTGCTGACTGACAAAATATTGGAAACATAGTCAGCATTTCAGTTTGGTTCTGGTACGAGTCACAGGGAACAGGCAGTGACTGGTATACACTAGACTGTTACAAAATCTAAGTTCCTTTGTGCTAGCAGCACTTACACAGTTATGGATGGTGTGTGGATTTTGTGCAGCTGCAACTTAAAACATGGATCATTGCAGTGGTAACAGGTAACATAAAGAATCCTTAGCTTAATACTTACAGATACAGGTGTCTTTAATGTAGTCGTGTGAATGCAAGTGCAGCATTTCTATTAGGTGATGCACAATTTTTGGCTGCGGGGCTTTTTTTATAAGGTACTTCTGTTTTATATTTCATACTTTGGTTCTTTCCTCTGTTATGTGCTAAATGTCATCTGTGTTATCCTACTCATCCCGTGATACAATGGTTGGAATGGCTAATGTTTATATTAGTGCCACAGCATTACAAAGAGACTTAACTCATTGCTACGCATGTTTTCTATAAAAAGATTAATTTTTAAGATCTAGAGAGGACTAACACCTCAAGGTGCTATACAAATATTGTTCTACTTAACGTTCAACTCCTGTGTGAACAACCACGTTTAAGGAAGTGTTTAACAGTGGTACAATACACCTTTTTAAATAACACAGTGTAACTTTGTGGTAGGTAACTAACCTGGCTCATTAAGTGTAGCTACTTAATAAGCAGCTGTATTTTAACACTATCTTGAAATATGGAAAAGATATTATTGCTAAGATGCATTAATTTGTAGGAATAGCCTGGTGCCATTAAGGATGTAACATCCTGTTGGTTTAAGGCAGTTTATCAGCTTAAGCTTTTTTGTTGGGTTAGTGTTTGACTACATAAGCGAGGTTCAGCACCAGGAAGTGGTCAGAAGTGTCCTCCCAGCAGTGATCTATAGTTGGTGTGTTGCAGGGTCAAGTATTTGTACGCTCAGATAACCTCAGACAGTGACTAATTTTTCTCCCGATGTCTTGCTTTTGCTTAGCCAATCAAAAAACCAAATCAAGACTTGTGCAATACTACTTTTTGAAGGTTTTATCTAATACCTATTTCTTTTCTTTCCTCCTCTCCCCAGCACGGGTAGGAGTGTATATTGGGTTGTCCTATTAGCTCCCTCCAAGAGGAGGTGGGGGAGACAGAGGTGGGAGGAGAGTTTTTGTGATGCTTCTGACATAAGTAGTGCCTGCAGCTTTATTTGTCCAACTTACTGTCTTGAGTCAACGATCCTGTCGGCTGTATTAATATCTGCTGTAATAACATCCTGTCTTCTCAGTTCCACCTCCTGTCTTCATCTTCTGTCTTTTCCCAGTGCAGTTTAAAATTGTAATAGCAACTCAAGACATTTCTTTCTCCAAAGAAGTCTTCCTTGCATCTGGATTTCTGGTAGAAAAGGGAAAATAAAATTAACCCCTTCCTCAAATACCCAGAGAACCTCAAGATGGAGGAACTGAATATATTAGCTTACTGGCACAAGGGATTGTTACAGGAGTTAGCTGGAACAGACAGGAATAAAGTTAGCACTTGCAAAGTGCAGTACTTCTTAGCTGGTAAACGCAGTTCAGTCAGTTATTTTCATACCTATAGATCTGTCTTTTTTTGGGAGCGCAGAATACCCCACTGCACAGGATACAAGTGCAAGGGGCACATCTGGTCCCCGTGCTTGATTTTTAACTCATTTTCAACTGCTTGTCTCTCTAACCCAAAGGTGATCTTTCAGCTGTTCCTGTAGCTACTCTGGTGCGTTTTTTACTAGCTTTTACAGTGCAGTATACCAGTGTAAATCTTTGGAGTTTTTTCCTATTAATTCACATCTCACAGGTAGTAAAGTCCAGAACTGGCTAAGAAATCATTCTGAAATATGGTAGTGCCTTATCTGCACTGAAAATGAAGGGTCAAAGGCTTTGGGATCTTAAGATTACATCCAGTATATTAAACACTAACATATTAAGCGTTTTACAGCCCCAGATCATTATATCTGACCTCTGTCCTGACACGTGTGCCACTAATCATAGTAGATGTAAAAAACGCTGCATTGAAAGGTCAACTTTACTCCTGTCTGAATCTGTTTTCAGCACTCCACTATCAGAAATACTGACTCTCACCTTCTATCATGTGGTAGAATGCAAGAAGTCAACTGCAGCTTCATGTCAGGTGTTCAGTTGCAGGGGAGGAGGAATAAATGTGAGCTTTTAAAGTATTTGTTACCATGTTTGTACTATGTTTGGTGGCCTGGTTGTATCAGGCCAACATGACCCCAGCACTGAAGATACTGGAGATGCAAAGTAGAGGAATGGAGCTTTGTGTCTTTGTTAATCTAAAAGTTACTACAATGGGATTTTGCAGAAGTAGTGACATGTAATTATGGCACCAAAGCCTTGGTTTCTGTGCTTGTATCGCTGGAGAAAATCTGAAGATCTTCCAGCTCCTTCTGAGAATAACCAATAGGGAAAGTTAATCTGAAACGGGTCACACTGAGATTTTGCTGCTAATCCGTGTACTATTTTTGTGTAAATCCTTCGTCATGTGCGCACAGGCTACAAAAGGATCTGGCCAACTGCTATCATGTTGATCTTCTAGAAGTCTGTATGTAGCAGTTACTAGTCCTAGATTAACTTATTATCTGTTCTTAAATTGCCTAAAATGTAAACCCATCAATCTTTTAATGAGGTAAAAGGTCAAGTAGAATATTAGAATTCGAGTATGTAACAACCCTATGTAAAGAGAAGTCATTTTGCCCAGAACTTTGCTGGATGTTCCTGCTTAAGTTTACTTCTCAGTAAGTAGAATGTTGCAAGAAATAAATTCTATGCAAGAACAAGTATTTCAGGTTTGAAAGGTTAGGGTTTTTTGTTCAGGTCTGTTTGATGCAAACTCTTGTGTGGATTTTTAGAACTGGATTGGTCTGATCCTGGGTGGGACAATGTAAGACACTTGTATTAAGAGTCTCAGGTGATTGCTAACAGCTCTTAGGCTGAGAATTCCAAGCTTTCTGGCATTATTCAAGAAACCTAACGGTCTATGTTGTTAATTGTAAAACTAAATGAGGATTAAAATGAGAATACTTCATGTGGAATTAAAAAAAACAACAAAACAAAAAAAACCCAACAAAAAATCCCAGACAAAACCAGGAGACTTTTATTTGGGATTACAGTAACTGGAATAGCTCCTTGTGGGTAATTAGATTGAATTCAATACTTTGATTATACTTCCTGACACACAGCAGCCCACATTCTCTCTTGAGTGTGACCACAACCTAAATTCTGTTCTGCTAAACCTAATGCTGCTTCAGATTGGAAGAACTTAGGCCAGATGAAAATAAATTTAATTATGGATGGTGCTACCCAATATTTCAGTTTTAATAACGAGAACGTTGTTGGGTCAGCACTGTTAGAAGATTTGTTGGAGCTCGCTAGAAGGACTCAGTGGCTAGTTAGGGGCTGTGTAGAAGTCTGGATCCAAGGGTGTATCAGTGCTGACTGCAGTACAGACAAACCCAGCCAAGGCTTGGGCACTGGCTGCAGCAAGGAGAGAGAAACGTGGCTTGCACAACTAAATCAGACTCCCCTGGGTCAGAGGCTGGTTGATCTGCCTGGGTTGACCTCCATGACAAAGGCACCCTGGCTACCTGAGTTACTGATAGCACCTTAACTGAATGCTCACCAAAGCAACTGCTGGAATCTACATTTCTGAAAATTAGTATTTTCTCTAGGAATGTGAATTAAAATGCCTTTCTTTGTTTCAAGTGTAAACTGGTAACAGCAGTGCTGTCTTGCAGTACCTCACAAAGCAAGTGGAGCTCTTGCGTCAGATGAACGATCAGCACGCAAAAGTCTATGAACAGCTGGATGTGACAGCAAGAGAACTAGAAGACACTAACCAAAAACTAGTTGCAGAGAGCAGAGCTTCACAACAAAAGATATTAAGGTAACAAACTTATAGTAGATCTCCCTAGATCCCCCTTCCCCC
Organism: Eurystomus gularis; assembly: GCA_013400335.1. Lineage (NCBI taxonomy): Eukaryota > Metazoa > Chordata > Aves > Coraciiformes > Coraciidae > Eurystomus > Eurystomus gularis. The sequence goes on along the minus strand of VZZY01006184.1, from coordinate 143,435 downwards.
AGTTGAGAATATGAAGTGGAGCAGTCCGAGTGTATTTGTGTAGTTCTTGGGTGGCTGTCTGTGTCTAGTGGTGTTCCACAATACCGTTAAATGGAAAGGATAGTTTTATTTAAAGGTCTTCTGGGGCCAAAGAGCAGCCTTCAGAGAAGAAACTACAATAGGAGGGGACAGAAAATTCTCAGGTCCTTGACTAAACACTCAGATGTTTTTAACAGCAGTCCTTCACCTTTTAGCTTGACAGAGACTATTGAAAATCTGCAGACACACATAGATGACCTGCAACGACAAGTAGAAGAATTGAAAAAGTCTGGACGAGGCCGGATGAACCATGAGAGATCTGACCAGCCAAGATCAATGCATAGTTTCTCATGTTTGAAGGAGCTGTATGACCTTCGCCAGTAAGACTTTTTACTTTTCATAGCAAAGAGAATACTGAAATTATTTTAAGCAAAGCTTTAGAAACTACAACGGAAGCACAGATGTCACACAAGCTAGCAGATAAACATCTAACGTTCATGACTGGCAAAGCACCTGCATAGTCCTGCACTGCGTGGTGTTGCCACTGCTTCTGGCGCACTTCTAGACTGTGCTAGTCTTTGGGTCTTGAAAGGTTCTCTCCCAAAGTCTCCAACCATATAAAATTGTAGCCTGGAAAGCTAACAGCAGTCTGAACCCCCTGGTTTTTTTGGTCAGACAAAAGCATTCTCACAGATAATCTGAAAAACAAGCATCCTATATGCAAAACATTTTCTGAAACTTACCCTTTCCTTGGATGTCTGTGGATATTTTCTTTTCAGGGAAGACAGGACTTCTGCAGTAGCTTTCCTGAACTTAAGCTAGTTAAGGTGATGCTTAAGCTGGTAAAATGGTGCCTGGAGTTCTGGGCTCTTTTTTTAGAGTGGTTTCACCCCGGTGAACTGCATTAGAATACCCATCAGGGTACGAGCTCAGACTAGCTTCAATCCTAGAAGGTAACTGTAAGTGAAGTGCCTCCACAGACAGGCAGGACAGGCTTTTGTGTCTGGGCTTCAGCACTGCGTGAAGGAAGGACCAGAATAAATCCAGCCATCCCAAAATAAGTTATTTCTTGACAATTCAAAAGATAAGCAGATTTCCTCAAACTGCCAAAGGCTTGTGGAAATGCCAGCCTTGGCAATTTCAAAGCTTGTTTCCACAATCAACTGTGACAAAAGTTACAAGAGTGGAGTGCTGTAGAAAGAAAATGGGAGTGTCAGAAAACATCGTGTGATACATGGAGACAATGTTTGTTTAAACAGAAATTGTAGGTCTAGTTATCCAGTAAGTTTGTAACTTGAAACTGTTAATGAGCTGCCATTCTGTGTAAGCTGGGAGGCTTGATTTGGTGGCATGTAGGTATTTACAAACTGTTGTGATTATTAAATGGACTGGCAGGTTAGTAAGTGACCGCTATGTGTACTGTGAGGTGTGTCAGCACACAGTGCAAATCTGTCACTAGTTACCCAGGACGGGAGAACTCTAGGAGGTGTGGTCAGCTGTACTTCCTGCGTTTGATAATACTTACTTTGTTTCTGCAGGTATTTTGTTTATGATCATGTGTTTGCAGAAAAGATTACTTCGATGGATAGCCAGCTAAGTCCTCTCGAAGAGGAAAATGAGAACTTGAGAAAAGCAGTTACAGTTCTGCAAGCCCAACTTAACCTAGAAAAAGAGAAGAGGGTAACAATGGAGGAGGAATATAGTCTTATGGTAAAAGAAAACTGTGACCTCGAACAGAGGCTGGTGGATATAGACTTGTATCGGGCTCGTGCAGAGGAGCTGGAAGTGGAAGTAGCTGAAATGAGACAAATGCTTCGGTCTGAAAACACATTGCATAATGCAGAGAAATTGGTGCCAGAATCCTTTTTCATTTCGTTCAAGGAATCTTTAGAAAGGGAGCTTGGCCAGAGCCCAGCAGATGATGGACTTCTGACTCTGTCGGAGCTTGAGAAGAAGGCACTCAAACGAAGCAGCAGCGAAACCTTCCTAAGCAGTGCTGCAGGGGGAGACATTCTAAGGGGCCATGAAGAAACATGTATTAGGAGAGCTGAAGCTGTGAAGCAGCGAGGAATCTCTGTACTTAATGAAGTTGATGCTCAGTATAATGCTCTGAAAGTCAAGTATGAGGAACTTCTGAAGAAGTGTCAAATGGATGAAGATTCTTTGAAACACAAGGCTGTACAAACGCTGAAGCAGTATTCCAAAGACCTAAACGTGGGCAATGCCCAGTGTGATCTTTCAGCTAATCCAGAATTCACAAATGTGGAGCTAAGTGACTCTCCCACAAGTGCTCTTCCTGAATATAAAGCGCTCTTCAAGGAGATATTTAGCTGTATCAGAAAAACAAAGGAAGAAATAGATGAACACAGAGCTAAGTACAAGTCCCTCTCCTCTCAGCCGTAACACTGGACAGGCTGATGACCCATTTTCTGTTGATGACTAATCTGTTAGTCAAGAAGAGGAAAAACTTTACACAGATGTCAGAAGACCCCTCATACCAATGTGTTTCTTGAGCACTCAAAATGAATGTTTTGAATTGGCTAGTAGACCTGTAGTTGACAAGCTAGTTAGTTAACAGCTAGTCTCCCTGTACCTATGTAGCAGTAGATTTAATGTTGTTTAGCACGGTCACACAAACCAGCGGTTGTAAAGCAAACATCATAGCTTAAAACTACACTACTACTTCATCCTACACTTGATCTCTGGCCAGAGCAGTAACTGACACTAGTTTCCTTAGTCCACTTCAAAAATAAGAGTTAAGAACTCTGTATTTCTCACAAGGAACCAGACTGAAGCCTTCCTTTGGTTCATAGTGATGATCCAACCCCGTAACTACGTCTGTGTAGAAAATGAACAAAACCAAAGGCCCCGACCAGCATCGCAGGCAGCCTCGCCTTGGTTCTCAAGAATGAAGTTAGCAGTCTAGCTGAACTTGCTTTGGCAGGGAGGTGGAGAGCTGGCACAGCGGCCTGTGCTGTGCTTGGTTTAAGCTAACACCACGTTTTCACATGCACTAAGCTCTCCCACAGATCAGTATAAATGTCTTTCTTCCTACTAAGAAAGGATCTGATGTAAAGTTTGTGTGGCTTCCTAGGAATGGTTTCTTACGTAGGGCACTTTGTCTTAAGGCAAGATACTGTGAATTGATGATGTATGTTATTTGGGAACTACTGTTCTTTGGTGGAATGTCTGCAAAGTACATTTTTATGTGTGTTTGGTAGGATAGAAAGTCGCAGTTTACCTATTTAACTTTAGTAATAGCATTGATGTAGTGGAATAGCTTTTAATCTTACGTACCACAAACTCCAAGTGCTTGAAGGAGATGGGCCAGGTAAAACCTTATCATACTGTTTAGTCTGTTGCTTCCAGTCAGTCCCTGTGGACCTGTTCCACGCTGCCAGGGGGTGTGGGAGGATGGAGACAACACTTCCAGAACATATCCCACTGAAAACAGGGACCACACTCTTGTTGTCCTCTCCTTCGCTCCCTAATAATAATTCAGATGCATTCCAATTCTGAAAAACAAAGAACATGCAGAAGTATCTTCCTTGCGATGGCTTTAAAATGTGAAGAAAACAAAGGCTAAGAGATTAAGGGAGTTGAAAGACACAATAAAAGGGGGTGTCCTTCTCCTTATGAAGGGTCTCATAGCTTAACTTGGTCGGCTGTTCCTGGGAATCAACTTGCGGCCTGAGTTGCTGTGACGGACCAAGCATTTGACACAGAATGTTGCCAGTTCCCCAGCTTTAGTTCCATGGCTGCTGTTGCAGTTCTGTCTGCCTTACGTTAAGCTTGTGTATAGTTGTCCTTCAGTTCCAGTATTAAGACTTTGTATTTTGGGAGTTTCTCTAAATCATGTATTGTGTTCAGAAAATTATTTAAAAATGGGAATCTGACTCTTGTGAGTATTTTTCTAAGCAAATAAATAATCAGTCAAACTACATGTGTAATTACTAATTACACCCATCTGTGTTAATGGGGAAACAGTCAAGGTGGTGCAGATGGCACCTGCATCTTTCCCACAGAGCGCAGGTGGAGTTCCCATCACACTTGTATGCTTAAAAGTTTAAGCAACATGGAAAAGGATAGGCTTGTTTAGGATAGAAATCCCAAGGGAACCAAGTCGTTTCTCCTCGCTGTTGTGGTGTTTGTCAGTGCTCTTCAAAAAGGAGGGGGAATAATAAAGGCAGACAAGCTGCTGTTCTGCCATCGGGTTAACTGTTGTCACAGTTTCCCTAACACCTGTATCCGTAGCACCTGGAGGTCTGCCCCAGTTCAGGTGCTCGAAAGCAGTAACCTTAAATGAGAGCAGCATGACATTGTTAGTCACAAATGATTTACCACTACTGTTCCTCACCGCGCCAGGGGAAGGAGGATCCACACCAGCTGGGCCAGAAGACTTGTAGAAGCAACTCAGAGTTTTTGGATAAAGAGGTGATCTTCAGTGGTTCGTTACTGTGGGCTAATTTAGAGCACTTTCATAGAATGCGATTTTTATGCTTTAAGAGTATCAGAAATGTTCTCAGATTTCCACAGAACTCCTTGATTCTTCTGCAGTGTAACATCCCCATGGCTGCCTGTGCCATGCTAAGCTCTGGCTGTACTGTACTTTAACACTTAACTGTACATATTGTGCAATAAAAACCTCCAAGGTTGGGTTCTTATTTCATAACTCCTCTCAGACCATGGCTTTCCCAGCTTTATAGATGCAGCAGAGCTGCACATGGGAAGTGTCCGCCATGGGCGCGTGCAACAGACCAAGACAAAGGCTGCACAAGCTGCCTGAACTTCAGCCACCTCCCAGTCATACTGATGTAGTTAATAAACCACACTAGCTTGTTAAGGTAGCGTTTTAGCAGTTTAAAAATAGGTATTTTCCTCAGAAATGTGAAATGCCGTAAGTATGGTAACAGTATTCTTAGCCAATCTTACCTGGATTAACTACCTTAATCTGCTTATTTTAGTCAACTCAACTCAGCCTTTTCTGAGCATAAGGAGATGAAATGAACAGAATCTCCTTGAGCTTCTCACGTGATGGAAATTGCAGCAAAGAACACGGCCAGTAAAGTAACGAGGTTCTACAATGCTTCCAGCAGGACATTCCTTCTTACTGCAGCTGGGCTTCAACAGGAAACCTGAAACAGAAAGCTCAGTTACTGTACCTGGTACCGGCCCTTAGCGTGAGAGCTGCCTCTGGTAGCCCCTGAAGAACACGCTGCAAGCAGAAGGAGTAAAGCAGTTTACCATCTACCTCTAACCTCTGCTAAAGCATTCCTGACCTTTCCTTCCTGGTCAGCCTTCAGGCTATAAAAGGAGCAGGTGCAGCTTCCATTTCTTCTTGGACAAATACAAAGCAGGGTAGAATTGACCTTCGAGATAAAATTTTATTTTAAAAAATTTACACAAAATAGAGGTTTTACATTGTTGCCTTGTGACAACGCCAGCTGGATGCCTTCCCGAGGGTGCTCTGGGTTACTTACCTCGCTTCTTTTGCATACAGTAATGCAAAAAATCCCTCAGAGAAAACCCACGCCAGCGAAAGAGATCCAGTAGCTGTTCCACATCTCTTTCAAATGTAGGTACTTCCCCAAATAACTCATTTCACAGAGAACAGGTGAGAACAATTGCTATGGAGTAGAGAGTTCAAAGTCAGGGATTTTGTACGCCCCTCCTCCCCTTCCCCGGCCTGACGTTTCCACAAACATGACAATCTTCTGTGAAGAAGAAGGCTACAAGGACTACCACAGTGCTCAGACTAAAAAATGAGCATCTAGGTAGTTAACAAAACCCGGGATCTTTGTAAACAAACTTAATTTATTTGCATTACTTACAAAATAAAGTATTAGACCATGATTTTTCATCATGTCTGTGTCAGTATATGGTTTTATTTTTCCTATATTGAAACAGAATGAGAATTGAAATACATCAGAAATCCCCGATTAATCGAGCTGCAGACAGGGTCCCGTGTTGTCTTCCTGGCTGCTCTTGTGCCTAGGGCCATGCAAACACGGGTGTGAGTGTGCTGGGATGCCAGGGACTGGCTGTCCGCATTGCCCACGTGCCCCAAAGTAGGTCAGATCCTGCCCCACACTCCTGAGGCCACGGCGTTACTGTCTGTGCCGCCCACTGCAGGTTTCCTCTTGCATCCTTGAGTCACTGGAAATCGCTACCACCGCTGTCAAGACTGCACCGTCCCCTTAAGATACCACATTCCACCGTAGCTCACGCAGCAGTCCTGGGGAGAAAGGGAAAGCCCGTCAGGTCTTGGGAACCACTGTCTGGCTCTGGGACAATAATGGGATCCGTAACAAAAGTCCCCTCTCCAGTGCACAAGACAGCACGCGTCCAGAGCAGCAGGTGTCTCCACCCTGAAGACCATATAGCTTAAACGAAGATGAAAAATGGAAAAGGGGGAACGCTGAGGCCGCAAAGAGGACACACAAGTGCAATGGCAGCAAGAAACTGGGCTTTTGGGTGCGAAGAGGGGGATCGTGCAGAAGCCAGCTTAGGAAAGGTTGTGGGGAGGGGTGAAGACGAGGGGAACTGAGGGGTAAACACTGGCTGAAGCTCTGGTGGAGAGACTGAGGGGAGCAGGAGGAACGTGCTGGCATGCGAAAGCAGTCGCTGGACCTGCAGCCTTTAAGAAACAGTCAAACCTCAGACCTGTGCTTTGGTATTCTGACCACACACCTGCTAAGCTCACAGCGGGTAAGCACCACAGCAAAGGAGTTCACCAAGTGGGTCTTCTTGTGGCTCATTTGCTGAATTCTGTTAGATGAGCACCAAGTCTCTGGAGTTTCAAGCTAATGGCTTCTCTTCCTTCGGCTCCCACCCCTCCCGCTTACACAATTCGAGGTTTAAGTACTGCTACAGAACTGACTGACGGTGTGGAGCTTAAATGGCAAAAAGTACCGTTTTTTTCTGAAGCCTTGGGACTCGCTCATTGCAAAAACAAGTAAGAGATTAAGTGTGGAGGCTAGAAAGAGGGTTTGCAGACTTGATCCCTGGATGCAAAATACAACCCCCGGCAGTCTGTTCCTCCGTGTATAAAAAAGGAGCACACGCAGATGGGGAAATACGAGTCAACAAATCCAATTTCATTCAAAGAGGAATCCAATCTCTTGCGGCCTAAAGAAGTCAGAGAATCTTCCTCTTTCATTAAATCATACTCCCAAATTTTATTTCAGAAACAAAGATCATTTCACATACTTCTGTGACAAATGTGTTCCAGGCGAAGCTGCCTGACACAACACAAGGCTGGTTGCACGATGACTTTGTGACTTACATAAGAACAGTGCCCCGTTTTTTAGGTATTTTTTCTCAAAATCAGCTGTTAAATAGCAAGAGCACCATGAAAACCTAATGCCAGTACACTGCCTAGGTGTTCCAGGAGAGCTGGTATTTCAGCTCATCTAGTTGCCTGACAAGTCTCCCAGCACAGGCGAGCCACAGGAAATACTGTCGAGCAGGCAGAAAGTCTGAGCTTAGTTTGATGCTAAGAAGACCAGGTTCTTTCAGGCAAGACCAGTTTGCTTATTATCACAGCAACAGGTCTGTAATTTTTCAAGTACGCTATTATTCAGTTTTCAGATCCCAATGTAATGAAGTACTTAAGCACAGACTGAAGTGGGTGACAGTGAGCAAAGGCGCAGTAACAATGCCTTAAGTATTACATTAGTTGGCAACTTTCTCCTTAGCCATCCTGCACTGCTTTTAAAGACTGTCAATCTCGGCCTGTGTGGCCCCTACTTTGTACCTGTCAATGGTGCACCTTCAAGGACAGATGAAAGGATTCAAATAAACATTCACAACAAAATGTGTTAACTATGACTCTGTCTGCTTGTTTTGGCTGGGGCTTTGCTCTGTACACTGCTGCCCGTCCGGCTAGAGAAAAAAGTTCATTTCCTTCTGAGCATGTGGCGCTTGTGCTCTTCAGCATTAACCAACAGTTACTCTGCCAGTAACCTCAGGACACTGCAGAACCCTCCCACCTCCTCAGTGTTTAACTCCACATTATTCAAAAATAACTCTGAAGTATCGCGTTTGCTACACTCTATTCTCTGCTGGTCCAAGATGACAAATAAAGGTTTGTTGCAAAATAACGTGGGAATCAAAATCACTGCTCCTTGGAGGGAAAGCAGGTAGAATAAGGCAAGTGTGCGTTCAAGAAAACAAGCTGAAATACAGGCTTTGTCCACATGCCAACAATTGGTCTGTCATCCTTATTTGGCAATACAAGGTAAAACACGATCATTTGCTCAAATCAAGCATTAAAAATTCATGTATTAATTGGATCAAGCCCACAACAGAACAGAGACTTACCTTTAACACTCTATCCACCTCCTGCTTGTTTAGATCTTCTCCGCATTCTTGACTCAACTGATTCTGGATGACATTCCTGCGCACTCGGTAATTTTTTGAAAAGATTTCAAGCAAAACTTGGCGATGCTTTAAAAGAAAGTGTATCATAAATACAAAGAGAACAATTATTCCTACCTTTCCATATGTATGAACTGCATGTGCCTTAGTCTGTACAGAACTGACCTACATTGGAGCATTCTTGCTTTCTAATCCTGAACCTGTCCCATATACCTCTGCCCTCTAGCAGTGCCCTCGCCTCTGACAGCTCGACAGGGATCTCTCCATACCCCGTGGCCAGGTCAAATGCTTCCGCAGGAGTTCATGTGGTCCACTCCAGCCAGGTGGCTGGATGCTGCTTGACCCTTTCCTATAAAAATTTATTTAGCTCATGGCCACAGGAGTTACACTGTCCAGCCACATTTTGTTAGGTGCCTTCCCTTTCACTTCATGTACTGTGACAGCAATTAAAACCCAGGAGATGTTCACATATGCTGTAATCATTTCCCATTCCAAGTCTAAACAGATCCATCAGGTAACAACATCATCACTCGTCACTGTTGTATTTCTATCGAAAGAAAAAAATGGGACTGGATCCTGGTGTGAGGTCTGCATCAGAGAATCCTTTCTCCTCACAGGTTCAAAATTCTTTGTGTTCCACCAAGCCAGTTACTAACATGTGTTACCAACATGCTACGTTGTTTCTGCCCACACCTCCTTGTCTTGACACAGCAATGATCACCCCACAATCCAAGAGCTTCCTCTCAGCTGGAAATAGGTTGACACTGAACACTGGACACTTCCAATAGGGAAAGAGGAAAACTACCTGCTGGCCCAGCTCCAGAAACACAAACTGAAACAATGCCAAATAAACATGTCTTCGGGAATGTCACTTATTTTTATCTTTACCTGATCATAAGTGTCACCGGCTTCCCAAAGTGCATAGACCTTTAGTTCATCTGGTGAAGCAGCAGTCTGCGGAGGAAACTGAGAACAAGGGGCTGTTAAAAATAACCATCTATTTAATGAGTTCTGCTTAATGATTCTATGATACGGTATCCCTGGACACCTATTAGTGAATCAAAAACATCATTGCCATGTAATAAGAACTGCTGAAACAACGTAAGCTCCTCTCCCATTCCACACTGGAAGGGGTAATTTGCTCTGGCAGCCCCTGGGCCTGCTCAGACAAAGCCTGTCCTGCAGCCATGGGGCAGGCACCTTCTTGTGGGCCTGACAACTTCAACAGAAGCACGTCCTGTAGCAAACTTGTCCTGACGGGTGATCTTTCAGCATACAGAGCCCAAATTAACGAGGGGCTAAATATGGCCTAGGGAATGGGACGAGCATCATGGCACTCTCATGTGTGCCTTGATATGCCCAAGCCATGTTTGACCGGTGTCTCTGGTCACAGCAGGGTAATCCACAGAAGTGCCACAGGCCCCGCCTGGCACACCACCAACCATTTCAGAGCTTTAAAAAGGAAACTGATGGGCATACTGAGATCCTGTGAATTTTGCATGGGGACAGTGTCCCACCGGTGGAGGGTCAACTACCACATACCAGAACAATCCGAGGACTTGGACCTCAGCTGGTGTTTCATGGCAAGATGTCTAGATTTTTCCCATCAGCAGCGTTTCCTTCCAGACCATCCAAAGCAGCATTCAACTGAGAGCACCAACTGCACTGAAGGGTCTTTCTGGAGGTTTTTACATTTACAGTGGCAGGTTTTAGAGATTCAGACTCTATCCTGTACTTATCTGCTTCACTAATCCCAAGTCAGCTTCACTGACAAGCACTGAGCTTCTGATTTATTTGTCATCTCTGTTTTGGGGCAGACTACAGGATTCCAGAAGACTGAAAGCTGATGGACAGTGAACCAGATACTTGCTCGTTGCAGGCTCCAAAAATGAAGTGGTTTTGGTTTTGTGTTGTTGTTGTTTTTTTCCCCATGTGCCAAGCTAGAGAAATACAATTTTCTGAGGCAGAGGCCTCACACCCCTACACACAGGAAAGAACACAAGTACCTCCCCTCCATGCCTCAAACTCCTACAAAAATAAAATACCGTCCATTTGCCTTAACCCTTCCCCTTGGAGCAGTGACTAATGAGCAGTGCTGAAATATGCCTTCACTCCTGACATGTCTCCTCCTGTCTGTCACCAACAATTTATTCCTAGCTAACTGCCCAGCCAACCTAAATCAATCATCTATGAAAAGCTAACAAGCCAGTTCAGATTGTTGCAGTATCTCTCAATCCTGGCTGTTGGTACAAACCAAACCTTTCTTCCCAGGCTCACTCACACCACCAGAAGACTTGTGCATCGCACGGTGAAAAGTGAGCCTTTCCTTTCGTGCTTTGCCTCTGATCTTATTGCAAAGGGGAAGAGTTTTGTCCAGCAGCAGCTGCCTGAAGGGATTAGCAGCTTTGGCTCTCAAGCTGGTCCAACAGAACAAGGTTTTACACTTGGTTTAGAGCCAGGATTCAGGTTTATTAGTGTTGGAACATCTGACATGATTCTCTTCTTGTAAGAACACTTGCTTTTGAGTATCTCTTGTATGGCTTCAGCACAGATAAAATCAAACACTTCAGCTTCCCTCCAGAAAACAGCTGCAGCAAGAAGGGCAAAATGCAGGACACGGGAGTACCCAGCCACGAGCTGCCTCACCCCGAGAAAGTCACTGAACACAGATCCAGAGTGCAAACTCCTCCTGCCTCAGCCACGTGTCTGAACTGCAGCTGTGTCTATCTGGCCATTCTGTGTGGAAGCAGCTTCCAAACTAACATACTACTTATTAGGGAAGAAAACCTCACAGAATCTCCTCCTCCCATCCAGCCTAACTCTGCAAACTGTTGCAGATGCTGCTGCTGACAGCACGCTGCTCGCTGTCTGCTGTCATACAGCCCATCCACAGGGGCAGGAAATGCCATCCCTGACTTTTCAGAGACATGCTGCTCTGTCCAAACAGCTTTACTGTCTCGCCATCTGCTGTCCCGTTGGCATTTTATGTTATCTTTATCTCTCCAGCCTCGCCTTGAAACACCTGTCCCCTGCCTTAAAATCCTTCTTGAAAATAATTTGGAGGAGATGAACTAGGTCCCCAAGGCTGCCACGTTAAAATGGAAGCTCCTGGGGAGGAGCCCTTGGCTTTGGGATGTGTCTCACTCAAGCCTTGAGCACGCCCTAAAAACAGCCACTGCCAGGCAGCCTCACGTTATAGCTAAACCAGACCGAAAGGGGCTGAGTCTGCCAGAAAAAACTTATCAGCTGGAATAATCCTAGGGGTAAACTGTTGAGCCTGCCTCTCCAGGAGCCTGGCATCGGCACTAGCCCAAAAGGCTCAATGTAAGCGCAGGGCTGCATTCCTCTCCTGTTACCCTAGCCAGGCAGGATGCCGGCAATGGTTACATCATTTCCTGATGCCTCAAAAAGATCCTCAAGATTTGGGCAGAACCTTGCCACTCCACAGACCACAGGAAGGGAGCCGGCAGGAGCCACCCACCCTCACCAGCCTGCAGGAAATGGGTGCAGATAACTCAGGACCCAGATTCCTGTGCAAATGTTTTCCACAAGCTCTGGACACGTGCACAGTGCCAGGGCCTGCCGAGGATGCCTCTGCTCGCCCTCTCTCCAATGGCAGCAGCAGCCCACGGCTCAGGTGCATCTGTCCAGGATTCACCGTTCCCTTCCGTGAGGATGCTACAAAACACAGGCAAGCACAGCACCCCGCAGGCGTCCCCGCAGCCTCCTCCGCAGTGGAGTGGCATCAATTCTGGCTCCCCACAAACACTACTTATCTCACACCCTGGGTGCAGGCAGTCAGCTTTGTAATAAATCCTGCATCCCCCAGTAAGGATTCAATTGCTGTTTTCAGCAACATGTTTTTATATAACAGGGCAGCATGCAAGCCAAGAGTGTCTTCACCGCAAAAAGAACATAATTTTAATTACCCCAGATCATTGATTTTTATCACCAAAGCACTTTCAATTACAGAAAACTAATGAGCAGCTATGAAATCGCATGCTGAACAACCCTCCAGGCTTTCCCTGAGCTCAGGCACCCTCATCAGGTTCTGACAAAATTGTCCAGGGGAACAATCAAGAAATACCAAAGTGTATGAGCCCACGCAAAGGGTAAAACCAGCCCCAGCACCTTTGTCATCTGCACAGCATCAGGGGGAGCCTTGGGGGTAAGGATTTACATCACTGATAACAGTACAGGCTTACACAGGCTCCTGTACAAAATCCCAAGTTTTGCAGTAAGTTCTGGATTAGCAGAACTAAAACTTACAGCAGACCTCCAGCAAGAGACGTTCCTGTGACCACTTCTGCACCTCTGCAGGTCTCCTGTGACAGGGTTTTCCAGACAGAAGGAAGTTCCCAACCACCTCTCTTCAGAGGGATTTTATTTTGGTTCTTTTTTGACAAAAGATACTATCCCACTTTCACTCCTCACAGCCTTTAAGCAAAGAGTGGATGGAATAACTTTCAAAATCCCAAAATGTCCGAAGCAAATAAATCTCAGTCCCAAGTAACAGAGCAACAACGACCTCAGCTTTTTACCATCAGCATGGCAAACTAACACATTACATCTCCCACAAAGGAGAGCTTAGCCAGCACTAAGAGGTAGTTCCCAGCAAACACTACCCCAGGACTTGGAAGCTGTCAGGAGAGAAGGCAGAAAGTACTGAAATTTGGTCTCCCCAGTGGCATTTCAAGTTTGTTACTTGGTTCCCAGGTGCCACAACACGTACTTTGCACACGACTGAACATGCTATTTCTGCCTCCCTGTAGCAGTCCTCACTCCCTAGTGAGTCTCAACTCCCAGCTTCAGGCTCTCTCTCGTCAGCCTGCCTGCTTCCTGCTCTTTCTGCCTTGCCTGCTCTTTCAAGCAGTTCACAGGTCTCTTCTCCTCTCTCCCCAAAGGCAGCTGACTCCCAAGCTTTATCTGGTTGCAACCCAATCTAGCTCTGCCAGATGTCTTGTAAAATTAATTTCCTTTTAGGCTCTTTCCCATGATGCCAAATTCCTTTTCCTTTCCTAAGCAATCTACTGTCACACAAACCTGCTCTGTCTCAGGCAATCACACATGTGATTTCCATAAAGACAAAGAAACAAAGACACCTCTGCACAGTCTAGGAGGAAAAGGACTGGCCAACAAAACCTGCTGCAAATATGGTTTGTCGCTTCCCAGAGGGCTCTTCTGGGTGTGCCCTGCCACTCCCAGGCAGTCAGTGCCACCTTTCCTCCCCCAGCTGCGGCCCTGTCCCTGAGTGAGGAGCTTGTGCAACTCCAGGAGAGCTGAGGGGAATCCGGGACTGCTGCAGATCATGTTAACAGGAGAGAGTTGGGTCAGAGAGCCACAGCAGCCCAACAGCTGGGATGTGGAAACAGAGCCTCAAAGACAACTGAGCTACACAACATACCACAGAGCAAAGAAAGCAGAGTGCAGGGCCTGCCAGAAGCAGCACGCCAGACAAACCTCCAGCAGCTTCAACATATCCGATACTGGACAGTTACTCAGGGTACATCTGTTCTTCCAGTCCACCAGCACAGGACACAAACATGTCACAGCTCAGATGTTTTAACTACCCCTGCAATCCGTCCTCCCCAAAGTACACCAAGGGAAAAAACATACTTACAGGCACCAAAATCTGTTTGCAGCCAGTATCCAACACCATGTCCTGTAACATTTTGTCTGAAATGCCACTAAACAATGTATGTCCTGGAGGCAGACTGGCTAAGTGAAGGTTAAATAACCGTTTAAGCTCACTCAGGGTGAGTACAAATTGTTTCTTAAATGTTGACGACACAAACGCCTTCAGTTCTTGGGCTACCCGGTCAATGCAGCCTCCAGGCAAGTGGCCGTTTAAAGAGTCCACAGAGTCCTCCTCTGCGTGGAGCCCGTTGACAACGCCGTTGTTCATGCCCTCATAAGACGAGGTATCCATCGGCTCCTCGTCACTCACAGGCTCCTCTTTAATGCGGATATTGGAAATATCTATTTTGGCTGAGGTGTCATTTGATTTCATCTCTGCCTTTTGCTTCTGGAACTCCTTCTCCAGCTGCCCATAGTTCTGCTTGACTTTCGCTTTAGCCATGTTGACCCTCTGCTCCCCAGAAACCACCAACGGATGAGCTAGTAAGAAACAAAAGTACCATAAGTCTCACCATAATCAGGGCTCCAGTCTTGCAGAACATTTCTTGAAGGGCTCATAGTGAAATAAAAGCAGGAAACATCATCTGCTTGTGAAATCTAAGGCATAAACCCAGTTTGTTGATTAGATTTTACTTTAGTTTTGAGGGTTTTTTGGGGGGGAGAGGGGTATGTGTGTGTTTTGTTTGATTTTCTTTTTTTTAAAGATAAACTTTTTGACAATTGTAAGCCAGATGCGTGGGCAAGGGTCTTTCAGTCAAGGAACCTGAAGCAAAGATAAAATGCACTGGGTCAATCACTAGGGCCTTTTCCACAAATCAGGAAACCAGGATACAGGCTGTTTATGCACCTCTATTTGTGACACAACCACTGCTTTGCCCAACAACTTTTTTTTTTTTTTTTTTAATAATATCTAGTGGCCAGTGAGGCCTGCTGCTGCAACTGCCAGAGCCAGCACAAGGATGTCCTATAGGTACAGTGAGGAGAATTAAGGGGTTAACAGCGAACCTGAACACCCTTTTAACACAAGGTGCACAGTATGGAAGTCTGAGACCATCTTCTTAGTATTATTACTCAGCGACAGGGAGAAAGGGACAAGAGTGAGTCCTTTCCCACGCAATCCTGCACCTCCTCCCCTGCCCTTTCCACACCCAGCTATCCAAAGATGAAAGGAAGGGGCGTGTTGGCAGCAGAGTAATCAATCCAGTCTCAGTACCAAAGGAAGAAGTGCTGTGTTTAAAGCAAAGGCATGCACAGCACACATGCTGTTATCTTCTCTGCTGTTAGGCTTGCTAATCCTACCCAAATAACCCAACACCTAATCCTTCCAAGCAGATCAGAGACAGGGTATGGAAATGGATTCATATGCTCGTTTGTCAGTTCTGCTTATACTCTTCATTGGCTGCAGCGTCTGGCAATGAGCCAAATGTCTAGTTAAAATGCTCTGGAATCTCAAGTTTGTACAATCTTCTAGGATTACGGAGCAGCTACTTTAATATTCTCACTGGCATCCATTGTGGAGAAGGATGTCAACACCAGACAGCTTCACACCTCCTCACAGCCGCCTGCCAATTAATTGCTCAACCCTCAACCACACGACATAGAGCCCAGCGCAAATCAGGGCAAATTACAAAATCACCTCATGCACATTAGTTTGCAAACGGAGAGGTGAGAACTACTTGTGCACTGGCCCTGTCCTCTCTTCAGGAGCCACTTAAACCCTTACATCATACAAGCCTTGCATGAAGAAGTGTGTAACTGAACCAGTTGATTTTACACTATCAAATAGCAAGACCCAAGTGCCAAGGAATCCTCCCTGCTCTGCTACGAGGATGCTACTTGTGTCACTCCAACGTTACTGATGTTAATACAGACCAAGATCTGTCACAAATAATCCAGAGGAAATTGCAAGAAGGAAAAATATTCAACAAAATAAGACCAGTCTCCACCATGTTCAAAACCAGAGAGGAACTCCAAAACATCACCCAGGAATATGGATGGAGGGATTCACATTTTTCAAGATGATCCAAGCACAATTCCATTTACCTGATTGTGCCTCTTGTTTCTTTGGTGTCAAATGCTCCTTCAAGAGATTATAGACCTTTTCTAATCTGAAAGACAAAGATAAAAGATTCCAGGACAGTTTCAGTTGTTATGCCTGCATGCCGCCATGCCATTAGCTAGGACACAGAGTTTCTCCAGGGAACAGGAATGACTTGAACAATGCAGTGACGCCCCCCACCACACCTCTGCCTGGTTACTGACGGGGAAACGTCTGAGGCAATACAGACAAATAATCTATCAGCATCTACAGAAACTTTGTACTACACAGTTCTCTGGTTTTAGCTTATTCCCCAAAATAAAACAAGTCATTTACTTGGCCTGAATGCCCATCCACAGCATATGTTGCCTCTGAACTATATCTGGATGCTTCTTAACAAAGTCTTCATCATAAGGCAGCATGAACTCCCAACCTTTGTTTATTCTTGCCACAGACATGTGTTCTAGAAAGTCTTTCACATCTTCTGGGCAAAGCTAAAAGAAAAAGAAAAAGCGTAAATAATATGGAATTCAATTTACATAGGGCATATGCAGCCATGCAACAACGGGCATCGTTCCCTGAGACAGGAGAGCTGGGCTGATGCGGTACACGTGGGGCAACTCCACGAGTACACGCCCAGCTAAGTCAGAGATACTCATCCTGCTCTGCAGCACCAACACTTTCACTCAAGGTTAAAAGCACAGGACTTCAGAGAGCAGCACTGGTTAATCACCTGAGAGTCAAATAGCTCATGGCATGTTTTGTGAAGAAAAGGGAGTTTCCAAACTGAGATGAAAAGACTATTGTGAAGAGAAGCACATTCTACAGTGTTTATCTTATTGGAGAGCTGCAGGTCAGACATGCTGCACCTACACACGCACAGCTTGTAAGCAACACTGGATCTTCCATTCCAAAAATAGACGGGTTTGTGCATAAACTGACTCCTGTTTTATTTTACCACATTTAAAGTAAATTATTTTTTCGTCCTCTTTACTTAATGTTTCTTACTCATTTGCCAGTTGTAGTAGAATATTCAGGTGCCTGAGTTGCTTTAAAGCTTTTATTCAAGATTGACAACTGGCAGATGCCAAGAGAAGAGTTGCTCTTCTGTAACACACCCAAAGCAGAGTAGCTAGTGTGGACTGCACGAGCGCCCATCTGCTTTGGTGCATGATCAGTCAGCTTAACTCAACTCCTCGTCCACCTTGTTAATTCAAAGTTTGTCTGGCTTTCCAGTGAAACAGATGAGAGGACAAGATGCATTCCAGTGGCTCAGCTACAAGGCCAGCCATGTCCTGCAGAGTCATGGTATCTGCAGGACCTGCTCAAAACATTTTAAAAAGGAGCATCTATCTATACCTGTTCTGAAGTAAAGGCACGCCTGGTGAGCAACACTGCAAGCCAGAAGTAATGCAGATGCCGTGAACCTGAGAAAAGTCTTGAAGCAGCATCTGCCACCGACCTCCAGACTGTGCCCAACACTTACCACCAACTGATTTAGGAAGAAAAATAAAAAATAAAATAAAATAAAAAATAAATAAAAAAAATCACTCACTTTTGTAACTGCTGCCACTTCCTTTCTCACAACCCAGCGGTCCTGCGTGAACTTCCACATCTAGGAAGGGAAAAAGGAGAAAAACCTAGTAATTGTATTCAGCAGTTGCTTTACTGAAGTTGGAGCAATGACCCTGTTCAATTATGTTACTAGAAAAATGGAAACCCCATTCCTTTCTAGAACGTGGAATTATGTGATTCTCAGCCAGGTAGTGGGAAAACATTGGCCTCGTCAGTCCTCAAAGGTCGTGAGCACAGTATCCAAATATTTGAGAGTCCATAGTTTGCGTTGGTGAACCTGTGACTACAAAAGCTATGAAGAATCTCTTGAACTCAAACTCCATTCAGCTTCCATCTGCAGTGATGCTGGGACTCCAGAAGTCACACCTCAGGCTCAGCTTTTCACATACCTAATCATCAACCTGAAGAAACTCTTCATCTACTTCTGTTGACGTAGAAGTCTGTAGAGGCTGATCACTGGCGCCCTTCTGCTGCACACAGCCCCCTGGAAAATGCCCATTCCCTTCTCCAATGCACATCCCAGTAACTTACAGTTATGCCAAGATGGCCTGTCACTCATGTATGTGTCCCCAGCTCATAGAAAACCCAGGTGCTCCACAGAGCAGCTCCTAACGTCCAACATCCTGAGAGGCAGCTGCTGAGAGCAGGCCAGCAGCATCCATGAGGACTCAGAGCACTGTCTGTATATGACCTCCACTTTCTTCCTGTCTCTATTTAAATAGACTATAACCTCTTCTAGTCTTTGTGTGTTAAGAACGTCGTGAAAAACTCAAAATCTCCTGACTGCCAATTTCTTCCTGCCTTATGACGTCATCTTTGCATCCTTCTCTCTGATTCAGCTTCTCTCTGCCCACAAACACACAAAACCACCAAGCTCACTTTAGGGCACAGGGAATTTCTGTTTTAAAGCACAAGCAGCTGCAGTCCAAAGGAAGCAGATCTATCAGCTCTCCTTGCACACAGCTGAGGCAGCCATTTCTCCTCAGGCCCTTTACCCTCAACTAGTGCCAATGGTACTCAGGTCTTCTGAATTTATTACGTGAGAATCTGGGGAAAAAAACCCAGGAGCTCTCAGAAAAGACATAAACTACTTTCCTTCATCCCCAAAGCACAGCATGGAACAGGTGGACACTAAAAATCACTATTAGCCATAAATATTTTTTAACCTTGATTACTTCACCCAAATACATAAAAAGAAATAAAGTTAACTTTTGAAGCTAGAACACATCTTCTCTACAGATGCAATACAGCATTACACATCATTTCTTCTGAGCCTTATGACCAGACATTTCACTCTGAAAGCCAGAAACATAGATGCTATTTTCTAACATTCTAACTTTTACCTTGTTGTAGAGTTAATCAGCAAATTAGTTGCCTTTAAGATCAACACAGATCCATTTTTCATGCAAGGTACATTTGACACAATTCAAATGAAAATAATTTATCTTTACTTCTTCATTGCTATAACACTACCACTTACTTAAGTGAGCATAATTATTTCTGGTCCCTAGAACTTCACGGAAGACGTGTCACCTAATCTGCTGTGTCCTAGAGATTTATGTCACTGGGTCACACCTGAATCCAGGTCTCCATATGGCAGTGTCTTGGGCAGACATCAAGACACAAAAGTCAGTTTCAATCACCATCAGTTTTATCTTACACTAGTACTGTAATATCCTTAAAGTCTCTTGCACAGCATGCTCCTATTCAGAGCCAAATCTCATAAACAAACTTTGCAAGCAAGGGGAACAGTCAGGTCTAACTGAAAAAAACCAAAAGCAACGCACTCGCCAGCTTCTCTTTGATGGGGCGGGAAGCCATAAACTGAGTATGAACTGAGGGACCACTTAGGAACTTAATTCTTTCCATGGTTAGCAAAACTAAACACAATGCAGAGGTTGTTCCTTTTTGCTGTGGTTACGTGTGTGTTTACAAGACCTGCATTCATTTCAATTTCCATGTGCAGCTACTGCTCACAAAAGGTGCCTGGGAACAAAGTCCTTTCACTGATTAGCAGCTCTGGGGACTAAAGTCCTTTTTAAAGATCAACAGTGCATGCTCAGGGAGCACAAGGCTTACCCACACTGCCCTCCTGAGAACCCACAGTCCTGAGCCCACAGAAATGTATCTGGAGAAACAAACACTTTATTATCCAGTCCTGGCTTTTCTGTAAGCCCCGCATTGTGGGGGTTATGTGATAGTGGCTCTGTGGAATGTACTATGAAGGGCTGAATACTGTTAATGACAGACGATCTGAACCTGCCAGCCAGCCACAATGTCCATCTACAACAACACTCCCATGACAGACTTGTAACAACACCTTTAGAATTAAAGTGCAAATAATTTCTTTGGAGGAAAGACCTTATCGCAGTAGAGCAACAGAGTTTTGCAATGCCGTGGCCTCTCAAACTTCACTTGTATTTTCCTTTAAAAACAACAAAAACTTTAATACTTACAACAAAGTCTCTCCCTCTACAGAGCACTTCTGCAGGGACTCCACTATGTGGACTAGAAGTATCTTTTGGGTAGAGGACATCACTGTTAATTAAAAAGGAAGGTGGATTAGTTACTAGGTACTCCAGAAAAAAAGGCACCGGTGAAGATTAACATAACAAACATGTCCTCCCTGTTCTGCAGTTAAATTATACCTTTATATCCAAAGCACAGTTTTCATTAAAGGAATTAATATTGGTGTAATTACACCACTGCAATTACACCAGTGCAGAAAGGCTTACTCCAGCAAAGCATGGCCTTGTGGCTAGCAGATGCGTGCAACATAGGCACAAGCTCTGCTTTGTTCTTGCAAAGCCTATCCTCCCTTGGATCGGTGTAAACAAGACCGGAATGATCCTAGGAAATGCTGAGGCTAATCTGGTACGTGGCCTTGAAGACAGCATTTAGCCAAAATGCTGATGTAGGGGCGTAAGGGCTTTATTTCCTGCCCAGCAATCAGGGGCTTAAGAGAACAATACTACAAAATGTTCTGCTTGAGCCAAACAGCCTTGAGACCAGCACCACCCTGTGTCCCTGTCTGCCTGCAAGACCAACTGGATGACATTTGTCTGCATGCTCTCCAAAGCCTCAAGGCAACCCAGATTCATGATCTTGACGTTACCCAGGCCCAAGCAATGGGTCCCCTCTCCATTTAAAGCTCTGATGAGTGCGTGTGCTGCTCTGTACCCAACCAGGCCAAACACGCCACATCTACTAGACACGTACACATCCTCTTGGACTAGGAGCAAAGAAATCAGCTGTAACATAACAAAAAATCCGAATGCTAAGGTTCTGCCTTTTAACCTGCCTCCAGATTTCTTCTGGAATGGCTGGAGGGACAGCAAGTGTTGCTGAAAAAACCGATCACATTGCTAATACATGCCTGTATCACAACAGCTGAAACAGATCCTGATAACAGGCATGGACCGATAGCTGGTGCCACTCATCTTAACACAGAGAGCTGTTCCAGAGACTGTAATGCTCCGTACGCAGTGCTCCACCCAGGCAGAAAAATCATACTGCACTTTACACTTCAACTCCCAGTGAGATGCTTTATCCTAATAGACAAGAGGATGATACAGAATCCATTTCATCTGGTACACTCAAGATCCCACACTTGACCTATTAAGCAGGTAATGTCTTCCAGAGGGGGTAGCTTTCAGCTGACAAGTGCAGCATCCACTGAGGAACAGCCAGGTCACCGCACAAAGACCTTCTTTGACTGAATTTAGCTAAGAAATACTACAGCTGACATTGCTTTCATTTTTTGTGTTTATATTTGACACTAATCTCTGGAAGAATTCAAGAGAGTCCTCTCACAATGAACACGAGTGAAGACAACATCAAAACCCTGACGTAACTCAAATGCAAATACAGATTACATCACTGCTCAGCCATAATTTTAGCTGGGGCAGGAACTAAGGTATTATCCTTTAACACCAACCCTTTGAATTTTGAATAGGTGACTACACTAAAAAGCATCAAATATTAAATCAAGATTTTGCAGTACTGTGAGTTAGGAACATGGCTACACCGGGACTCAAGGAAGATGAGTATGTAAAATCCATTGTTCTGATCCTCTCCTTAAAGCAGAAAACCATGTCCCAGTAACAAAGAGGAGCCATACCTCTTCACCACCCAGTTTCCCTGGACCAGCATTGCCACCTGCTGTATACAGCGGAGAACTGCCGTAGAGTCAGTCCCAGAGCCCAGCAAACTCATCAGATTTGCAAACGGCATGACCTTCACTAAAAGGCAAAATACACACCAGATTAAGGGTTTCTTCAATGCACATGATACAGACACAGATCTATACATCTAGGATACTATGATTTATGTTGAAGTTCACAGTCAAAGCTATATCTGAGAAAAAACCCAAAGCCTAAGTTCTACTAACGAACCCTCCAGCACTATAATCATCTTTCTAAAAATATCTGCTACAGTTGCATCGAAGTTGATTATCTTAACTGGTCCCAAATTAACGCATTAATTTAAAAAAAGAAAAATCTATGGCTTTGGCAAAATTTGAAAACAGAGATACTGACAAAACCAGGAGGGTCCTGAGACAAAGTCCTCAGGATTTGCCCTCATCAGATAATAACTCCAAAGAGACAAAACAGATGACACTCATGAAGAGCATGAGACTGTGAACTTCCCAGAAAATGGCAAAAGTGCAGCTTGTTCCCATTAAGCTTCAACTTATGATTCACACTCAGATCCACACTGCAGGATATACCTGCTGAAATAGATGCATCCAGAAAGTTATCATCAGATTAGAAATTATTCTAAGAGTAAGATGACTGCAAACACACAGATGAGCAGTCAGATCTGCTGTTACTGCTCTTCCCTGCACAGCAGGTCTCCGTAAGGAAAGGCTCGGGATTTGGATTCAAAATAAAATCAGAGAGACAGACAGACAGACTGGTGGGGTGACAGAACTGGTACTACTACTTATCTGAGGCAATTAGAAGTCACAAAGTAAAGTGCAAATGTATTACAAAAGCTACAAACCATTCTTCATCAGGATCTTAATCTGATCAGCGAGGGGTAAAGTTCTCAGCTGGGCCATAGAAAGCACATTGCTTGGAGCCACTGGTTTGTCACTGCAGATAAACAAGCAGATTACAGCCCATGAAAAAGAGCATCCAGCCAACATAGACTTTGAACATTCTGTACAAACACTTACTTCTCTTCCTCTACGCTTGGAGGCATCAGCATCATTAAATATTCACTAGAAGAAAAAAAAACACATCCTTAAAATGTTTGTTGTGGGACTTCCCAGTTTAAGCACAGTTCTCGCTTAGAGCAGTCCTACTTGTCTGAATCTACAAAACAAACATTAGCTTGAAAAGAGAGCTCTCCCCTTTCCTCTCTCATCTCCCTCTGTAAATTCAGTACTAGTAAAAGTTATTGACATTCATCTGCCCAAAGAGAACGTATGAAATAAATGAGAAATGAAATAAGTGAGTCAGGATCCCAGCTCTTCTGTACAGAAGAGGTGTCCAAACAGAGGAGCTGCAAAAGTAAACACATTAAACACAGGTGCCCTGACACAGCAGCAAGAGGAGCAGTAAGACACACGTGAAGTCCTGTAGAGAGAGAGAATCAGGCAAAAAGTCTTTCCCACCTATGTAATTGCCAGTATCTGTGAGGAAAGAATCAGACCTAGCACTGTTCCACTGAGATGGTATTCGTAGTGCCAGTAATACAGGGTTGGGATAATGTACAAAAGGCTACAATCCCAAGTGAAAATAATTAGCTTTAATCTCAGAGTACATGGAAACAAAGAAAGCAACCTGAATAAGTTGAAAGCAAGTTTGTTACTGTATTTTTAAAATTATTAGATTTTCATCATAAATAGAACTATCAAAGAGCAGACTTCTAAAGAATATACCTGCTTATAACTCTGAAAACAATCCCAACAAATTACTGCAATTTCTGTAGGAAGCCATCAAACCATTACCTGGGAGATTTAATTAATTCCGTGTTTTCAGCAAGGCCATGACCTTGACTAAATAAATACTGGCGTTCATGTTCAGAACGGCTATCCTGGAGAGATGGAAAAAAACAAGCGTCAGTACCACATACTGAAAACATACTAAAAGGCAGAGAGCTGGATTCCTCATTCCAAACCACGACCACTCTCTCATTACGGCGCCATTCAAGCATTCCACCTCACTAATTCACGTTCCACTTTCGCTTCCCTCAATGATGCTCACATGATCTGGGAACATCTCTGTTGATATGACTTTGGAATCTGCATGTGGGTCAGATAAACAGGATTTCTGACACCCAGCTGACTGGGTTCCCCAAGGCTTTCACAAAGTCCAGGTCGTAGTCCAAGCCCTGAGTGATTCTTGTACTTGGACTCCCCTTTACGTTTGTCCCACTCTCTGTTTTAAACCTTTTCCAGCATGGAGACCCCAAAGCATTATCCAGAAGAGGACGTAAAGAGCACTGCAGGGTCTGTTCAAGCCTACAGACCTACTTTTCTTCATTATCTTTTGATAATTGCCCAATTCCTGTGAGTCCAGATTTAAAAATGGTTCTAGACTTTGCTAAGCCTTCAGGCCCAGGTGGCCTTCTCAGCAGCCAGCACATACCTACCTTCAAACCATAATAATGTAGATGAACCCAGTGCTCTTCTGCCTGTCTCTTCTGCAGGAACTCATAGGACTGAACACGTCGTTGACGAGCTTGTTCAGTCTCAGGGCGGGAGAATCGTACCTAGAAGATTTGCGCATCATTACACACAGCCCCCAGACCCTTGAAACAGATCATTCACAGTATTTATTTGGTACATAAGTAACAGAAGCTAGGGGCTCTAGCTCAAACGAACCCTCCTTTGCTGTCAGTGCCATCTTTATGTGGGTGCAACAAGGGCAAGTCCATCCTGCTTCCCCCCTCCAAAATCCAGGGTCACCAGGACCAGCTGAGGTTTCCTGCCATTTTATTTGGATGTGAATCGTCATGCTTTCTTGTGAACCACTCCCTGAACTAACATAAAAAGGAAATTTGGACATACAGTAATTTGCTTAACATCATCTTCAGCTTCATCCTGGGATGAATCACCACCTGCCAAAAAAATACAACAGAATCAATACACCGCTGCAGTAAGAGTCAAAGCCAATCCACAACTGTCTGGAGGCCCATGCAGGAAGAAAACAGTACTGGGAACTAAATAACCAGGGGTTCAAGCCCAGCTTGCCAAACTATGCAACGTATGACAGCACCACACTGTTCCTACGATAGGAGATCCCATGAGCTGTGCAGTGCAACTTTTCAGTGGCAGACGTGACACGCTCCCAACTGCTGCCCTTCGGCACCACCTCCCACCCCTCTGCCAGCCCCACACTGTGCCCACAAAAGCATTTATGCAGCTGCACTGAAATAAGGTCAGCAAAATGATCTGAGAATCAGTATGCCGTGACAATAAACGCCTTCAGAATGTAACGATGCTTATCAGTAAAATTACAGTGGGAACTTGTATCTCACCTCCCAGAATAAAATCCAACTCATGGACCATTTACCTTCATTAGCAGCTTCTCTTTCTCGGTGTTTTGCATCAGCCTTGTCCAAGTAGGTGAAGCTTGGCCTCAGCTGCAGAATTCCATGTAGTGGAGTCAGGTGAAGTTCACCTGAAAAAGAAAATGAATGTTGGTTAAAACTGTTTTTTCCACGGCACAAGACAGCACTTTTCATTATCCCCCTACCTCTATAAAGGCACAGCTTCAATTCAAAAGAAATATTTAATACAGTAAAACACGAAAAGGGACTAAAGTGAAAAATTCATCCAGTGCTCAGGATTTCAAAGGAGTATGAGAGAACAAGACCTATTTCTATTGCTTTCCTTTCTGTGTAGAAACTAGATCTTGGAGACAGCCACATCCTGGCTCGGACCCGACCTACAGTTCAGAAGACTCCCAGTAAAATAGCCACCACTGAAGACAATCTATGTATTTTCATCTCATGATTAGATAAAAACTTTGTGACAGCATTAGGAGACAAGAGAGGGGCAAGAAGTGTTGAACAGGAAAATGAGACAGCCACAATTAGCTGGAGATAGTAATATAAACAACAATGATAAATTTGTGCTACAGATGCATACTCAGGTTGCCATGCACTGTTAAGATCCTGGAGGCATCTACAAACCCATACTGTTCTCATGTAATATTTACAATTTTGTTGGACCTTCTCAACAGGTCTGGGGACATTAATACGGAAAAATTTTTCCTTTCTTTAAAGATGCACCTGTCAATTAAAACCTAGACTGAAAAAAAAAAGAACAAGCAGGTCTTATTTTAACCCGGAAATGAGTGTGTTTCACTCACGTGAGAGGTGAGCAAAAGAAACTTACCTTTTTTATAAACAGCAGCTGCATAGCGGGAAACATTACTTGCAGCTTGGGAAGAGCAGAAAGTTTGCTTGTCCATCAGCTTCCTGCAGACAGATGAACGCTGTGAGACTGTATTGTACAAGCAATGTGGTATGCAGATGTCAAAGGTCTGAAATCACGGATTTTCAACACGGAATATCAACAACTGCAGCAAATGTATATACACATCCTTCTGTTCATATTCAGAATTTAGCAAGCACAGCAAAAACGTAGGTTACTTCCAAGAATACTTGCTATGTAACAGTATCCAAAGCACCACCCAAGACTGGCTGTACTGGTGTACAGCCACTTGTTCTCACCCTTCCCTGAAGCCCTGGTGGACATAAATATATCTATGCTCACCACAAAAAGGAAATGAAGGCAAAGAGGATACCTACGAGGAATAGGTACTTGTTTCGTCTGTACACGTGCCATCTACATTGAGAGCAATCTGTTCTCCCTTGCTGCGACAGTAATTAGGATTCAAAGTATCAATGGCCATTTCAAGTTCAACCTAAATAACATGAAAGACAGCTAATTACTACAGCAGAACCCCAAACGTATCAATTACAACTCAGTCCCACACTTGCTAACATTTCCATAGATTTACAGCAAATTAAAATACATAAACAGCATCATTCAAATCCACAGGGCAAATCTCACGTATGGGTTTTTGTAGCATGGGGACATTTTAACAATAAGCTAGAGATATATATAAACTCCCATGTAAATGAATGGCAGCAGAGAAACGAGAGTTCATCAGGAAGCCTTGAAACACACCTTCTCTTTATTGCGTACCTTCCACTACTTTATGAGACTAGGTTACTTAGCAGTACATACCAAGTGCACAAGCAGTATCATTCAAGCCTCCCCATCACTGAGGATTCATTCACAATCTCTCAAACTTAAGGTATGTTTCCTTCTGCTTTAGGTACCAAGCAGTATAAAGTAACTACGTCCTCTTCAGAGGGAAAGGCCTTGATTCTGTAAAGTTTGAGATTGCAGCACTTACCACTGACTTCATAGTTATTCCTGATTTACGCTGGTCAAAGCATAGAAACAAACTCCAAGCTTTTAGTTACAAGAATTATGCCCCTCCTTCAAATTTAAAACTTCAGACAAATGTTCAAAAATACATTTTCCTGCACAGCATTTCTCTTTATACACTGTAACAATACAGTACTTACTCTTCCCCAGGGACTCCCAAAGCCCTTATAGATTTGTTTATCACAACGATTGGCTCTTTTTTTCTCCCTCTTTACATTACTGGTACACTGAACTAGCTGCAAGTCCCTGGACCAGCCGGCAGATCTGCCAGTCTGCACAGGGCTTACAAAGCAAATGTTTGCTAAATTTAATAGAAGACTTCCTGAACACAACACATATCCTAACTCCAAAGTTCACATGAGCACTCTCCTTAACCACTGCCCAGAACAAAATCCTCGTATCACAGACACCTGTTTCTGCATTTTTAAATAAGGCATTTTAAAATCACAGCCACAGCTTTGGGACACATTTGCAAGCAAATGCAATCATTCTGGCTTTGGCTCTACTTTCACTACTACTGATTTCAAAAAGACTGCTGATGATTCAGAGCCAGGCAAGAGAGAAATCAAGACCCACAGCAACACTGAAAGACAGAGCGTGATTCCAAACCTCAACCCTAAAGACCTTTCAAGTCAAGCTGTATTAGCACAAGCACCTACAGACTGAACTAACATTAGTGACGAAGTTTCCCTGAATGACTCTATATTAAAAGAGTGACTTTTCCATCATGACTTTAATTCCTCTCTTTATAAAACTACTCTTATTCTAAACTCTACAGAGTACATAGATCTGGTCCTGCAAGTAGCTGCACAGTTGTAACAGCTTAGTAACACAATGTACTTTTCTTAAGTACACCCTGCACAACATAAACCAGCTTTTACAGACTGGACTCAAACGATGACCAACCTTTTGCTGCTTTGGTTTTATCTTCGCTGATAAATGTGTAACATCATCATACGTCATGGAAGCTGGACGAATAGGATACTGGAAAACAAATCAATTTCATAAAACCCTCTTCATTTAAAGATCAAAGAACTTCACAGAAATTAACTCAATCTTCCCCGTCCCCTCACATGTAGATCCACTCGCCAGATAGATACAAGGCACCAAGAAAAAAAATTACTCCACTGATTTGTGAGTCATTATGGGATTTGGAAGTATGACCTGGAAAGCCTGTTGCTTTCCCCCTAGTCCTCTGCTTTTGTCACTTCACAACTCCCTCCCTGCCCCTCACACACCACAATAAACTAACACGGGAAAATGGTACCACACACACTAGTCCAGCAGAAAAAGGAAGTGCTAGAAGCAGTTAAAACCCCACCCCTCAGCAGTAACTTTCTGGAGATTTATTACCTGGAAGTAAAATATTTGCGGGCTTAAAGGTAGAGTTAGTTTACAGGACATGTGCTACATGTAGCTGTCAGGACACCAAACCCAAGTTTGACCATGTGGGTCTCTCTTCTGAACCATCCTGGAATGCTGAGAAGACCACGATGAAAGACATCATCTCCTAAAAGCACTCCCTTGGGGTGCTTAAAGGGAGCAATTTAATGACAAGCCTGTGTCATAAATGACTGCTCCTTTCTTGGCAATAACTTAATACTAAATATTTCAACTGACTGCAACCAAAACTGGCTCACCTATATCCAAAATTTTGGCAGGCTGAAGCAGTAAGGGAAGTTACTGCTCTTTGAATTTATTTTAAACAAACTATCCCTGCATAAAAATTAACTGAAATACCTGAAACAGATACAGCTTCTCCAGCAGACTTCTGGCCAGGAACACATCAATCTAAAAAGCAAACCAAACAACTTTCATCAGATGCCAGACGTAATTGATGGAGCCTCAGATAAAAGTACAATCCCTAGAGCTCAAATACTGACAATTGTAGCTTTTTGTTATAAACTCTTAACATAAAACACATTCATGGCTCTCTTGACAAAGGTCTCCTCTCTGCTGATTTTGACATGAAATGCTGCAGTTGGGCCTTGTTAACAAACAAACAAACCCCACGATGAGGCAGCAGACAGTGGCTCTAGCTGTGTTTTTTCTCTTTAANACAAACAAACCAACAAACCAACCAACCCTATGATGAGGCAGCAGATGTGTTTTTTCTCTTTAAGGAAACTTGGCAAACAAACCTGAAATGCAAGAGGAAACTTTTTTTCTGAGGGGCTGAAGTGAATCTGTTATTGCAATTATAGAAGGAGGAGGAAGTTCTCTCTTCGGCAGTATGACTGAAAGGTACCTGCATTACTAGTATTTTGTCCTAAAATCTTTCTAAATCATACCAGAGACACCCACATCCCAAATCTGATTCAGTATCAGCACTTTGCCACCAGCATCGAAAATCCACAGATGTTTCATGAATATCACATACGGAAGCTGCCATTTTAGCTACCTTGAGAGATACTCCCGACAAGTCCCATTCCTTTTCTCATGGCTTTTCTCCTTCTTATGAGCTTGCCCCTCCTGTACTTCTGGTGTGTAAATTTAGACAAACTGAACAGAACACCGTGGCTACTCTTTGGGACACAGCAGTCATTTAAAGAAGCCCAGAATCAGAACACAATAGTTTATTAGAAGGAATTAAACATTTTAGCTTCATAATTAACAGATATTAACTCATCAAAGTCATTCCAATTTTTTACAGCTCTGACAGACATACCATAGTGTCACTGGAAACACACAGTGGTAGAAGCAAGTTCCCCACCTGTGTTTCTCTTCTGACATGGGAAGATTACAAAGGGTGAAAAACATGAGCTGAATCTGCCAACATGGACACCACTATTTCGGCAAAATGGAAACCACGAGCCATATAGCTGGCCCACACAACATACTTCCTTGCACAGAGCAAGCCATTGCTTACATACAACCACTGGTGCTGATAACACACTCTTTCAGCAATGTAAGAACACTGGGAGCTACAATAATGATAAAGCATCGTGCACAATCACTGCTGCCACAATGTACTTTTACCTCTTGTATAATTGGATCATCTTCTTCATTTGCCATGCTAGGATACAAAAAGCTTTTTCTTGGCTTATTCCTTGGCACAACCTGAAAGAAAACAGAAATGTCATATGAGTCATTACATCTGTGCCACGTAGCCTGGAGTGTTTGTTCAAGTTAACTTGGTTCCTTTCAGTGGCAATAATCTGTTTGGTCTGTTTTTTGAAGGAATGTATGTGTTTGCGCAATCAGGTCCCCAATACTTTGCAATCTTGACCAACTGCCACCAAATTTCAGTGACAAACGTCTCAAAAATAGGTAAGATTTTGTAACTTTTCTGAAAGCCAACAGTTACGTAAGAAAGAGAGCACTAAATCAGTGCTCTACAGAGGAAAGACAGGCCCTCTGTACTTGCATAAAGCTTATCTTTGATATACTACATAACTATAACACACAGGTAGCCGGTATTTTAGTTTTCCAGCCAGTGCACTGGTTGGTCAGGCAGCATGTGTGAGCTTTGTCACAGTGCCATACAGTTCACTAGCTTCCTTTCTCAGAAAAGTTCCTTCAAAGCAGACAATGGAGAAAGCTCCCAGATAAATTGTCGGGAGAATTAAAAAGCCTGTGTAAACCCTGTGCTTGGAACCAGACAATACTCCCACCTGTGAATGTGTTGACCTGACACGCTGCAGCCTTGTCTCCTGACCTACCACTCTTCAGACTGTACTGCTACATGAGAGCTCCAAAATACACTCCTTGGCCTCTCTTGGAGTCCTTTGAAAACATCAGAATCACAGATTTTACTTCATAACTACACCAATTCCAAAGAAAATAAGACTGTGATATTAACTGGGAACCGAGCGCTCTAGAACAAAGAGTCATCACGTCCAATCCAGTGCTAGAGTCGCTGCCATGCCTGGTTCTGAGCTTTGAATAAAAATGATCCCTCAGCTAAAGCAACTACAGTTTTCCCCTGCTGAAATCAAACAAAAGGATTTACAAATTCTTTGGGATGCCATTGCAACAATGTTAATTAATCCAGGTTACTTCACACACCGTTAATCAGCCAGTACTGGTCAAAATCGGAGACCTCTCACGAACTGACCAAGGCAAGTTTTAACAACAAAGATGATGAGGTAAAGAAGTAAGATCTATGTTCAGGAACCCTCCCTCACTATCTTCTACTCCTCAGTGCCAGCTTGCTTCTTTGCCAAGCCTCTTGTGGAAGAAAGAAAGAGGCAGCAACCACGATCAGCTGGCAATAGAGAGGCTGCAAAAGAAGGGACCCAGCATCCAGCAAAAACACCACCCCAAAAGGGTGGCATTTTTTTTCAGATACACAAGCCACCTCACAATTTACGCATCTCAGTATATTTCCATAGATGTGCAGGCTTCTCAAAACATCACATTAATACATATACAGTTACCTAAGAAACCTTTCTGAGAGGTTGGACATGACTGGTATCAACATCACTACTTGGGCAAACTTCCATTCAGGCAACACCTCTGGTTTATTTATACTGTTTCTGCCGTTCCACCTAGAAATATCATTCTGTATTTTTCACTTACAGGTTCTCCACGACCAAAAAAACATCCCTCCCAGTACTGAACTAGAATTTTCCATTTCTTTATGCACCAGCATATCCCGGCTCTTCCCACCATACATCTGTATTTGAAAATTACCACTTAATAATACTTCAGATTCATATTTGAAATGATTTTGTAAAAATGCAAAACCTTCACAGCAAAAAGCCAGTATCTTTAACTACAGGCTGGGGCTGTTCCCTTGCACAACCACATGTATGTGCCATCTGATTGATATCAGTGTTTTCTGCGATCAGGCGCTCAGTTCTGCCCAGAAATACATGCTCGAGTGTCTTCTTTAAAGAAGTGAGATTTGTCTGTTCCAATTCTTTCCCCGCTCATGTTCCCTGGATGGCCTGATACAGCAGGCTCACGTAAAGCCAGCCCAATCGTTCTGCACAAAATGGAACAACCACACTTTTCACTCAGAACAGAGATGATAAGCAGAGGATGCCTAAGATGTGTGAGAACATGGGATAACACCCAGAAGGTGGGAGACTTGGGTCCAAACGCTCCTTCCTTGAGAAGACTGGGAACCATCCTTCCCTTCTTGGCAGCCTGAGTGACAAGTATATGCTAACTTGTTCTCTCTCTCCTGAGAAAGTTATTCCACTTTCCAGAAGAGAAATTAAGACTCCCTGGCCTAAGTAGAGAAACTTAGCCTGAAAGACCTGGTCTCTGGTCCCTCATTTAATGCTGCTTACATAATTATACACAAAATGCTTTGAGAATCCAGCTGTCGGTACTCAAGCAAAATGTTGTATTAAAGAGATTACATTTTTTGTTATTCATTTTAACATAAAGGATGACTACAGTTCCTTTTATTGGAGCATCAGAATGACAGGTCTATAAATAGGAAGCAGCATATCCCAGGACAATTTTAAACACTCATGCAACTTAAAGGAATCTTCTGAATCAGAAGGGAGCTTTCACTGAAGGCATGCAGATGCAACTCTGTGTCTACAGTATATGCATATATACGTTGGTGTTAATTTCTACATTTGTCATTATACATATGAAACCACAAGAGTTACAGAATAGAATTAAACACTGGCAGTTTCAAACTTCCTTTTGGCAGAAGTGTCTTCTTTTAAAAGGGACTCTCCTTTAAGGTGCAAATCAAAATATAATGCAAGTTATTTGTAGGAATCATTAAACTTCAGAACAGCTTGCAGGAGAGCAAGAGATATAAATCTTTTCATTTCTCCTGCAATGTGACCAATGCTAAGACCAATGAAACCGCTCATAAGCTGCCTGTAACATCATCAACTTAGAATCAATGAAGAAAAATACTGTGGTTAAAGAACTGTAAAAACAGTTGATGAAGCAGCTGAATCCTACCTCTAAGTTTGAGCTTAGAAAGGCACCTGGGCACTAGAACTCTTTTTAAAGTTTTGATTCCCAAAGACTTTAATATAACCTAAGAATGAAAATTGTAAACTGCATGTCATCTAACACATACAGACTTTTAGCTAGGCCTGCTAGAAATGCTCCAGCATTTCACTGATACCTAAATCTGTCAGTAATAATGGACCTCCAAAGTGCCAACACAGAAACTTGAAATATTCTTCATATGTAATGGAGGAAAGGCCAGGAACTCCTGCTGCATCAGTGCCTTGAAGTGTAGATAATGAACCAACAGAGTAGAAAAAGTGCCATCTCCTGAATCACTCCCATAATTTCCTCTGGTGCCTGGACTTTCTTCTGTAGAGGGTCTCCCAGTCCAGCCCTACCAGCAACCCTCCAGCTTACGGTGGCCCACGGCATACAGTACAATGGAAGCTGCAAAAACCAGCTGAAGCACCTTCCCAACACTTATGATAATTATAATTCTGACCCAATTATTTCCTTAATTTTCTCCTTGCTGTGCTCATCTGCAAGCAGCTTTGCACAGTCATCTTCTGCTACTAAACCCAAAGGGGGCCCCTCTGCATCAGGACCTCTCTTTGGAGGTGATGTCACTGAAGCACATCTTCAGGATTTAAGAGATTATGCATTAAGTATGAACCTTTATTTAACAGCTCAACATTTCTGTGGCAAAGTGCTAGGCCTGTTCTGCCAGGGGCAGGGACTGAGCTGCTCGCTGCAGTGTGGTAACTCAGAGGGGCAGCCCCGGATCGCGGCATGTCACGGTGCCAAGCCCCATCTTCCACGCTGGCACTGCTCGACCTCACAGAGGCTCCAGCCGCGGACCCTCCGCGCCCCAGCGCTCCCCTGCTGACAACGGCTGCTTCATTTCTGGCAACTTCAGAACCTACTTTCTCCTGACACAGCAGCCTGGCAGCAGAATGGGAGCGCAGGGAATGAGGACCAGAAGAAGGAGGCCACGGTCAACCACCCAAACCCGCACATAACGTGGGGATGAAGCAAACCCAGCCCAGAGCAGCAGGCACCTCACCCCCCGGCGCGCAGGCCTGCGCTGCAGCCCCGGCGGAGTCGATGCTCAGGCTGGGGCTGCCGGCTGCATTGCTGGCGTGTGAGCCGCGCTTTCAGGGCGGGAGGCGCAGAGCTGCCAGACCCGGGGGGAAGGGCCCCGGGCCGGCCGGTGCCGCCACTTTACAGCCGCAGGAGGGCCGGCCAGCACCCCTCAGCACCCTCAG